>CM060454.1:29547500-30147500 GCA_030544415.1 Thalia dealbata | reverse complement strand
ATAGCTCGTTATGGACTTCATGAAAGTCGGATCGCGTCCAGGGAGTTTGCTGCAGGAGGAGGACCGGTGGTCGCACTCCTTGCCGGCAGATTGGGCGGAAACAAGGGAAGTCCTCTATTCGCCGCTTCCCACACGAGCTTCGCTCGTCGGCGCTACGTCGACCCCCCCTGCCTGTCACGACCCAATCCTCTGTCGGACGTGACAATCGTCGTAAGAGTTATGAAAACTCATGCAAGGCTTATAAAAATCACAATAAATTTTTCACATTTGTTATAACAAGTTTGTCCACAATGTAAAATTCTATTAAACAGGTTAGTCACTAAAACCTGATATTTTTTTTAGAACTTGAGTCACTAAAACAGGTTAGTCACTAAATCCTATGCTTGGGTAAACCCTCATCAGGGACTACCCTCAGACCCGTCAGTGCCCAACTATGTCTCTCCTTAAACCCATCACACTGACGTTGGCGGAGAAGGCGGGTGATCGCGGTTCCTTCTCCTTCTAGTCTCGCCAGTCGTATACCCGGACTGTGCTCCGAGACTATCGTATCGTACGGCTCCCATAGACCCTACGATACGAGAAAACCATGTAGCGTTACATTTCTACTCCATAGTAGGGTCACCTGCTAACATGTACTCACGGCCTGACTTGCCGGATCCAATACGTGTATCAACTATGGCTGTCCGAACTACCTCCCAAGCCTGCAGGACTCAGTTGAGGTATGTCAGTGTCAACAGACACCTTAATCCTTAGGCATAGCGGCTAAAGTGAGCTCTCCGGCTCCCAGCTCTTTAGTTTCGGATATATGCCATGGGGATATCTCAGCCTTTGGCGAGAACCCTCTTGTTGGTACTTACCGAATGCTAAAGGATGGGTCGGGTGATGCCTCCGCTACCCATCATTAGACTAACATAAATGGTACCCACCATTCATGATAGAAGTACTGTTATATAGACCTATAAGATTCCTAGTAGTTCATGTCCCTAGGAAGTTCAGGTCTATGTTCTAGGTGTTTTAAACTAGTTTATGGTGTTGTATGTCCGATGTCACCTAACTAGTTTGTTTGTCATCTAGTGATAAGTCTAGTATTTACGCTCTCTTGTGTGTCTAATACATACACATGTATATATATCATGTGCGACGAATACAATATGCATAAAATATTCATAGTTCATAAATCATTCAATAAATTAAATATTTTCTACTGAAATTAAACAAGAAAAACACACAACTAGACAATATATCATAAATTTCACAACCGCCCACACGGGGCTCCAACTGTAGCAGGCCATAATTGAAACCTTAACAACTCACAGTGATTTTAATTTTATCTCCACAAAGGGCATAGAATTTCCTATGTCAATCACCGTCAATTCAGAATGGTTATCCTTTACCTAGAATCGTGAAGTAATTATTTTAATAATGTTCTTGCTACTTATCATTCATCCCCTCCCTTTCTAAGGTTTGGTTTTAGCAGAGTGAATAAGAGAAAGGAAAAGAAAGGAAATCAATAGAATAAATACTCTATTTTAATAGTTCTTCACCAAAAACAATAATTTGATCATCCAAGTAATTTAAAGAAATTAAAACCCATTTAAATAAAATATTTAGGTTTCTTCCTCTCTAGGCAACTCCTTTGCCTTTTTATTTGTCCAACTATTTAATGAGTGTTTTCATACAACAATAAATCTCCAGGAGGAAAGGAAAGAAATGCCTATCCTTCCCTTAACATTTAGCTTATACTCTAACCAACCTTTTAAAATACTAAGAAAAACTCCTTCCGTTCACTTCATTTGCCACCACACAGTAACAACAAAAAGTACATACTAATTCAACCCATTTTCTTTTCCCATTAAAACTACATCACTCAAAAGGACTCTTCCTTCAACTTTTGTGCTAACTTTTAGTAAAACATGCGACTCCATTTTACAGAATTAAACAGCTTCTCAACCCCTTTCATGGCTATAATGAATGATGGATATTGAGGAGAAAACCTTTAGTTGTTGCAACCACACACTCATCCGAAACTAGGAAAGGTAAATCATGATAAATGTGAACTTCTAGTAACAATGAATTTATAAAACACAGACATTCATAGTAGTCCAAGAGAACATGTTTATACTTTAATTATTCCTTTGAGCCCTAACCATTAATTCAAGTATTTGCATTAAGACCGAGCACTACACATCTTTAATGCAACCAAATAATTTTCAATTTAATTTGTTTCCATATTTAACACTTTTTTTTTTGTTATTATTGTTACTATTATTATTTCATATGATGAGCTGACCTCAACACCTCAGATATGTCTATTAGAACCTGCAGGGGAAGTCGATTATGACTGCAGCTGAAATGTTTGTTTAAATCTGTTACTAACCACTCCAATCATCAACATTTAAACTATTTTTTTTTTCTTATTGAATAATTTATGTGATTTAAATCCACTGCAAGTCATCAAGTCAACAACGTTGTATAAATTGGCATGCCATTTATTCCACATATCAGCAACCTCAAAACATTTATTCAGTTGACATCAGCAATTGTTTAGCAGAAACAACACTTCCTTATCGGAAGCGCTCTCAGTACATGGGAATTTAACAAGGTTGTTCCAACATGAACAGTACACTGGAATTTAGTCTACCCTATTTGTATATATTAAGCATAAAATACATTCTCAAAGACTCCATAGTTTTATCAAACTGCATGTATTTAATCATGCCATAAATGATAGCGTCGACATCCAATTTTTCTCCCTACTAATTCAACCATGCAACCAGGAAAGTAGGGAAATTAAATCAGGATTTCAATACCATGACAAAATAAGGAGGAGGAAAGCATGGACTCAATATCATACAACAAACAATTTGTGGATTTCTTGGTAGTCTCTACCCCTATTTCCCCAAAAGCAAAATATTTTTGTTGAATTAGGGATTAGATACCAACCTTTTTATCGATTATCTCCACCGGGAACCAACCGAACTCCTTCGCCAACTCCGATCGCCTAGGCTGCCTCCTTCTACAATAATGTATGGATCACCACCACACCCTTCTTCCACAACCTCAGCCTAGATACCGAGGGTTTCATTGGTGAGGAGATTGGAGTCCAGAAATCTAATTCGAAGGTGGGGTTTGAGATTTAGGGCTTTGGCGGCTCTACGAAGGAGCATGGACAAGGCACGAATAAGACTTCCCTGAAGTCTATTTATGATGCAGAATAGTATTGATAATATACTTTATTATTATTAATGGTTTCATCTGCAAACTTGTTCACACTTATATGTATTTTATATTTATCTATGTATGTTTACTTTCTACGATCAATATTTTGTGTTCCAAGTGTATTTTATTCTATTTTATTTTATGCTCCTTATTTTTTATTTTATCTTATTTTATTTTATTATTACCTCTCTTTTTTTTTAAAAGAATATAGGGGTTTACACCGCCGACCTCGAAGACCTTCCTCCTAACCTCCTCAGTCAAACTCGTTGGCCGTAGGAGCGATTTGAAGCTCCGCCCTGCTGCCCTTCCCCAAACCCTCGAGCACCCTATTCTAGAGGGTTTAATACCCTCGACGAGTCGGTGACTCGTCGACGGAATCGGCCGATTCGGCCGGTTTGACCCGCCTAACTCGCTGAACGTGCGATGCATGTGCAGCGATGGTTTTATATATTTTTTTTAAAAAATAAATTTTAAATAAATAAAATTCATAATCATTAAATAAAAATTCTAAAATAAATTTAAATATTTACTATTTATTTAAAATTTTATTTTCTTTTCTATTTACATTTTATTTTTTATTCAATTTTTATTTTAATTTATTTTATTATTTTATTAATTTAATATTAAAATAACATATATATATATATATATATATATATATATATATATATATATATATATATATATATATATATTAGAAAACAGGGTTTACACAAACGGTCCAATACCTTGGATGTAACTTCCCTTTCCGAGTGCAGTCGAAAAAGTCCTTTCCAAGAAAACACACTTAGGAATACTCTGTCCCTAACCACAATTTCTAATGACCTTTGCCGATTGTTTGTATACCTCTTTTGTCTATCTTAAGCTGCCTTCAATCTTGCTCGGACCACTTTAGAAAGAATGATAAAGTAGAGCAAACTGGTCTAGGGAAGAAAGTCACTGTTCTTGCCAGACAATCTAATCCCGTCAACTAATCACTATGGCTCGATACCCGGTTAATTAATCAACATCTAGGATCACATCAAAGCCTTTTCATACCTAAAGGTATCAAATCAACTCTTTAGCTTATATCCTAGCATCTCTAAGGGTCGATCAACTCCCTTAGAAATGTCGTGTTCACGTAAGAGCTCTGTGCTCCGACATCGATCAGAACACAAACAGGTGGACCTAATAAGATTATAGATCATAGGTTTAACACTCAATGAATTAAAGAATACTAATTGGTCAACTAAAGGTCTCCAAATAATTCCAACGGTTGAATTCAAAATAAGTAACCAAGAGGAACAACAAAGACAATTAGGAAGTTCAAGATGGAGCAAATAAATTAAGCATTCAAATAACTAGGTTGACTAAAAGAATAACGAGACAATCATAAAAGGTTAACTATTGGAATGTATATCATTCAGAGAAGTCATGCAATTAACTTTTCAGACATAGAACATTTGGAAGGGAATAGGCCTTTTCTCAAGGATACCCAATTTAAAATTTCACTTTTCAAAGGAAGATATGGCTATATGAGCCAAGCAAAAGAATGAATCATTAAAGAATTCATCAAGTAATATGATCAAAACCAAGAAGTAAATCAGGGATCCCGGTCCGACCCACTCGGCACCAGCACATCGCATGGTCTCTTTAACTCATGAAGGTTTTACTTCTAGCCCTTTTCCATCCTAAGGTTTTGTTTTGCATCAAAGGGTCAAAGAATCAAAGAACCAAAGGAGCAAATGAGGGTGTTTTCGAGGTTTCATTCAATATTTCAATGAATCCAACCCTCATACAATAAATTGCAAGTCAAAACATTAATATAACAGGTCACTAGTTCTGAAACATACTTCCAGGGATAGTAAGAATGTAAACTTGGGTTTCTAGCAGTTCCTCTACATTAAGTTCCCACTGGATTTTGATAACTCAGTTGACAACTCCAAGAGATCAGAGAAAGGTCAATGGATATAGACTATAATTCAATCCCTTCATCTGGTATTCGAGATTGAAATCTAATTGTTTCATATAACCAAGCAGGGTAGATATTTAGCTAAGTAGTAAAGATCTCATTAGGATGAACTGGATGGTGGCCGCTGTTACCGAATGGATTAAACAGCAAGGAAAAGAGAAAATGATTCCTTCAAGATTTGAGAACTGGTTGAACCTCTCTTAATTGATCTCAAAATGTGATGTAATATGATAAACTTAAGAGGTTGAAGTACAAGTTTGTAGGATAGATCCGAACAAGAAGTATAACAGTGATACTCACATCGGAAATAAATTTAGTATTAGCAACAAGAAGGTATGATATCAATAAACATACCACAACCTTTATTCATGGGAATTCGCTCTTCACCGGAGTGCACTCTTATAGAGTAAGGGAAGAAAATCTAAATTGTCAGGAGAGATTATTCATCAAAGAGTGTCTATGTTTAGAAGAAAGGGATAAAGAAATTAAAATTATCAAGGTTCAAAATATAGGTAAGGTACAATTTCAGCATTGTTATTCATATATACCCATAGTACTTATCATGCTGAAGAATGAGACCTAGACTTACAACTGGAGGATTATAAATCAAAGGTAAAGGAAAAGAACGGATATATATTTGTTGTTATCATAAACATAAAATATTCAAGTAGAAAGATGAATAATTTTCAACTCAAGAGTATCAAATTTTTAGTACACTAACTTTTCAGGCTTTAGTGAACTTTGGAAGGTCATAACCTCCCTCACAGAGATCAGATTAAGCTAAAATTTTGAGAATAAGTTTTAATATTAGTGAAGAAGGTGTATGCCAAATTTCATAAGAGATTGACACCTAAAGAGCTCAGGGTGATTAAATCTCTGAGACAAAGTAAATCTGAAATTTAATCTGTCCAAGTTTATGAAACTCTACTGTAGTGATTTATACATCTCATCATCCATAGTTTTAGCTCACTCTTCAGTTGTGTATGGGAGTTGTGGTTTAGATTTTTGAGATAGGAATAGTGTTGCTAAGTGTGAAATATAGTAAGGGTCTTTAATGGAGGATAAGGCTGCAATTTGGATTTTCCTTTAGTATCACTTAGAATATTCAAAATTGAAAATCAATGTTGGTTTATTTTTGACACATTGGTCTGGTATAGTAGGTGTGCTTATCTATGACTGAATAAAAAGGTATTCAATAATCAACATTGAGGATATGCAAGTATATGAATAAGAGATCTATTTTCTTAATTTAATGTAGTAAAAATGTTAAACTTCCAGCATTAGGATTTCATTAAACTTACTTGCAACTCTTACTAGATTGCTCAATAACTTGCGGTTTAGATTGTATTTGAAATATTTCTTGAAAGAGTCAATAGTATCACCAAAAATCTTTTAGAAGATGACAAAGTTTAGGAAGCAAAATATACTAAGGAATAATTGTTAAATATCAAAGGAAGGAAATTGAGTTCTTTTAGTGCCAGGGATGAAACCACCTTTGAATGCACCCAAGAATACTCAAGGAAAGGATGGTTAGTATTTTGAGAATGACCAGCATTTGAAGAATGATCACCACTAAAGATTTGTAGAAAAGGGTTGAAGCATATCAGTGACTGATAATGATGGAATAGATCTTCTTTTCATTTACATATGTCGAATATAGTTCATGGGTATCAAGACTTTGGTTTCTCCTAGTTTAAGGAAGAAGAACTACATTGCATAGTTTAGTCCCTGTGATACGAAAGTATGTGATGTCTATTTATAAAAGACTGTGAGATAGGGCTAAAAGAATAAGATTAAAGTAAGATGGTAGATACACCCCAATTGTACCAACTAGTTCATGTGATACCGATAACTTTGAGGTGTATTTGACTCCCAAGGTCAATACCCTAAGATCACCAAAATGTTGAATAAGAGATGATATTGATCCCTAATTATGATTCACGAGTAAGGGATGATAAAATTAATAAAAACTAGGGGAATGAAACTCTACAATTTAACTATATTATTTAACTAAGTTCTGGATATATAGAGAAAGAAAGATCATTCCTACACTTTGGTCTTGGATTAGGATGTGATAGGAAAATAATTTGAGAGAATCTCTATCCTTCTTCTCAGCCCCAACTAGAGGGAAGGATATTTTCAGTTCTGCAGCAAGGATCAAATTTAAATATCCAATGCTGTATAAGGTATTAATATTTAAATTTTTGATAAATCCTATGCCATACTTTATTAATAATAATGGGTAGATGACTCCTCTATTTAGCAATAAGGAAGGAAAAATAGTTGTAACCCAAGATAATTAAATGCTTAATTTGGGCAGGAGTCACACCATGATGACTTAAGCACTAAATCAAGAAGAAATTTGTGATCTTTAGCTAGAGTGGTGGATCAGTCCATATCATGTGGACAGATAGGATCATATGTTCAATAGCTGAGTGAGGTCAACTAAAATCAATGCAACTTAGTTGCTACATCCACGAGAAAAACATAGGAAAATAATTTCACATAATTTCAGTGAATTATCCAACATAAATCATCAACCAGTAATAGGCATAGAACCCTAGCAATAAGTTCTCTGTAGTCTTATATGGAAGTCTCTAAATGTCTAGGTCTTCCTAGGTCAAGTTTTCGGCAATCACAATACAATTCAAACACAATCAATATAACCTAAAAACACACAATAACAAGTTACTTACTAACATCAACCAATACAAACATAGAATATCATCAAGTAAGAATATAAAACACAACGTAACCAAGTAAAGGGTAACATGCATAAAAAGGAATAAATCTCCATATATCCCTAAAATCTCTCTTTACCCATCAACGTTATCTCACAAGAGTACTTAGGCCTATGGTGTATCTTATGTCCTATCCTTACTTTTAATGTCATTTTTTTAAACCTAGCTCTAATACCACTTTAATTGTCATGCCTTAATTCCACCTTTGGGCACGTAGCAACTGCCGTATAAGATATACTTTAACACCACAACTTATACAAGGTTAAAAAGTATCACAAATCACTACTATTTTATTAATTAAACATAGCGGAAGTAAATACATTTGACAATTTAACTATCACTACCATTTTAAATCTCTATCTAGGTCGCCAAATTGATATTGTTCGCCAAGCTAAGTTCTCCCTCACTCCCGACTAAAAATCCATCTATAACCGGCGCAACAGGAAAAAATGTGCACATCTGAGTCACGAGACTCAGTGAGGCTACAGAGAGAACACCCTAATAATGGGTGAAAAGTATTGTACAACCCACAAGAAACAGATTCACTAGGATCACATACTTAAGTCAATATGTCAAGAAAATATATATGATAAGGCAATACATATAGAATAACATGATCACATTTATAATAAGATTTATCACAAGATGTTTGAAATCTGAGCATAACAGGATGCCCAAAATTTAAAGATTTCATATCACTTAAATGTGTATATCATTTTCATTATCATTCCACACCTAAGGCAGCCAATCTATGTTCAAGGTAAATCCCTCGTCAGAGATTACCCCAAACCCATCAGTGTCAACTCTATGTCACTATCCTATGTGCCTGTACACTGACGTTGGCAGAAGAAGCTGGTGATCACGGTACCCTTTCTAATACAAACACAGGTACCATACAGCGCTGTAATTCTGCACCATGGTAGGATCACCATAACAAAATACAAATTATATCCATATCCAGCCTGACAAGCTGAGATCCACTGTATATGATACCAATGAACCTGAACTGCTCAGGGACCTACATCTGTTGAGCATGCCAATGTCAATTAGGTTCCCTAGCTTCGGTAACGCATGAGATGGTACTTTTTCTAGTACACCCTCTATCTTGTGTAACACAATCAAGTTGATTTCTGCACCGAAGTGAGATCTCGGCTACACCAAGGTATTAGTGACTTAGGTCAACCGAACTAGCATATCTACCTTATTAGCAAATGACTCCTCACCACATGTTGACACATACCAGTCTAAGAACTACGCATCTTCTCCTAGGTTACATAACCTTAAGATGTCCAGGGTTCTTATTCATATAACAATTTAGATCACTCTAGGTGTCATTATCACATGTACCTAACATGTCTCAATTTCTATCTTATGTCAACATGTTTCATGTTCTTACTAGGTATTTCTACAAATCTAGCAACATGAACATATTCAACCATCAATATAATATGAGCATGATAATCAATAACATGCAAATAACAACAGCATATATCTGCTAGCATGATTCAAGTTTCAACTCACATCAATAGCATGCATACATTAGCATCTTACAGGAACTAGCATGGTATACTTTTAAGTTCATAGTAACACACATGCTAAATAAGTATGTAACGAAGTAGATATATCACTTATTAGGAGGTATAATAATTTAAAAAAACGACCCTTCGGACTCAGCATTTTTAACCTTCGAAACACAACTTCGTAACCTTCCCTCAATGCCAAAACAGAATACAGTGCCCACAAACTCTGCTACCTCTCTTCCCGATTCCACGCCACAGACATACAATTGCAACTACCGTCCCAGACAATTTAGTAGAACACAAGCCCTTGCCAATCACGTAAATATGCATCATAATGAGCATGCCGCAGCTGCCTCTCTTCCAGCTCCCAGACCACAGATACACTATTGCAACTACTGCTCCCAACAATTTCTTACATCCCAAGCCCGAGACATACATATGAGTATACACATGAATGAGAATGTCGTAGCTAATACCGCTGCCACCTCTCTTACCGCTTCCATACCACCGACATACTGTTGTGACTTTTACTCTCAATGATTTCTTACATATGAAGAACTTGCCAGACGTATGAATTCGCACAATAATGAGCATGCCACAGCTGGTGCCGCTACAACCTCTCGTCCTGCTCCCGCGCGATCGGCATATCGTTGCAACTATTGCTCCTGAAAGTTTAATTCATCTATAAGCCTTGGCAATCATATGAATTCACACAAGAATGAGCATATCATTGGTACTCCCACTCCCACCTATCTTCTCGCTCCCACCCCACAAATATACTATTGCAACTACTGCTCCCAACAATTTCTTACATCCCAATTTCGAGACATACATATGAGTACACACATGAATGAGAACGTCGTAGCTAATACAGCTGCCACCTATCTTCCCGCTTCCACACCACCAACATATTATTGCAACTATTGCTCTCAACAATTTCATACATCAGAAGACCTTGCCACGACAGATTGTTGCAACTATTGTTTCTAACGATTTATTACATCTCATTGTTTTGCCAATAATATGTAGTCACAAAGTAATGAGCATGCCGCAGTTGCTGCTACCTCTCTTCTTGCTCCCAAGCCACCAACATACTATTGCAACTATTGCTCTCAATGATTTCTTACATCTCAGGCCCTTGATGATCATATGAATGCACATAGCAGTTAGCATGCCGCAACTACCATTGCTGCCACCAATAACTTCCCCTGCTCTGATCGGTTCAAGCACACTCCCCCTCCCAATTAAGGGGGTTCCTATGGTGTTGAATCCACTAATCTCATGCCTAGAACTTAAACAATAAACCAAGAAAGGATGATGTTTGTTAGATTATATGTATCTAAAAAATTATATTTTCTACTCCTTTGTTGAATAATAATAAGGGAACTTAATTAAATATATCTTTATAAATTATCTCTTTCTCCCTTATTATGATCTCTTTTCTTTTCCTTACTTGTAAACTGCATGTAGTGTAATAATTTTGATGGAATGAATCTTCAAATGTGTGTCAACAATAAGGCATGCTTATTAGTTTCTACTTAGCTAATGAATTTATGTTGTAACTAAATGAAAGTGCAAAAAGGTTAATTGCCAATGTGGATGATTTGAAACTTTAATTGGGCTTGTAAGTTAATTGAGACTATTATAGTTGCTTTGAGATTATGATTTAGGTTTATAAATTAAATATGATTGATCAATTAGATTAAGTTGGATTAATTAAATCTAGTTGAATAATTAATGAACTTTGAATGGGTTAGGTAAGTAACATGGTAAAGATGGTTGATTAAGTATTTTGTAGATAGGATTAATGATAAATAATGTTAAAGATTATATCAATAGGTAGATACTTTGAAATAATTAAACAACGTTCCAGCTATCGTATGGTTGGTTTCAAAAGTTGATCTATATATCCAGGTAGGCTGGTTCACTGCAGTAGACTATTCTTAACTTAGGACAATTTAAGGAGATAAATATTTTACTGTATATAAATTAATATTTAATTGAAAAACGATTGATGAATGGAATGTTAGACAAACCTGCTGATATAACGATTGTGGTATGCCTATAGTCTTAAGCATGTAGTTATTTCAGTATGTGCTAAGTTTATTCTTTTTCTTATCAATTACTATGTTGAGGTGATGAAAAATAATAGAATATTATAGTTACATCTAAAACAATTATATCAAAGTTAGATATATTTATATATACAT
Source organism: Thalia dealbata (assembly GCA_030544415.1). Lineage (NCBI taxonomy): Eukaryota > Viridiplantae > Streptophyta > Magnoliopsida > Zingiberales > Marantaceae > Thalia > Thalia dealbata. The sequence goes on along the minus strand of CM060454.1, from coordinate 30,135,859 downwards.
CAACAAGCAGAACCTATATATGTGACATTGACACACTTATGTATGGAAACACTAACAATGCACCCTATATGATCTCCTGAGTTATGAATACGTGCTTTAATAGTCATAAAACTATACCACCCAAAAAAGTTGAAATCATCTTTAATATAAAGGGTGGGATAAGATATGGAACGACTTATCACAAGAAAATGTTGTGATGTATTCACTATACACACATGTGTGTCATCAAGTCCCTACCGTGATTGTCCTAAGATAGCTAATGGGGATTCAACCAGACCAAGGACCTAGCAAATATGTCGTCGAGGTTGTAGAATTTCGATGACAGCTAGGATGCACAACTCTTAGTAGGCATTGCTGCTTGCAAATTGGGACGGTGACTCCTTCCGCATTGACTTGGATAGTAGATCCATGGACAGTGAAAATTCATACTTTAATTGAGACTAGGTGAATTACATATATTCGCCTAGGAGACCACTAGAGAGGGATCCACGGTCACCCGACCTCTCTGCCAACATCATTGTGACGGGCATAGGTAGAGACATAAATATGGATACTGAGGGGCTTATGGGAACTCCTAGATCAGGAGATCCCCTTAGTATAGGCTAGCTGCCTAGATCGCAGTGTTTGAATGAAATGATATATTCTTAGTAACAATAATCTAGAGAAAAAAGTACACTCCATAGTACAGTTGATATATATACACAGATTCAAATTCTACTCATGATGCTCTATGTTTTATTTGTTGATTTTACATGCTTTGTTCGATTTTATTAAATGATTTATGAATATGTTAGAATCTCTCATTCTCTACTTCAGATATTCTATTGCAGGTAGAATCGTAAGCACAAAGCCTTAAAGCTGAGCACACCGCGTTCAATGTATGTGTAAGTCTACTAAATGACTGGTCGAAATGGTTGACGGAGATAAGATTATCGACGAAGATACTCTATCTACCATTTTTGTCATCAGAGTATTGTATTAGGTATATCGGGACTTTGTTAGTAGAGTTGAATTAATTGATTTAATTGTATTATTCGCTGACATGATAATGTATGTGAATTGTGTATATCAAAAAATACCTTTTATGGGTCCTTTAGGCCATAGGGCAGTTGACACGTACTCGACAAATAGGTCGGGGCGTGCCAATAAGAGAGGGCATTAGTTAGATCCACCACTTCTGCTGCGATTAAATATGCTTGTGTATAGATGGATGCCAAAATAGTTATTGTTGTACATAGAAGGTGAGAGACAAATTTCCAAATGATTGACGAAAATATTACAAAAAGTTGTTGGACATTTTAGTGAACGATTCTTGTAACATGGGTAATTGTTGGATCGTATGTATGTCATATCTCAAAAAATAGTCGAAATGATATGAAAGTGAAGAATCTTTTTTTTCGAGCGTTTTCTTCATTTATCTTTTGAAGTGTGGTGTAACTTATAATGATACTTCTTATCAAGATGCTAATTTCCAAACATAACCTAATTATATCGATAAAGACATATTAAAAAAACTAATAACATCGTCTCTCAAATAGTTTTGAAAGTCCACAAGAAGAGTGCCTATAAATAGCAATAAGATATTCATAGACTTCTATATAAATAAAACTATTAGTTATGCACAAACAATACATCAAACCCATCAACTTCTCTCTCTCTTTCGTTGTGTCTATACTCAATAGATTGATAAAAGTATATATATAGGGCCCTCCTTATCCCTTATCCATAAATCCTCTTTTTAGCTCCATCCATAGCAGCATCGAAACACAACTTCGTAACATTCCCTCAATGCCAAAACAAAATACAGTGCCCACAAACTCTGCTGCCTCTCTTCCCGATTCCACGCCACAGACATACAATTGCAACTACTGTACTAGACAATTTAGTAGAACACAAGCCCTTGCCAATCACGTAAATATGCATCATAATGAGCATACCGCAGCTGCCTCTCTTCCTGCTCCCAGACCACAGATACACTATTGCAACTACTGCTCCCAACAATTTCTTACATCCCAAGCCCGAGACATACATATGAGTATACACATGAATGAGAATGTCGTAGCTAATACCACTGCCACCTCTCTTACCACTTCCATACCACCGATATACTATTGCGACTTTTGCTCTCAACGATTTCTTACATATGAAGAACTTGCTAGACATATGAATTCGCACAATAATGAGCATGCCACAGCTAGTGCCGCTGCAACCTCTCGTCCTGCTCCCACATGATCGGCATATCATTGCAACTATTGCTCCCGAAAGTTTAATTCATCTTTAAGCCTTAGCAATCATATGAATTCACACAAGAATGAACATGTCGTTGGTACTACTGCTGCCACCTCTCTTCCCGCTCTCACCCCACATATATACTATTGCAACTACTGCTCCCAACAATTTCTTACATCCCAATTTCGAGACATACATATGACTACACACATGAATGAGAATGTCGTAGCTAATACAGCTGTCACCTATCTTCCCGCTTCCACAACACCAACATATTATTGCAACTATTGCTGTCAATAATTTCATACATCAGAAGACCTTGCCACGGCAGATTGTTGCAACTATTGTTTCCAACGATTTATTACATCTCATGGTTTTGCTAATAATATGTAGTCACAGAGTAATGAGCATGCCGCAGTCACTACTACCTCTCTTCTTGCTCCCATGCCACCAACATATTTTTGCAACTATTGCTCTCAACGATTTCTTACATCGCAGGCCCTTGACCATCATATGAATACACATAACAGTTAGCATGTCGCAACTACCGTTGTTGCCACCAATAACTTCCCCCGCTCTGATCGGTTCAGGCACACTCCCCCTCCCAATTAAGGGGGCTCCTATGGTGTTTAATCCACTAATCTCATGCCTAGAACTTAAGCAATAAACTAAGAAAGGATGATGTTTGTTAGATTATATGTATCTAAACAATTATATTTTCTACTCCTTTGTTGAATAATAATATGGGAACCTAATTAAATATCTCTTTATAAATTATCTCTTTCTCCTTTATTATGATCTCTTTTCTTTTCCTTACTTGTAAACTGCATGTAGTGTAATAATTTTGATGGAATGAATCGTCAAATGTGTGTCAACAATAAGGCATGCTTATTAGTTTCCACTAAGCTAATGAATTTATGTTGTAACTAAATGAAAGTGCAAAAAGGTTAATTGCCAATGTGGATGATTTGAAACTTGAATTGGGCTTGTAAGGAAATTTAGACTATTACAGTTGCTTTGAGATTATGATTAAGGTTTATAAATTAAATATGGTTGATCAATTAGATTAAGTTGGATTAATTAAATCTAGTTGAATAATTAATTAACTTAGAATGGGTTAGGTAAGTAAGATGGTTGATTAAGTATTTTGTAGATACGATTAATGATAAATAATGTTAAAGATTATATCAATATGCAGATAGTTTGAAATAATTAAACGACGTTGAAGCTATCGTACGGTTGGTTTCGAAAGTTGATCTATATATCCAGGTGGGCTGGTTCACTGCAGTGGACTATTCTTAAGTTAGTATAATTTAAGGAGATAAATATTTTACTGTATAGAAATTAATATTTAATTGATCACGATTCATGTGTGGAATGTTAGACAAACCTGCTGATGTTACGATTGTGGTATGCCTATAGTCTTGAGCATGTAGTTATTTAAGTATATGCTACGTTTATTCTTTTGTTTATCAATTACTATGTTGAGGTGATGAAAAATAATAGAATATTATAGTTACATCTAAAACAATTATATCAAAGTTAGATATATTTATATATACATCAACAAGCAGAACCTATATATGTGACATTGACTGTCACGCCCCAATTCAATCTTTGGGCCCGTGGCAATCGCCGTATAAGATGTACTTCAACACCACAACTTATATAAGGCTAAAAAGTATCATAAAGTACTATAATTTTATTAATTAAACATAGCGGAAGCAAATACATTTGACAATTTAACTATCACTACCATTTTACATCTCTATCTAGGTCGCCAAATTGATATTGTTCACCAAGCTAGGTTCTCCCTCACTCCCGGCTACTAGCTAACCTGTAACCTGCGCAACAAGGAAAAAATGTGCACATTCGAGCCGCGAGACTCAGTGAGGCTACAGAGAGAGCACCCTAAAATAATGGGCTTAGGATATTGTACAACCCAACAAGATATTACATCCACTGTATCACATATTAATTCAACATGTCGACAAAATATCATACATTAATACCACATGTCAAACGAGGTATTACCAAACAGTAAATATGGAATATCATAAACATGATCATACTATAATATATGACAACATATGATCATAACGGTGTCATTAAACCAAAGATGTTATATCACTTTAATTCACGTATCATCATCTATCAATTCTACACCTAAAGCAGCCGGCTTATGTTTAAGGTAAATCCCTCGTCAGAGATTACCCCAAACCCGTCAGTGTCAATTCTATGTCTCTGTCCTATATGCCTGTACATTGACGTTGGCAGAAGGAGCTGGTGATCATGGCACCCCTTCTAACATAAACACAAGTACCCATTACAGTGCTGTAATTCTACACCATGGCAGGATCACCATACAAAACAACAATCACATCCGTCTCCAGCCTGGCAAGCTGAGACCCAATGTATACGATACCAATGAACCTGGACAGCTCAGGGATCCCACCACTATTGAGCATGCCAGAGTCTTTCAGGTTCCCTAGCCTCGGTAGCGCATGGGACAGTACTGTTCCTCATACACCCTCTACCCTGGTGTAACATAATTAAATTGAGTTCTGCACCGAAGTGAGATCCCGGCTACACCAAAGTATTAGTGACTAAGTCAACCAAACGTGCATTTTTACCTTACTAACACATGGTTCCTCGTTATATATTAGCACATACCAGTCTAAGAACCCACACATCATCTCCTAGGTTATCATAACCCTATGATTTTCAAAAATCTTAGTTATATATCAATCTAGATCGCTTTAGGTGTTCTTATAACATGAACCTAAAGTATCTCATGTTTTATCTCATATCCATATGTTCCATATTCTTACTAAGTGTCTCTACATCTCTAGCAACATGAACATATTAAATAATCAACATAACATGAGCATAAAAAATCAATAGCATGCATATAACAATATCATACATATACCAGCATTGTATAACTAACAACTCATATCAGGAGCAAGCATGTTATTGCATCATATATGAACTAGCATGATATAACTTTTAATCTCATATCGAGAGCATACATATAATAACATCATACATGAACTAGCATGATATAACCTTCAATCTCATATCGAGAGCATGCATATAATAACATCATACATCTGCTAGTATGACTCAAGTTTCAACTCACATCAATAATATGCATACATTAGCATCTTACAGAAACTAACATGACATACTTTCAAGTTCACAGTAACACACATGCTAAACAAGTATGTAACAAAGTAGATATATCACTTATCAAGAGGTACAATAATAGATAAAATAATCCTTAGGAATCAGTATCTGTAGTAGGCCAAATTAAATTTGAAACCATAAACCCTCACCTGAGTCTCAAAGAAGATTTTTAAACAAGAATCACAGCTTGGCCGTGATTTTTTAAGCGAACAAGTAATTCAATCAAGCAAAGCAGTTCCTCTTTGCTTCAACACAAATCACAGCTTGGCTGTGATTTATCAAGCAATAGCACAACAACCAACAATTTCCTAAAATAAATCCAATGCGAACAACCAAACATGCATAAATAACACATCTCAAACAATCCTCTTAACTAACCTCACTACCCACAACCTCACATCAATTTCCTTTTTTGTTACTTTTCTTTTGATCAATTAACCATTTAACAATTCAATCAAATACCACCACCATAGTTATTCAATCAAACATGTTTACATTTAAATTATACAGTAAGAACATAATTAAATTTCTATTTGCACAATTAAATCATTCTAACAGTTTGATCTATTATACTACCTTATTAATCTAAAATAATTTTAATACTTCTGTAAATATTTAATTACTTTATATAACTCAATTAATAATTCTCTAATTTCATTAATTAGAAAATCTAATTAACCTAATTACTCAATTTAATCACAGTCTAAAATTCATAAATTCTGTAAAAAGATCTAACTGTATCAATTAAATTTATAAATCCTAAATTATCAAACTTCCTTAATTAAAAAATCTAAATAAACTAGTTTTCTAAATTTTATCACATTATAAATTTATAGAATTCTAAATTATTCAATTTCATAAATTAAAATAATCTAATAATCTAATTATCTCAATTTACAATCTCCTAATTTCATTAATTCTATAAAAATTTTAAATAAATCATTTTAATTTCAATTGATACAAATTTAAATGTCATAACATCTATCAAAATATTTCTTCATGCATAAAATATACAATTAATTTATTTAAATCCTAAATTAATCAAAATTAACTTAAATAAATTAAGAACTTGCACTTCAATAATTCTAAAAATTTCTAATTAAATCACATAAATTATATTTAAGCATAATAAAGCATCACAAATTATTTTAGATTTTTCAGACATCATAAATGCCCTCAAACCCTGAACCCAACCTAAAATAATTAAAGGCAAGTCTAAAACATATTAAAATTTTTAAAAAAATTCTTAAGGCTCGAAACTCACCAGCCTTAGCCACTTGAAGTGAATTAAACAGATTAACAAGCCGCGAAGCCAGCCAACCCGCAACCAAAACGCAGTTAAACTGACCGTTCGCCGAACCGGACATTATTATTATTATTTGTTCTAAACGAAAAATAGGGTTTACATTAACACACTTATGTATAGAAACACTAACAATGCACCCTATATGATCTCCTGAGTTATGAATACGTGCTTTAATGGTCATAAAACTATTCCATCCGAGAAAGTTGAAATCAACTTTGATATAAAGGGTGGAATAAGATATGGAACGACTTATCGCAAGAAAATGTTGTGATGATTCACTATACCCGCATGTGTGTCATCAAGTCCCTACCGTGATTGTCCTAAGATAGCTAATGGGGATGCAACCAGACCAAGGACCTAGTAAACATATCGCCGAGGTTGTAGAATTCCGACGACAGCTAGGATGCACAACTCTTAGTAGGCATTGTTGCTTGCAAATTAGGACAGTGACTCCTTCCACATTGACTTGGACAGTGGATCAATGGACAGTGAAAATTGATACTTTAATTGAGACTAGGCGAATTACAGATATTCGCCTAGCAGACCACCAAAGAGGGATCCACGGTCACCCGACCCCTCTGCCAACATCATTGTGACGGACTTATGTAGAGTCATAAATATGGATACTGAGGGGCTTATGGGAACTCCTAGATCAGGAGATCCCCTTAGTATAGGCTAGCTATCCAGATCACAGTGTTTGAATGAAATGATATATTCTTAGTAACAATAATCTAGAGAAAAAAGTACACTCCATAGTACAGTTGATATACATACACATATACAAATTCTACTCACGATACTCCATGTTTTATTTGTTGATTTTACATGCTTTGTTTGATTTTATTAAATGATTTATGAATATGTTAGAATCTCTCATTCTTTACTTCAGATATTCTACTGTAGGTAGAACTGTAAGCACAAAGCTTGAAAGCTGAGCACACCGCGTTCAATATATGTGTAAGTCTACTAAATGACTGGTCGAAATGGTTGACGGAGATAAGATTATCGACGAACATTATCTATCTACCATTTTTGTCATCATAGTATTGTATTAGGTATATCGGGACTTTGTTAGTAGAGTTGAATTAATTGATTTAATTGTGTTATCCATTGACTTGATAATATATGTGAATTTTGTATATCAAAAAATGCCTTGTATGAGTCCTTTAGGCCATAAGGCAGTTGCCACGTACTCGACAGATAAGTAGGGGCGTGCCAATAAGATAGGGTATTAGTTAGATCCACCACTTCTGCTGCGATTAAATATGCTTGTGTATAGATGGATGTTAAAATTATTATTTTTGTACATAGAAGCCGAGAGACAGATTCCCAAACGATTGACGAAAATATTACAAAAAGTTGTTAGATATTTTAGTGAACGATTCCTGTAACATGGATAATTGTTGGATCGTATGTGTGTCATATCTCAAAAAATAGTCGAAATGATATGAAAGTGAAGAATCTTTTTTTTCGAGCGTTTTCTTCATTTATCTTTCGAAGTGTGGTGTACCTTATAATGATACTTCTTATCAAGATGCTAATTTCCAAACATAACCTAATTATATCTATAAAGAAATATTAAAAAAACTAACAACATCCTCTCTCAAAAAGTTTTGGAAGTCCACAAAAAGAGTGCCCATAGATAGCAATAAGATATTCATAGAATTCTACATAAAGAAACTATTAGTTCTGCACAAACGATACATCAAACCCATCAACTTCTCTCTCTCTTTCGTTGTGTCTATACTCAATAGATTGATAAAAGTATATATACAGGGCCCTCCTTATCCCTTATCCATAAATCCTCTTTTTAGCTCCATCCATAGCACCATCGAAACACAACTTCGTAACCTTCCCTCAATGCCAAAAAGGAATACAGTGCCCACAAACTCTGCTGTCTCTCTTCCCGATTCCACGCCACAGACATATAATTGCAACTACTGTACTAGACAATTTACTAGAACGCAAGCCCTTTCCAATCACGTAAATATGCATCATAATGAGCATGCTGCTGCTGCCTCTCTTCCCGCTCCCAGACCACAGATACACTATTGCAACTACTGCTCCCAACGATTTCTTACATCCCAAGCCCGAGACATACATATGAGTATACACATGAATGAGAATGTCGTAGCTAATACCGCTACCACCTCTATTACCGCTTCCATGCAACCGACATACTGTTGCGACTTTTGCTCTCAACGATTTCTTACATATGAAGAACTTGCGAGACATATGAATTCGCACAATAATGAGCATGCCACAGTTGGTGCCGCTGCAACCTCTCGTCCTGCTCCCACGCGATCGGCATATCGTTGCAACTATTGCTCCCGAAAGTTTAATTCATCTATAAGCCTTGGCAATCATATGAATTCACACAATAATGAGCACGTCGTTGGTACTACCGCTGCCACCTCTCTTCCCGCTCCCACCCCACAAATATACTATTGCAACTACTGCTCCCAACAATTTCTTACATCCCAATTTCGAGACATACATATGAGTACACACATGAATGAGAACGTCGTAGCTAATACAGCTGCCACCTATCTTCCTGCTTCCATACCACCAATATATTATTGCAACTATTGCTCTCAACAATTTCATACATCAGAAGACCTTGCCACGGCAGATTGTTGCAACTATTGTTTCCAACGATTTATTACATCTCATGGTTTTCCCAATAATATGTAGTCACACAGTAATGAGCATGCCGCAGTGTCGCTACTACCTCTCTTCTTGCTCCTGGCATACTCCCCCTCCCAATTAAGGGGGCTCCTATGGTATTGAATCCACTAATCTCATGCCTAGAACTTAAACAATATACTAAGAAAGGATGATGTTTGTTAGATTATATGTATCTAAAAAAAATTATATTTTCTACTCCTTTGTTGAATAATAATAAGGGAATCTAATTAAATATATATTTATAAATATATCGTTATAAATTATGTCTTTCTCCCGTATTATGATCTCTTTTCTTTTCCTTACTTGTAAACTCCATAGTGTAATAATTTTGATAGAATGAATCGTCAAATGTGTCTCAACAATAAGGTATGCTTATTAGTTTCCACTTAGCTAATGAATTTATGTTGTAACTAAATGAAAGTGCGAAAAGGTTAATTGCCAATGTGGACGATTTAAAACTTCAATTGGGCTTGTAAGGAAATTGAGACTATTACAGTTGCTTTAAGATTATGATTAAGGTTTATTAATTAAATATGGTTGATCAATTAGATTAAGTTGGATTAATTAAATCTAGTTGAATAATTAATTAACTTGGAATGGGTTACGTAAGTAAGATGGTAAAGATGGTTGATTAATTATTTTATAGATAGGATTAATAATAAATAATGTTAAAGATTATATCAATAGGGAGATACTTTGAAATAATTAAACGACGTGCAAGCTATCATACGTTTAGTTTCGAAAGTTGATCTATATATCCAGGTTGGCTGGTTCACTGCAGTAGACTATTTTTAACTTAGGATAATTTAAGGAGATAAATATTTTACTGTATAAAAATTAATATTTAATTGATAACGATTCATGTGTGGAATGTTAGACAAACCTGCTGATGTTACGATTGTGGTATGCCTATAGTCTTGAGCATGTAGTTATTTAAGTATGTGCTATGTTTATTCTTTTGCTTATCATTTACTATGTTGAGGTGATGAAAAATAATAGAATATTATAGTTACATCTAAAACAATTATATCAAAGTTAGATATATTTATATATATATCAACAAGCAGAACCTATACATGTGACATTGACACACTTATGTATGCAAACACTAACAATGCACCCTATATAATCTCCTAAGTTATGAATACATGCTTTAATGGTCATAAAAGTATACCACCCAAAAAAGTTGAAATCATCTTTGATATAAAGGTTGGGATAAGATATGAAACGACTTATTGCAAGAAAATATTGTGATGTATTCACTATACCCGCATGTGTGTCATCAAGTCCCTACCGTGATTGTCCTAAGATAGCTAATGGGTATGCAACCAGATCTAGGACCTAGCAAACATGTCGCCGAAGCTGTAGAATTCCGACGACAGCTAGGATGCACAACTCTTAGTAGGCATTGCTACTTGCAAATTGGGACGGTGACTCCTTCTGCATTGACTTGGACAGTGGATCAATGGACAGTGAAAATTGATACTTTAAATGAGACTAGGCGAATTACAGATATTCGCCTAGCAGACCACCAGAGAGGGATCCACGGTCACCCGACCCCTCTGCCAACATCATTGTGATGGGCTTATGTAGAGTCATAAATATAGATACTGAGGGGATTATGGGAACTCCGAGATCAGGAGATCCCCTTAGTATAGGCTAGCTGTCCAGATCGTAGTGTTTGATTGAAATGATATATTCTTAGTAACAATAATCTACAAAATGATATATGTATAAGTCTACAAAATGACTGGTCGAAATGGTTGACGGAGATAAGATTATCGACGAATATTCTCTATCTACCATTTTTATCATCATAGTATTGTATTAGGTATATCGGGACTTTGTTAGTAGAGTTTAATTAATTGATTTAATTGTATTATCCATTGACTTGATAATATATGTGAATTCTGTATATCAAAAAATACCTTGTATGGGTCCTTTAGGCCATAAGGCAGTTGCCACATACTCGACAGATAGGTAGGGGCGTGCCAATAAGATAGGGTATTAGTCAGATCCACCACTTCTGCTGCGATTAAATATACTTGTGTATAGATGGATGTTAAAATTTTTATTGTTGTACATAGAAGCCGAGAGATAGATTCCCAAATGATTGACGAAAATATTACAAAAAGTTGTTGGATGAAAATATTACAAAAAGTTGTTGGACATTTTAGTGAACGATTCCTGTAACATGGATAATTGTTGAAACGTATGTATGTCATATCTCAAAAAATAGTCGAAATGATATGAAAGTGAAGAATCTTTTTTTTCGAACGTTTTCTTCATTTATCTTTTGAAGTATGGTGTACATTATAATGATACTTCTTATCAAGATGCTAATTTCCAAACATAACCTAATTATATCTATAAAGACATATTAAAAAAACTAACAACATCCGCTCTAAAATAGTTTTGGAAGTCCACAAGAAGAGTGCCCATAGATAGCAATAAGATATTCATAGACTTCTACATAAAGAAACTATTAGTTCTGCACAAACGATACATCAAACCCATCAACTTCTCTCTCTCTTTCGTTGTGTCTATACTCAATAGATTGATAAAAGTATATATACAGGGCCCTCCTTATCCCTTATCCATAAATCCTCTTTTTAGCTCCATCCATAGCACCATCGAAACACAACTTCGTAACCTTCCCTCAATGCCAAAAAGGAATACAGTGCCCACAAACTCTGCTGCCTCTCTTCCCGATGCCACGCCACAGACATATAATTGCAACTACTGTTCTAGACAATTTACTAGAACGCAAGCCCTTGCCAATCACGTAAATATGCATCATAATGAGCATGCCGCAGCTGCCTCTCTTCCCGCTCCCAGACCACAGATACACTATTGCAACTACTGCTCCCAACAATTTCTTACATCCCAAGCCCGAGACATACATATGAGTATACACATGAATGAGAATGTCGTAGCTAATACCGCTGCCACCTCTATTACCGCTTCCATGCAACCGACATACTGTTGCGACTTTTGCTCTCAACGATTTCTTACATATGAAGAACTTGCGAGACATATGAATTCGCACAATAATGAGCATGCCACAGTTGGTGCCGCTGCAACCTCTCGTCCTGCTCCCACGCGATCGGCATATCGTTGCAACTATTGCTCCCGAAAGTTTAATTCATCTATAAGCCTTGGCAATCATATGAATTCACACAAGAATGAGCATGTCGTTGGTACTACCGCTGCCACCTCTCTTCCCGCTCCCACCCCACATATATATTATTGCAACTACTGCTCCCAACAATTTCTTACATCCCAATTTCGAGACATACATATGAGTACACACATGAATGAGAGCGTCGTAGCTAATACAGCTACCACCTATCTTCCTGCTTCTACACCACCAACATATTATTGCAACTATTGCTCTCAACAATTTCATACATCAGAAGACCTTGCCACGGCAGATTGTTGCAACTATTGTTTCCAACGATTTATTACATCTCATGGTTTTGCCAATAATATGTAGTCACACAGTAATGAGCATGCCGCAGTGTCGCTACTACCTCTCTTCTTGCTCCCGGCACACTCCCCCTCCCAATTAAAGGGGCTCCTATGGTATTGAATCCACTAATCTCATGCCTAGAACTTAAACAATATACTAAGAAAGGATGATGTTTGTTAGATTATATGTATCTAAAAAAAATTATATTTTCTACTTCTTTGTTGAATAATAATAAGGGAACCTAATTAAATATATATTTATAAATATATCGTTATAAATTATGTCTTTCTCCCGTATTATGATCTCTTTTCTTTTCCTTACTTGTAAACTCCATATAGTGTAATAATTTTGATAGAATGAATCGTCAAATGTGTCTCAACAATAAGGCATGCTTATTAGTTTTCACTTAGCTAATGAATTTATGTTGTAACTAAATGAAAGTGCGAAAAGGTTAATTGCCAATGTGGACGATTTAAAACTTCAATTGGGCTTGTAAGGAAATTGAGACTATTATAGTTGCTTTAAGATTATGATTAAGGTTTATAAATTAAATATGGTTGATCAATTAGATTAAGTTGGATTAATTAAATCTAGTTGAATAATTAATTAACTTGGAATGGGTTACGTAAGTAAGATGGTAAAGATGGTTGATTAATTATTTTATATATAGGATTAATAATAAATAATGTTAAAGATTATATCAATAGGGAGATACTTTGAAATAATTAAACGACGTGCAAACTATCATACGGTTGGTTTCGAAAGTTGATCTATATATCCAGGTTGGCTGGTTCACTGCAGTAGATTATTCTTAACTTAGGATAATTTAAGGAGATAAATATTTTACTGTATAAAAACTAATATTTAATTGATAACGATTCATGTGTGGAATGATAGACAAACCTGCTGATGTTACGATTGTGGTATGCCTATAGTCTTGAGCAAACCTGCTGATGTTACGATTGTGGTATGCCTATAGTCTTGAGTATGTAGTTATTTAAGTATGCTACGTTTATTCTTTTGCTTATCAATTACTATGTTGAGGTGATGAAAAATAATAGAATATTATAGTTACATCTAAAATAATTACATCAAAGTAAGATATATTTATATATATATCGACAAGCAGAACCTATACATGTGACATTGACACACTTATATATGGAAACACTAACAATGCACCCTATATAATCTCCTAAGTTATGAATACATGCTTTAATGGTCATAAAAGTATACCACCCAAAAAAGTTGAAATCATCTTTGATATAAAGGTTGGGATAAGATATGGAACGACTTATTGCAAGAAAATGTTGTGATGTATTCACTATACCCGCATATGTGTCATCAAGTCCCTACCGTGATTATCCTAAGATAGCTAATGGGTATGCAACCAGATCTAGGACCTAGCAAACATGTCGCCGAACTTGTAGAATTCCGACGACAGCTAGGATGCACAACTCTTAGTTGGCATTGCTACTTGTAAATTGGGACGGTGACTCCTTCCGCATTGACTTGGACAGTGGATCAATGGACAGTGAAAATTGATACTTTAATTGAGACTAGGCGAATTACAGATATTCGCCTAGCAGACCACCAAAGAGGGATCCACGGTCACCCGACCCCTCTGCCAACATCATTGTAACGGGCTTATGTAAAGTCATAAATATAGATACTGAGGGGATTATGGGAACTGCTAGATCAAGAGATCTCCTTAGTATAGGCTGGTTGCCCAGATCACAATGTTTGAAGGAAATGATATATTCTTAGTAACAATAATCTAGAGAAAAAAGTACACTCCATAGTATAGTTGATATACATACACATATACAAATTCTACTCACGATACTCCATGTTTTATTTGTTGATTTTACATGCTTTGTTTTATTTTATTAAATGATTTATGAATATGTTAGAATCTATCATTCTCTACTTCAGATATTCTACTGTGGGTTGAACTGTAAGTACAAAGCTTGAAAGCTGAGCACACCGCGTTCAATATATTTATAAGTCTACAAAATGACTGGTCGAAATGGTTGACAGAGATAAGATTATCGATGAACATTCTCTATCTACCATTTTTGTCATCAAAGTATTGTATTAGGTATATCGGGACTTTGTTAGTAGAGTTGAATTAATTGATTTAATTGTATTATCCATTGACTTGATAATATATGTGAATTCTGTATATCAAAAAATGTCTTGTATGGGTCCTTTAGGCCAAAAGGCAGTTGCCACGTACTCGATAGATAGGTAGGGGCGTGCCAATAAGATAGGGTATTAGTTAGATCAACCACTTCTGCTGCGATTAAATATGCTTGTGTATAGATGGATGTTGAAATTGTTATTGTTGTACATAGAAGCCGAGAGACAGATTCCCAAATGATTGACGAAAATATTACAAAAAGTTGTAGGACATTTTAGTGAACGATTCCCGTAACATGGATAATTGTTGGGTCGTATGTATGTCATATCTCAAAAAATAGTCGAAATGATATGAAAGTGAAGAATCTTTTTTTTCGAGCGTTTTCTTCATTTATCTTTTGAAGTGTGGTGTACCTTATAATGATACTTCTTATCAAGATGCTAATTTCCAAACATAACCTAATTATATCTATAAAGACATATTAAAAAAACTAACACCATCCTCTCTCAAATAGTTTTGGAAGTCCACAAGAAGAGTGCCCATAGATAGCAATAAGATATACATAGACTTCTACATAAAGAAACTATTAGTTATGCACAAACGATACATCAAACCCATCAACTTCTCTCTGTCTTTCGTTGTGTCTATACTCAATAGATTGATAAAAGTATATATACAGCGCCCTCCTTATCCCTTATCCATAAATCCTCTTTTTAGCTCCATCCATAGCACCATCGAAACATAACTTCGTAACCTTCCCTCAATGCCAAAAAGGAATACAGTGCCCATAAACTCTGCTGCCTCTCTTCCCGATTCCATGCCACAGACATATAATTGCAACTACTGTACTAGACAATTTACTAGAACGCAAGCCCTTGCCAATCACGTAAATATGCATCATAATGAGCATGCCGCAGCTGCCTCTCTTCCCGCTCCCAGACCACAGATGCACTATTGCAACTACTGCTCCCAACAATTTCTTACATCCCAAGCCCGAGACATACATATGAGTATACACATGAATGAGAATGTCGTACCTAATACCGCTGCCACCTCTATTACCGCTTCCATGCAACCGACATACTGTTGCGACTTTTGCTCTCAACGATTTCTTACATATGAAGAACTTGCGAGACATATGAATTCGCACAATAATGAGCATGCCACAGTTGGTGCCGCTGCAACCTCTCGTCCTGCTCCCACGCGATCGGCATATCGTTGCAACTATTGCTCCCGAAAGTTTAATTCATCTATAAGCCTTGGCAATCATATGAATTCACACAAGAATGAGCATGTCGTTGGTACTACCGCTGCCACCTCTCTTCCCGCTCCCACCCCACAGATATACTATTGCAACTACTGCTCCCAACAATTTCTTACATCCCAATTTCGAGACATACATATGAGTACACACATGAATGAGAACGTCGTAGCTAATACAGCTGCCACCTATCTTCCTGCTTCCACACCACCAACATATTATTGCAACTATTGCTCTCAACAATTTCATACATCAGAAGACCTTGCCACGGCAGATTGTTGCAACTATTGTTTCCAACGATTTATCACATCTCATGGTTTTGCCAATAATATGTAGTCGCACAGTAATGAGCATGCCGCACTGTCGCTGCTACCTCTCTTCTTGCTCCCAGCACACTCCCCCTCCCAATTAATGGTGCTCCTATGGTATTGAATCTACTAATCTCATGCCTAGAACTTAAACAATATACTAAGAAAGGATGATGTTTGTTAGATTATATGTATCTAAAAAATTATATTTTCTACTCCTTTGTTGAATAATAATAAGGGAACCTAATTAAATATATAATTATAAATATATCGTTATAAATTATCTCTGTCTCCCGTATTATGATCTCTTTTCTTTTCCTTACTTGTAAACTCCATATAGTGTAATAATTGTAATAGAATGAATCGTCAAATATGTCTCAACAATAAGGCATGCTTATTAGTTTCAACTTAGCTAATGAATTTATGTTGTAACTAAATGAAAGTGCGAAAAGGTTAATTGCCAATGTGGACGATTTAAAACTTCAATTGGGCTTGTAATGAAATTGAGACTATTACAGTTGCTTTAAGATTATGATTAAGGTTTATAAATTAAATATGGTTGATCAATTAGATTAAGTTGGATTAATTAAATCTAGTTGAATAATTAATTAACTTGGAATGCGTTACGTAAGTAAGATGGTGAAGATGGTTGATTAATTATTTTATAGATAGGATTAATAATAAATAATGTTAAAGATTATATCAATAGATAGAAACTTTGAAATAATTAAACGACGTGCAAGCTATCATACGGTTGGTTTCGAAAGTTGATCTATATATCCGTGGGCTGGTTCACTGCGTAGACTATTCTTAAGTTAGGATAATTTAAAGAGATAAATATTTTACTATATAGAAATTAATATTTAATTAATCATGATTCAAGTGTGGAATGTTTGACAAACCTGCTGATGTTACGATTGTGGTATGCCTGTAGTCTTGAGCATGTAGTTATTTAAGTATGTGCTACATTTATTCTTTTGGTTATCAATTTCTATGTTGAGGTGATGAAAAATAATAAAATATTATAGTTACATCCAAAATAATTATATCAAAGTTAGATATATTTATATATACATCAACAAGCAGAACTTATACATGTGACATTGACACACTTATGCATGGAAACACTAATAATGCACCCTATATAATCTCCTAAGTTATGAATAAGTGCTTTAATGGCCATAAAACTATACCACCCAAAAAAGTTAAAATCATCTTTGATATAAAGGGTGGGATAAGATATGGAACGACTTATTGAAAGAAAATGTTGTGATGTATTCACTATACTCGCATGTGTGTCATCAAGTCCCTACCGTGATTGTCCTAAGATAGCTAATGGGTTTGCAACCAGACCAAAGACCTAGCAAACATGTTACCGAGGTTGTAGAATTCCGAGGACAGCTAGGATGCACAACTCTTAGTAGGCATTGTTGCTTGTAAATTGGGACGGTGACTCCTTCAGCATTGACTTGGACAATGGATCAATGGACAGTGAAAATTGATACTTTAATTGAGACTAGGCGAATTACAGATATTCGCCTAGCAGACCACCAGAGAGGGATCCACGGTCACCCGACCCCTCTACCAATATCATTGTGACGGGCTTATGTAGAGTCATAAATATGGATACTGAGGGGATTATGGGAACTCCTAGATCAGAAGATCCCCTTAGTATAGGCTGGCTGCCAGATCACAGTCTTTGAATGAAATGATATATTCTTAGTAACAATAATCTATAGAAAAAAGTACACTCCATAGTATAGTTGATATACATACACATATACAAATTCTACTCACGATACTCCATGTTTTATTTATTGATTTTACATGCTTTGTTTTATTTTATTAAATGATTTATGAATATGTTAGAATCTATCATTCTCTACTTCAGATATTCTACTGCGGGTTGAACTGCAAGTACAAAGCTTGAAAGCTGAGCACATCGCGTTCAATATATGTATAAGTCTACAAAATGATTGGTCCAAATGGTTGACGGAGATAAGATTATCGACGAACATTCTCAATCTACCATTTTTGTCATCATAGTATTGTATTAGGTATATCGGGACTTTGTTAGTAGAGTTGAATTAATTGATTTAATTGTATTATCCATTGACTTGATAATATATGTGAATTCTATATATCAAAAAATGTCTTGTATGGGTCCTTTAGGCCATAAGGGAGTTGCCACATACTCGACAGATAGGAAGGGGCGTGCCGATAAGATAGGGTATTAGTTAGATCAACCACTTCTGCTGCGATTAAATATGCTTGTGTATAGATGGATGTTGAAATTGTTATTATTGTACATAGAAGCGGAGAGACAGATTCCCAAATGTTTGACGAAAATATTACAAAAAGTTGGTGGACATTTTAGTGAACGATTCCTATAACATGGATAATTGTTTGATCGTATGTATGTCATATCTCAAAAAATAGTCGAAATGATATGAAAGTGAAGAATCTTTTTTTTCGAGCGTTTTCTTCATTTATCTTTTGAAGTGTGGTGTACCTTATAATGATACTTCTTATCATGATGCTAATTTCCAAACATAACCTAATTATATCTATAAAGACATATTAAAAAAACTAACAACATCCTCTCTCAAATAGTTTTGGTTGTCCGCAAGAAGAGTGCCCATAGATAGCAATAAGATATTCATAGACTTCTACATAAAGAAACTATTAGTTATGCACAAACAATACATCAAACCCATCAACTTCTCTCTCCCTTTCATTGTGTATATACTCAATAGATTGATAAAAGTATATATACAGGGCCCTCCTTATCCCTTATCCATAAATCCTCTTTTTAGCTCCTTCCATAGCAGCATCAAAACATAACTTCGTAACCTTCCCTCAATGCCAAAAAGGAATACTGTGCCCACAAACTCTGCTGCCTCTCTTCCCGATTCCAAGCCACAGACATATAATTGCAACTACTGTACTAGTCAATTTACTAGAACGCAAGCCCTTGCCAATCACGTAAATATGCATCATAATGAGCATGCCGCAGCTGCCTCTCTTCCCGCTCCCAGACCACAGATGCACTATTGCAACTACTGCTCCCAACAATTTCTTACATCCCAAGCCCGAGACATACATATGAGTATACACATGAATGAGAATGTCGTAGCTAATACCGCTGCCACCTCTATTACTGCTTCCATGCAACTGACATATTGTTGCGACTTTTGCTCTCAACGATTTCTTACATATGAAGAACTTGCGAGACATATGTATTCGCACAATAATGAGCATGCCACAGCTGGTGCCGCTGCAACCTCTCGTCCTGCTCCCACGCGATCGGCATATCGTTGCAACTATTGCTCCCGAAAGTTTAATTCTTCTATAAGCCTTGGCAATCATATGAATTCACACAAGAATGAGCATGTCGTTGGTACTACCGCTGCCACCTCTCTTCCCGCTCCCACCCCACAGATATACTATTGCAACTACTGCTCCCAACAATTTCTTACATCCCAATTTCGAGACATACATATGAGTACACACATGAATGAGAACGTCGTAGCTAATACAACTGCCACCTATCTTCCTGATTCCACACCAGCAACATATTATTGCAACTATTGCTCTCAACAATTTCATACATCAGAAGACCTTGCCACGGCAGATTGTTGCAACTATTGTTTCCAACGATTTATTACATCTCATGGTTTTGCCAATAATATGTAGTCACACAGTAATGAGCATGCCGCAGTCACTACTACCTCTCTTCTTACTCCCATGCCACCAACATACTATTGCAACTATTGCTCTCAACGATTTCTTACATCCCAGGCCCTTGACGATCACATGAATACACATAACAGTTAGCATGCCGCAACTACCATTGCTGCCACCATTAACTTCCCCCGCTCTGATCGGTTCAAGCACACTCCCCCTCCCAATTAAGGGGGCTCCTGTGGTGTTCAATCCACTAATCTCATGCCTAGAACTTAAACAACAAACAAAGAGAGGATGATGTTTGTTAGATTATATGTATCTAAAAAATTATATTTTCTACTCCTTTGTTGAATAATAATAAGGGAACCTAATTAAATATATCTTTATAAATTATCTCTTTCTCCCTTACTATGATCTCTTTTCTTTTCCTTACTTGTAAACTGTATGTAGTGTAATAATTTTGATATAATGTATCGTCAAATGTGTGTCAACAATGAGGCATGCTTATTAGTTTCCACTTAGCTAATGAATTTATGTTGTAACTAAATGAAAGTGCGAAAAGGTTAATTGCCAATGTGGATGATTTGAAACTTCAATTGGGCTTGTAAGGAAATTTAGACTATTAAAGTTGCTTGAGATTATGATTAAGGTTTATAAATTAAATATGGTTGATCAATTAGATTAAATTGGATTAATTAAATCTAGTTGAATAATTAATTAACTTAGAATGAGTTAGGTAATTAAGATGGTAAAGATGGTTGATTAAGTATTTTGTAGATAGGATTAATGATAAATAATGTTAAAGATTATATCAATAGGTAGATACTTTGAAATAATTAAACGACGTTCAAGCTATCGTACGGTTGGTTTCGAAAGTTGATCTATATATCCAGGTTGGCTGGTTCACTGCAGTAGACTATTCTTAACTTAGGATAATTTAAGGAGATAAATATTTTACTGTATAAAAATTAATATTTAATTGATAACGATTCATGTGTGGAATATTAGACAAACCTGCTGATCTTACGATTGTGTTATGCCTATAGTCTTGAGCATGTAGTTATTTAAGTATGTGCTACGTTTATTCTTTTGCTTATCAATTACTATGTTGAGATGATGAAAAATAATAGAATATTATAGTTACATCTAACACAATTATATCAAAGTTAGATATATTTATATATACATCAACAAGCAGAACCTATACATGTGACATTGACACACTTATGTATGGAAACACTAACAATGCATCCTATATAATCTCCTGAGTTATGAATACATGCTTTAATGATCATAAAAGTATACCACCCAAAAAAGTTGAAATCATCTTTGATATGAAGGTTGGGATAAGATATGGAACGACTTATTGTAAGAAAATGTTGTGATGTATTCACTATACCCGCATGTGTGTCATCAAGTCCCTACCGTGATTGTCTTAAGATAGCTAATGGGTATGCAACCAGACCTAGGACCTAGCAAACATGTTGCAGAGGTTGTAGAATTCCGACGACAGCTAAGATGCACAACTCTTAGTAGGCATTGCTACTTGTAAAATGGGACGGTGACTCCATCCGTATTGACTTGGACAGTGGATCAATGGACAGTGAAAATTGATACTTTAATTGAGACTAGGTGAATTTCAGATATTCGCCTAGCAGACCACCAGAGAGGCATCCATGGTCACCCGACCCCTCTGCCAACATCATTGTGACGGGCTTATGTAGAGTCATAAATATGGATACTGAGGGTATTATGGGAACTCCTAGATCAGGAGATCCCCTTAGTATAGGCTGGCTGCCCAGATCACAGTGTTTGAATGAAATGATATATTCTTAGTAACAATAATCTAGAGAAAAAAGTACACTCCATAGTATAGTTGATATACATACACAAATTCTACTCACGATACTCCATGTTTTATTTGTTGATTTTACATGCTTTGTTTTATTTTATTAAATGATTTATGAATATGTTAGAATCTCTCATTCTCTACTTCAGATATTCTACTGCGGGTTGAACTGCAAGTACAAAGCTTGAAAGTTGAGCACACCACGTTCAATATATGTATAAGTCTACAAAATGACTGGTCGAAATGGTTGACGGAGATAAGATTATCGACGAACATTTTCTATCTACCATTTTTATCATCATAGTATTGTATTAGGTATATCGGGACTTTGTTAGTAGAGTTGAATTAATTGATTTAATTGTATTATCCATTGACTTGATAATATATGTGAATTCTGTATATCAAAAAATACCTTGTATGGGTCCTTTAGGCCATAAAGCAGTTGCGACGTACTCGACAGATAGGTAGGGGCGTGCCAATATGATAGGGTATTAGTTACATCCACCACTTCTGCTGCGATTAAATATACTTGTGTGTAGATGGATGTCAAAATTATTATTGTTGTACATAGAAGCCGAAAGACAGATTCCCAAATGATTGACGAAAATATTACAAAAATTTGTTGGACATTTTAGTGAACGATTCGTGTAACATGGATAATTGTTGGATCGTATGTATGTCATATCTCAAAAAATAGTCGAAATGATATGAAAGTGAAGAATCTTTTTTTTCGAGCGTTTTCTTCATTTATCGTTTGAAGTGTGGTGTACCTTATAATGATACTTCTTATCAAGATGCTAATTTCCAAACAAAACCTAATTATATCTATAAAGACATATTAAAAAAACTAACAACATCCTCTCTCCAAAAGTTTCGAAAGTCCACAAGAAGAGTGCCCATAGATAGCAATAAGATATTCATAGACTTCTACATAAAGAAACTATTAGTTATGCACAAACGATACATCAAACCTATCAACTTCTCTCTCTCTTTCGTTGTGTCTATACTCAATAGATTGATAAAAGTATATATACAGGGCCCTCCTTATCCCTTATCCATAAATCATCTTTTTAGCTCCATCCATAGCACCATCGAAACATAACTTCGTAACCTTCCCTCAATGCCAAAAAGGAATACAGTGCCCACAAACTCTGCTGCCTCTCTTCCCGATTCCACGCCACAGACATATAATTGTAACTACTGTACTAGACAATTTACTAGAACGCAAGCCCTTGCCAATCACGTAAATATGCATCTTAATGAGCATGCCGCAGCTGCCTCTCTTCCCGCTCCCAAACCACAGATACACTATTGCAACTACTGCTCCCAACAATTTCTTACATCCCAAACCCGAGACATACATATGAGTATACACATGAATGAGAATGTCGTAGCTAATACCGCTGCCACCTCTATTACTGCTTCCATGCAACTGACATATTGTTGCGACTTTTGCTCTCAACGATTTCTTACATATGAAGAACTTGCGAGACATATGAATTCGCACAATAATGAGCATGCCACAGCTGGTGCCGCTGCAACCTCTCGTCCTGCTCCCACACGATCGGCATATCGTTGCAACTATTGCTCCCGAAAGTTTAATTCTTCTATAAGCCTTGGCAATCATATGAATTCACACAAGAATGAGCATATAGTTGGTACTACCGCTGCCACCTCTCTTCCCGCTCCCACCCCACAGATATACTATTGCAACTACTGCTCCCAACAATTTCTTACATCCCAATTTCGAGACATACATATGAGTACACACATGAATGAGAACGTCGTAGCTAATACAGCTGCCACCTATCTTCCTGCTTCCACACCACCAACATATTATTGCAACTATTGCTCTCAACAATTTCATACATCAGAAGACCTTGCCACGGCAGATTGTTGCAACTATTGTTTCCAACGATTTATTACATCTCATGGTTTTGCCAATAATATGTAGTCACACAGTAATGAGCATGCCGCAGTCACTACTACCTCTCTTCTTACTCCCATGCCACCAACATACTATTGCAACTATTGCTCTCAACGATTTCTTACATCCCAGGCCCTTGACGATCACATGAATACACATAACAGTTAGCATGCCGCAACTACCATTGCTGCCACCATTAACATCCCCCGCTCTGATCGGTTCAAGCACACTCCCCCTCCCAATTAAGGGGGCTCCTGTGGTGTTCAATCCACTAATCTCATGCCTAGAACTTAAACAATAAACTAAGAAAGGATGATGTTTGTTAGATTATATGTATCTAAAAAATTATATTTTCTACTCCTTTGTTGAATAATAATAAGGGAACCTAATTAAATATATCTTTATAAATTATCTCTTTCTCCCTTATTATGATCTCTTTTCTTTTCCTTACTTGTAAACTACATGTAGTGTAATAATTTTGATATAATTAATCGTCAAATGTGTGTCAACAATGAGGCATGCTTATTAGTTTCCACTTAGCTAATGAATTTATGTTGTAACTAAATGAAAGTGCGAAAAGGTTAATTGCCAATGTGGATGATTTGACACTTCAATTGGGCTTGTAAGGAAATTTAGACTATTAAAGTTGCTTTGAGATTATGATTAAGGTTTATAAATTAAATATGGTTGATCAATTAGATTAAGTTGGATTAATTAAATCTAGTTGAATAATTAATTAACTTAGAATGAGTTAGGTAAGTAAGATGGTAAAGATGGTTGATTAAGTATTTTGTAGATAAGATTAATGATAAATAATGTTAAAGATTATATCAATAGGTAGATACTTTGAAATAATTAAACGACGTTCAAGCTATCGTACGGTTGGTTTCGAAAGTTGATATATATATCCTGGTTGGCTGGTTCACTGCATTAGACTGTTCTTAACTTAGGATAATTTAAGGAGATAAATATTTTACTGTATAAAAATTAATATTTAATTGATAACGATTCATGTGTGGAATATTAGACAAACCTCCTGATGTTACGATTGTGTTATGCCTATAGTCTTGAGCATGTAGTTATTTAAGTATGTGCTACGTTTATTCTTTTGCTTATCAATTACTATGTTGAGGTGATGAAAAATAATAGAATATTATAGTTACATCTAACACAATTATATCAAAGTTAGATATATTTATATATACATCAACAAGCAGAACCTATACATGTGACATTGACACACTTATGTATGGAAACACTAACAATGCACCCTATATAATCTCCTGAGTTATGAATACATGCTTTAATGATCATAAAAGTATACCACCCAAAAAAGTTGAAATCATATGTGATATAAAGGTTGGGATAAGATATGGAACGACTTATTGCAAGAAAATGTTGTGATGTATTCACTATACCCGCATGTGTGGCATCAAGTCCATACCGTGATTGTCCTAAGATAGCTAATGGGTATGCAACCAGACCTAGGACCTAGCAAACATGTCGCCGAGGTTGTAGAATTCCGAGGACAGCTAGGATTCACAACTCTTAGTAGGCATTGCTACTTGTAAATTGGGACGGTGACTCCTTCCGTATTGACTTGGACAGTGGATCAATAGACAGTGAAAATTGATACTTTAATTGAGACTAGGCGAATTACAGATATTTGCCTAGCAGACCACTAGAGAGGGATCCACAGTCACCCGACCCCTCTGCCAACATCATTGTGACGGGCTTATGTAGAGTCATAAATATGGATACTGAGGGGATTATGGGAACTCCTAGATCAGGAGATCCCCTTAGTATAGGCTGGCTGCCCAGATCACAGTGTTTGAATGAAATGATATATTCTTAGTAACAATAATCTAGATAAAAAAGTACACTCCATAGTATAGTTGATATACATACACATATACAAATTCTACTCAAGATACTCCATGTTTTATTTGTTGATTTTACATGCTTTGTTTTGTTTTATTAAATGATTTATGAATATGTTAGAATCTCTCATTCTCTACTTCAGATATTCTACAGCAGGTTGAACTGTAAGTACAAAGCTTAAAAGCATAGCACACCGCGTTCAATATATGTGTAAGTCTACTAAATGACTGGTCGAAAAGGTTGACGGAGATAAGATTATCGACGAACATTCTCTATCTACCATTTTTGTCATCATAGTATTATATTAGGTATATCGGGACTTTGTTAGTAGAGTTGAATTAATTGATTTAATTGTATTATCCATTGACTTGATAATATATGTGAATTTTGTATATCAAAAAATATCTTGTTTGGGTCCTTTAGGCCATTAGGCAGTTGCCACGTACTCGACAGATAGGTAGGGGCGTGCCAATAAGATAGGGTATTAGTTAGATCCACCACTTCTGCTGCGATTAAATATGCTTGTGTATAGATGGATGTTAAAATTGTTATTGTTGTACATAGAAGCCGAGAGACAGATTCCCAAATGATTGACAAAAATATTACAAAAAGTTGTTGGATATTTTAGTGAACGATTCGTGTAACATGGATAATTGTTGGATCGTATGTATGTCATATCTCAAAAAATAGTCGAAATGATATGAAAGTGAAGAATCTTTTTTTTCGAGCGTTTTCTTCATTTATCTTTTGAAGTGTGGTGTACCTTATAATGATACTTCTTATCAAGATGCTAATTTCCAAACATAACCTAATTATATCTATAAAGACATATTAAAAAAACTAACAACATCCTCTCTCCAAAAGTTTCGGAAGTCCACAAGAAGAGTGCCCATAGATAGCAATAAGATATTCATAGACTTCTACATAAAGAAACTATTAGTTATGCACAAACGATACATCAAACCTATCAACTTCTCTCTCTCTTTCGTTGTGTCTATACTCAATAGATTGATAAAAGTATATATACAGGGCCCTCCTTATCCCTTATCCATAGATCATCTTTTTAGCTCCATCCATAGCACCATCGAAACAGAACTTCGTAACCTTCCCTCAATGCCAAAAAGGAATACAGTGCCCACAAACTCTGCTGCCTCTCTTCCCGATTCGACGCCACAGACATATACTATTGCAACTACCGTCAATTGTCAGGAGAGATTATTCATCAAAGAGTGTCTATGTTTAGAAGAAAGGGATAAAGAAATTAAAATTATCAAGGTTCAAAATATAGGTAAGGTACAATTTCAGCATTGTTATTCATATATACCCATAGTACTTATCATGCTGAAGAATGAGACCTAGACTTACAACTGGAGGATTATAAATCAAAGGTAAAGGAAAAGAACGGATATATATTTGCTGTTATCACAAACATAAAAGATTCAAGTAGAAAGATGAATAATTTTCAACTCAAGAGTATCAAATTTTTAGTACACTAACTTTTCAGGCTTTAGTGAACTTTGGAAGGTCATAACCTCCCTCACAGAGATCAGATTAAGCTAAAATTTTGAGAATAAGTTTTGATATTAGTGAAGAAGGTGTATGCCAAATTTCATAAGAGATTGACACCTAAAGAGCTCAGGGTGATTAAATCTCTGAGACAAAGTAAATCTGAAATTTAATCTGTCCAAGTTTATGAAACTCTACTATAGTGATTTATACATCTCATCATCCATAGTTTTAGCTCACTCTTCAGTTGTGTATGGGAGTTGTGGTTTAGATTTTTGAGATAGGAATAGTGTTGCTAAGTGTGAAATATAGTAAGGGTCTTTAATGGAGGATAAGGCTGCAATTTGGATTTTCCTTTAGTATCACTTAGAATATTCAAAATTGAAAATCAATGTTGGTTTATTTTTGACACATTGGTCTGGTATAGTAGGTGTGCTTATCTATGACTGAGTAAAAAGGTATTCAATAATCAACATTGAGGATATGCAAGTATATGAATAAGAGATCTATTTTCTTAATTTAATGTAGTAAAAATGTTAAACTTCCAGCATTAGGATTTCATTAAACTTACTTGCAACTCTTACTAGATTGCTCAATAACTTGCGGTTTAGATTGTATTTGAAATATTTCTTGAAAGAGTCAATAGTATCACCAAAAATCTTTTAGAAGATGACAAAGTTTAGGAAGCAAAATATACTAAGGAATAATTGTTAAATATCAAAGGAAGGAAATTGAGTTCTTTTAGTGCCAGGGATGAAACCACCTTTGAATGCACCCAAGAATACTCAACGAAAGGATGGTTAGTATTTTGAGAATGACCAGCATTTGAAGAATGATCACCACTAAAGATTTGTAGAAAAGGGTTGAAGCATATCAGTGACTGATAATGATGGAATAAATCTTCTTTTCATTTACATATGTCGAATATAGTTCATGGGTATCAAGACTTTGGTTTCTCCTAGTTTAAGGAAGAAGAACTACATTGCATAGTTTAGTCCCTGTGATACGAAAGTATGTGATGTCTATTTATAAAAGACTGTGAGATAGGGCTAAAAGAATAAGATTGAAGTAAGATGGTAGATACACCCCAATGGTACCAACTAGTTCATGTGATACCGATAACTTTGAGGTGTATTTGACTCCCAAGGTCAATACCCTAAGATCACCAAAATGTTGAATAAGAGATGATATTGATCCCTAATTATGATTCACGAGTAAGGGATGATAAAATTAATAAAAACTAGGGGAATGAAACTCTACAATTTAACTATATTATTTAACTAAGTTCTGGATATATAGAGAAAGAAAGATCATTCCTACACTTTGGTCTTGGATTAGGATGTGATAGGAAAATAATTTGAGAGAATCTCTATCCTTCTTCTCAGCCCCAACTAGAGGGAAGGATATTTTCAGTTCTGCAGCAAGGATCAAATTTAAATATCCAATGCTGTATAAGGTATTAATATTTAAATTTTTGATAAATCCTATGCCATACTTTATTAATAATAATGGGTAGATGACTCCTCTATTTAGCAATAAGGAAGGAAAAATAGTTGTAACCCAAGATAATTAAATGCTTAATTTGGGCAGGAGTCACACCATGATGACTTAAGCACTAAATCAAGAAGAAATTTGTGATCTTTAGCTAGAGTGGTGGATCAGTCCATATCATGTGGACAGATAGGATCATATGTTCAATAGCTGAGTGAGGTCAACTAAAATCAATGCAACTTAGTTGCTACATCCACGAGGAAAACATAGGAAAATAATTTCACATAATTTCAGTGAATTATCCAACATAAATCATCAACCAGTAATAGGCATAGAACCCTAGCAATAAGTTCTCTGTAGTCTCATATGGAAGTCTCTAAATTTCTAGGTCTTCCTAGGTCAAGTTTTCGGCAATCACAATACAATTCAAACACAATCAATATAACCTAAAAACACACAATAACAAGTTACTTACTAACATCAACCAATACAAACATAGAATATCATCAAGTAAGAATATAAAACACAACATAACCAAGTAAAGGGTAACATGCATAAAAAGGAATAAATCTCCATATATCCCTAAAATCTCTCTTTACCCATCAACGTTATCTCACAAGAGTACTTAGGCCTATGGTGTATCTTATGTCCTATCCTTACTTTTAATGTCATTTTTTTAAACCTAGCTCTAATACCACTTTAATTGTCATGCCTTAATTCCACCTTTGGGCACGTAGCAACCGCCGTATAAGATATACTTTAACACCACAACTTATACAAGGTTAAAAAGTATCACAAATCACTACTATTTTATTAATTAAACATAGCGGAAGCAAATACATTTGACAATTTAACTATCACTACCATTTTAAATCTCTATCTAGGTCGCCAAATTGATATTGTTCGCCAAGCTAAGTTCTCCCTCACTCCCGACTAAAAATCCATCTATAACCGGCGCAACAGGAAAAAATGTGCACATCTGAGTCGCGAGACTCAGTGAGGCTACAGAGAGAACACCCTAATAATGGGTGAAAAGTATTGTACAACCCACAAGAAACAGATTCACTAGGATCACATACTTAAGTCAATATGTCAAGAAAATATATATGATAAGGCAATACATATAGAATAATATGATCACATTTATAATAAGATTTATCACAAGATGTTTGAAATCTGAGCATAACAGGATGCCCAAAATTTAAAGATTTCATATCACTTAAATTTGTATATCATTTTCATTATCATTCCACACCTAAGGCAGCCAATCTATGTTCAAGGTAAATCCCTCGTCAGAGATTACCCCAAACCCATCAGTGTCAACTCTATGTCACTATCCTATGTGCCTGTACACTGACGTTGGCAGAAGAAGCTGGTGATCACGGTACCCTTTCTAATACAAACACAGGTACCATACAGTGCTGTAATTCTGCACCATGGTAGGATCACCATAACAAAATACAAATTATATCCATATCCAGCCTGACAAGCTGAGATCCACTGTATATGATACCAATGAACCTAAACTGCTCAGGGACCTACATCTGTTGAGCATGCCAATGTCAATTAGGTTCCCTAGCTTCGGTAGCGCATGAGATGGTACTTTTTCTAGTACACCCTCTATCTTGTGTAACACAATCAAGTTGATTTCTGCACCGAAGTGAGATCTCGGCTACACCAAGGTATTAGTGACTTAGGTCAACCGAACTAGCATATCTACCTTATTAGCAAATGACTCCTCACCACATGTTGACACATACCAGTCTAAGAACTACGCATCTTCTCCTAGGTTACATAACCTTAAGATGTCCAGGGTTCTTATTCATATAACAATTTAGATCACTCTAGGTGTCATTATCACATGTACCTAACATGTCTCAATTTCTATCTTATGTCAACATGTTTCATGTTCTTACTAGGTATTTCTACAAATCTAGCAACATGAACATATTCAACCATCAATATAATATGAGCATGATAATCAATAACATGCAAATAACAACAACATATATCTGCTAGCATGATTCAAGTTTCAACTCACATCGATAGCATGCATACATTAGCATCTTACAGGAACTAGCATGGTATACTTTTAAGTTCATAGTAACACACATGCTAAATAAGTATGTAACGAAGTAGATATATCACTTATTAGGAGGTATAATAATTTAAAAAAACGA
This sequence comes from Thalia dealbata, assembly GCA_030544415.1. Taxonomy (NCBI): domain Eukaryota; kingdom Viridiplantae; phylum Streptophyta; class Magnoliopsida; order Zingiberales; family Marantaceae; genus Thalia; species Thalia dealbata. The sequence continues at coordinate 30,104,742 of CM060454.1, read as the reverse complement.
CCCTTCGGACTCAGCATTTGTAACCTTCGAAACACAACTTCGTAACCTTCCCTCAATGCCAAACCAGAATACAGTGCCCACAAACTCTGCTACCTCTCTTCCCGATTCCACGCCACAGACATACAATTGCAACTACCGTCCCAGACAATTTAGTAGAACACAAGCCCTTGCCAATCACGTAAATATGCATCATAATGAGCATGCCGCAGCTGCCTCTCTTCCAGCTCCCAGACCACAGATACACTATTGCAACTACTGCTCCCAACAATTTCTTACATCCCAAGCCCGAGACATACATATGAGTATACACATGAATGAGAATGTCGTAGCTAATACCGCTGCCACCTCTCTTACCGCTTCCATACCACCGACATACTGTTGTGACTTTTACTCTCAATGATTTCTTACATATGAAGAACTTGCCAGACGTATGAATTCGCACAATAATGAGCATGCCACAGCTGGTGCCGCTACAACCTCTCATCCTGCTCCCACGCGATCGGCATATCGTTGCAACTATTGCTCCTGAAAGTTTAATTCATCTATAAGCCTTGGCAATCATATGAATTCACACAAGAATGAGCATATCATTGGTACTCCCACTCCCACCTATCTTCTCGCTCCCACCCCACAAATATACTATTGCAACTACTGCTCCCAACAATTTCTTACATCCCAATTTCGAGACATACATATGAGTACACACATGAATGAGAACGTCGTAGCTAATACAGCTGCCACCTATCTTCCCGCTTCCACACCACCAACATATTATTGCAACTATTGCTCTCAACAATTTCATACATCAGAAGACCTTGCCACGACAGATTGTTGCAACTATTGTTTCTAACGATTTATTACATCTCATTGTTTTGCCAATAATATGTAGTCACAAAGTAATGAGCATGCCGCAGTTGCTGCTACCTCTCTTCTTGCTCCCAAGCCACCAACATACTATTGCAACTATTGCTCTCAATGATTTCTTACATCTCAGGCCCTTGATGATCATATGAATGCACATAGCAGTTAGCATGCCGCAACTACCATTGCTGCCACCAGTAACTTCCCCTGCTCTGATCGGTTCAAGCACACTCCCCCTCCCAATTAAGGGGGTTCCTATGGTGTTGAATCCACTAATCTCATGCCTAGAACTTAAACAATAAACCAAGAAAGGATGATGTTTGTTAGATTATATGTATCTAAAAAATTATATTTTCTACTCCTTTGTTGAATAATAATAAGGGAACTTAATTAAATATATCTTTATAAATTATCTCTTTCTCCCTTATTATGATCTCTTTTCTTTTCCTTACTTGTAAACTGCATGTAGTGTAATAATTTTGATGGAATGAATCTTCAAATGTGTGTCAACAATAAGGCATGCTTATTAGTTTCTACTTAGCTAATGAATTTATGTTGTAACTAAATGAAAGTGCAAAAAGGTTAATTGCCAATGTGGATGATTTGAAACTTTAATTGGGCTTGTAAGTTAATTGAGACTATTATAGTTGCTTTGAGATTATGATTTAGGTTTATAAATTAAATATGATTGATCAATTAGATTAAGTTGGATTAATTAAATCTAGTTGAATAATTAATTAACTTTGAATGGGTTAGGTAAGTAACATGGTAAAGATGGTTGATTAAGTATTTTGTAGATAGGATTAATGATAAATAATGTTAAAGATTATATCAATAGGTAGATACTTTGAAATAATTAAACAACGTTCCAGCTATCGTATGGTTGGTTTCAAAAGTTGATCTATATATCCAGGTAGGCTGGTTCACTGCAGTAGACTATTCTTAACTTAGGACAATTTAAGGAGATAAATATTTTACTGTATATAAATTAATATTTAATTGAAAAACGATTGATGAATGGAATGTTAGACAAACCTGCTGATATAACGATTGTGGTATGCCTATAGTCTTAAGCATGTAGTTATTTCAGTATGTGCTAAGTTTATTCTTTTTCTTATCAATTACTATGTTGAGGTGATGAAAAATAATAGAATATTATAGTTACATCTAAAACAATTATATCAAAGTTAGATATATTTATATATACATCAACAAGCAGAACCTATATATGTGACATTGACACACTTATGTATGGAAACACTAACAATGCACCCTATATGATCTCCTGAGTTATGAATACGTGCTTTAATAGTCATAAAACTATACCACCCAAAAAAGTTGAAATCATCTTTAATATAAAGGGTGGGATAAGATATGGAACGACTTATCACAAGAAAATGTTGTGATGTATTCACTATACACACATGTGTGTCATCAAGTCCCTACCGTGATTGTCCTAAGATAGCTAATGGGGATTCAACCAGACCAAGGACCTAGCAAATATGTCGTCGAGGTTGTAGAATTTCGATGACAGCTAGGATGCACAACTCTTAGTAGGCATTGCTGCTTGCAAATTGGGACGGTGACTCCTTCCGCATTGACTTGGATAGTAGATCCATGGACAGTGAAAATTCATACTTTAATTGAGACTAGGTGAATTACATATATTCGCCTAGGAGACCACTAGAGAGGGATCCACGGTCACCCGACCTCTCTGCCAACATCATTGTGACGGGCATAGGTAGAGACATAAATATGGATACTGAGGGGCTTATGGGAACTCCTAGATCAGGAGATCCCCTTAGTATAGGCTAGCTGCCTAGATCGCAGTGTTTGAATGAAATGATATATTCTTAGTAACAATAATCTAGAGAAAAAAGTACACTCCATAGTACAGTTGATATATATACACAGATTCAAATTCTACTCATGATGCTCTATGTTTTATTTGTTGATTTTACATGCTTTGTTCGATTTTATTAAATGATTTATGAATATGTTAGAATCTCTCATTCTCTACTTCAGATATTCTATTGCAGGTAGAATCGTAAGCACAAAGCCTTAAAGCTGAGCACACCGCGTTCAATGTATGTGTAAGTCTACTAAATGACTGGTCGAAATGGTTGACGGAGATAAGATTATCGACGAAGATACTCTATCTACCATTTTTGTCATCAGAGTATTGTATTAGGTATATCGGGACTTTGTTAGTAGAGTTGAATTAATTGATTTAATTGTATTATTCGCTGACATGATAATGTATGTGAATTGTGTATATCAAATAATACCTTTTATGGGTCCTTTAGGCCATAGGGCAGTTGACACGTACTCGACAAATAGGTCGGGGCGTGCCAATAAGAGAGGGCATTAGTTAGATCCACCACTTCTGCTGCGATTAAATATGCTTGTGTATAGATGGATGCCAAAATAGTTATTGTTGTACATAGAAGGTGAGAGACAAATTTCCAAATGATTGACGAAAATATTACAAAAAGTTGTTGGACATTTTAGTGAATGATTCTTGTAACATGGGTAATTGTTGGATCGTATGTATGTCATATCTCAAAAAATAGTCGAAATGATATGAAAGTGAAGAATCTTTTTTTTCGAGTGTTTTCTTCATTTATCTTTTGAAGTGTGGTGTAACTTATAATGATACTTCTTATCAAGATGCTAATTTCCAAACATAACCTAATTATATCGATAAAGACATATTAAAAAAACTAATAACATCGTCTCTCAAATAGTTTTGAAAGTCCACAAGAAGAGTGCCTATAAATAGCAATAAGATATTCATAGACTTCTATATAAATAAAACTATTAGTTATGCACAAACAATACATCAAACCCATCAACTTCTCTCTCTCTTTCGTTGTGTCTATACTCAATAGATTGATAAAAGTATATATATAGGGCCCTCCTTATCCCTTATCCATAAATCCTCTTTTTAGCTCCATCCATAGCACCATCGAAACACAACTTCGTAACATTCCCTCAATGCCAAAACAAAATACAGTGCCCACAAACTCTGCTGCCTCTCTTCCCGATTCCACGCCACAGACATACAATTGAAACTACTGTACTAGACAATTTAGTAGAACACAAGCCCTTGCCAATCACGTAAATATGCATCATAATGAGCATACCGCAGCTGCCTCTCTTCCCGCTCCCAGACCACAGATACACTATTGCAACTACTGCTCCCAACAATTTCTTACATCCCAAGCCCGAGACATACATATGAGTATACACATGAATGAGAATGTCGTAGCTAATACCGCTGCCACCTCTCTTACCACTTCCATGCCACCGACATACTATTGCGACTTTTGCTCTCAACGATTTCTTACATATGAAGAACTTGCTAGACATATGAATTCGCACAATAATGAGCATGCCACAGCTAGTGCCGCTGCAACCTCTCGTCCTGCTCCCACATGATCGGCATATCGTTGCAACTATTGCTCCCGAAAGTTTAATTCATCTTTAAGCCTTAGCAATCATATGAATTCACACAAGAATGAACATGTCGTTGGTACTACTGCTGCCACCTCTCTTCCCGCTCTCACCCCACATATATACTATTGCAACTACTGCTCCCAACAATTTCTTACATCCCAATTTCGAGACATACATATGACTACACACATGAATGAGAATGTCGTAGCTAATACAGCTGTCACCTATCTTCCCGCTTCCACAACACCAACATATTATTGCAACTATTGCTGTCAATAATTTCATACATCAGAAGACCTTGCCACGGCAGATTGTTGCAACTATTGTTTCCAACGATTTATTACATCTCATGGTTTTGCTAATAATATGTAGTCACAGAGTAATGAGCATGCCGCAGTCACTACTACCTCTCTTCTTGCTCCCATGCCACCAACATATTTTTGCAACTATTGCTCTCAACGATTTCTTACATCGCAGGCCCTTGACCATCATATGAATACACATAACAGTTAGCATGTCGCAACTACCGTTGTTGCCACCAATAACTTCCCCCGCTCTGATCGGTTCAGGCACACTCCCCCTCCCAATTAAGGGGGCTCCTATAGTGTTTAATCCACTAATCTCATGCCTAGAACTTAAGCAATAAACTAAGAAAGGATGATGTTTGTTAGATTATATGTATCTAAAAAATTATATTTTCTACTCCTTTGTTGAATAATAATAAGGGAACCTAATTAAATATCTCTTTATAAATTATCTCTTTCTCCTTTATTATGATCTCTTTTCTTTTCCTTACTTGTAAACTGCATGTAGTGTAATAATTTTGATGGAATGAATCGTCAAATGTGTGTCAACAATAAGGCATGCTTATTAGTTTCCACTAAGCTAATGAATTTATGTTGTAACTAAATGAAAGTGCAAAAAGGTTAATTGCCAATGTGGATGATTTGAAACTTGAATTGGGCTTGTAAGGAAATTTAGACTATTACAGTTGCTTTGAGATTATGATTAAGGTTTATAAATTAAATATGGTTGATCAATTAGATTAAGTTGGATTAATTAAATCTAGTTGAATAATTAATTAACTTAGAATGGGTTAGGTAAGTAAGATGGTTGATTAAGTATTTTGTAGATACGATTAATGATAAATAATGTTAAAGATTATATCAATATGCAGATAGTTTGAAATAATTAAACGACGTTGAAGCTATCGTACGGTTGGTTTCGAAAGTTGATCTATATATCCAGGTGGGCTGGTTCACTGCAGTGGACTATTCTTAAGTTAGTATAATTTAAGGAGATAAATATTTTACTGTATAGAAATTAATATTTAATTGATCACGATTCATGTGTGGAATGTTAGACAAACCTGCTGATGTTACGATTGTGGTATGCCTATAGTCTTGAGCATGTAGTTATTTAAGTATGTGCTACGTTTATTCTTTTGTTTATCAATTACTATGTTGAGGTGATGAAAAATAATAGAATATTATAGTTACATCTAAAACAATTATATCAAAGTTAGATATATTTATATATACATCAACAAGCAGAACCTATACATGTGACATTGACTGTCACGCCCCAATTCAATCTTTGGGCCCGTGGCAATCGCCGTATAAGATGTACTTCAACACCACAACTTATATAAGGCTAAAAAGTATCATAAAGTACTATAATTTTATTAATTAAACATAGCGGAAGCAAATACATTTGACAATTTAACTATCACTACCATTTTACATCTCTATCTAGGTCGCCAAATTGATATTGTTCACCAAGCTAGGTTCTCCCTCACTCCCGGCTACTAGCTAACCTGTAACCTGCGCAACAAGGAAAAAATGTGCACATTCGAGCCGCGAGACTCAGTGAGGCTACAGAGAGAGCACCCTAAAATAATGGGCTTAGGATATTGTACAACCCAACAAGATATTACATCCACTGTATCACATATTAATTCAACATGTCGACAAAATATCATACATTAATACCACATGTCAAACGAGGTATTACCAAACAGTAAATATGGAATATCATAAACATGATCATACTATAATATATGACAACATATGATCATAACGGTGTCATTAAACCAAAGATGTTATATCACTTTAATTCACGTATCATCATCTATCAATTCTACACCTAAGGCAGCCGGCTTATGTTTAAGGTAAATCCCTCGTCAGAGATTACCCCAAACCCGTCAGTGTCAATTCTATGTCTCTGTCCTATATGCCTGTACATTGACGTTGGCAGAAGGAGCTGGTGATCATGGCACCCCTTCTAACATAAACACAAGTACCCATTACAGTGCTGTAACTCTACACCATGGCAGGATCACCATACAAAACAACAATCACATCCGTCTCCAGCCTGGCAAGCTGAGACCCACTATATACGATACCAATGAACCTGGACAGCTCAGGGATCCCACCACTATTGAGCATGCCAGAGTCTTTCAGGTTCCCTAGCCTCGGTAGCGCATGGGACAGTACTGTTCCTCATACACCCTCTACCCTGGTGTAACATAATTAAATTGAGTTCTGCACCGAAGTGAGATCCCGGCTACACCAAAGTATTAGTGACTAAGTCAACCAAACGTGCATTTTTACCTTACTAACACATGGTTCCTCGTTATATATTAGCACATACCAGTCTAAGAACCCACACATCATCTCCTAGGTTATCATAACCCTATGATTTTCAAAAATCTTAGTTATATATCAATCTAGATCGCTTTAGGTGTTCTTATAACATGAACCTAAAGTATCTCAAGTTTTATCTCATATCCATATGTTCCATATTCTTACTAAGTGTCTCTACATCTCTAGCAACATGAACATATTAAATAATCAACATAACATGAGCATAAAACATCAATAGCATGCATATAACAATATCATACATATACCAGCATTGTATAACTAACAACTCATATCAGGAGCAAGCATGTTATTGCATCATATATGAACTAGCATGAAATAACTTTTAATCTCATATCGAGAGCATACATATAATAACATCATACATGAACTAGCATGATATAACCTTCAATCTCATATCGAGAGCATGCATATAATAACATCATACATCTGCTAGTATGACTCAAGTTTCAACTCACATCAATAATATGCATACATTAGCATCTTACAGAAACTAACATGACATACTTTCAAGTTCACAGTAACACACATGCTAAACAAGTATGTAACAAAGTAGATATATCACTTATCAAGAGGTACAATAATAGATAAAATAATCCTTAGGAATCAGTATCTGTAGTAGGCCAAATTAAATTTGAAACCATAAACCCTCACCTGAGTCTCAAAGAAGATTTTTAAACAAGAATCACAGCTTGGCCGTGATTTTTTAAGCGAACAAGTAATTCAATCAAGCAAAGCAGTTCCTCTTTGCTTCAACACAAATCACAGCTTGGCTGTGATTTATCAAGCAATAGCACAACAACCAACAATTTCCTAAAATAAATCCAATGCGAACAACCAAACATGCATAAATAACACATCTCAAACAATCCTCTTAACTAACCTCACTACCCACAACCTCACATCAATTTCCTTTTTTGTTACTTTTCTTTTGATCAATTAACCATTTAACAATTCAATCAAATACCACCACCATAGTTATTCAATCAAACATGTTTACATTTAAATTATACAGTAAGAACATAATTAAATTTCTATTTGCACAATTAAATCATTCTAACAGTTTGATCTATTATACTACCTTATTAATCTAAAATAATTTTAATACTTCTGTAAATATTTAATTACTTTATATAACTCAATTAATAATTCTCTAATTTCATTAATTAGAAAATCTAATTAACCTAATTACTCAATTTAATCACAGTCTAAAATTCATAAATTCTGTAAAAAGATCTAACTGTATCAATTAAATTTATAAATCCTAAATTATCAAACTTCCTTAATTAAAAAATCTAAATAAACTAGTTTTCTAAATTTTATCACATTATAAATTTATAGAATTCTAAATTATTCAATTTCATAAATTAAAATAATCTAATAATCTAATTATCTCAATTTACAATCTCCTAATTTCATTAATTCTATAAAATTTTTAAATAAATCATTTTAATTTCAATTGATACAAATTTAAATGTCATAACATCTATCAAAATATTTCTTCATGCATAAAATATACAATTAATTTATTTAAATCCTAAATTAATCAAAATTAACTTAAATAAATTAAGAACTTGCACTTCAATAATTCTAAAAATTTCTAATTAAATCACATAAATTATATTTAAGCATAATAAAGCATCACAAATTATTTTAGATTTTTCAGACATCATAAATGCCCTCAAACCCTGAACCCAACCTAAAATAATTAAAGGCAAGTCTAAAACATATTAAAATTTTTAAAAAAATTTATAAGGCTCGAAACTCACCAGCCTTAGCCACTTGAAGTGAATTAAACAGATTAACAAGCCGCGAAGCCAGCCAACCCGCAACCAAAACGCAGTTAAACTGACCGTTCGCCGAACCGGACATTATTATTATTATTTGTTCTAAACGAAAAATAGGGTTTACATTAACACACTTATGTATAGAAACACTAACAATGCACCCTATATGATCTCCTGAGTTATGAATACGTGCTTTAATGGTCATAAAACTATTCCATCCGAGAAAGTTGAAATCAACTTTGATATAAAGGGTGGAATAAGATATGGAACGACTTATCGCAAGAAAATGTTGTGATGATTCACTATACCCGCATGTGTGTCATCAAGTCCCTACCGTGATTGTCCTAAGATAGCTAATGGGGATGCAACCAGACCAAGGACCTAGTAAACATATCGCCGAGGTTGTAGAATTCCGACGACAGCCAGGATGCACAACTCTTAGTAGGCATTGTTGCTTGCAAATTAGGACAGTGACTCCTTCCACATTGACTTGGACAGTGGATCAATGGACAGTGAAAATTGATACTTTAATTGAGATTAGGCGAATTACAGATATTCGCCTAGCAGACCACCAAAGAGGGATCCACGGTCACCCGACCCCTCTGCCAACATCATTGTGACGGACTTATGTAGAGTCATAAATATGGATACTGAGGGGCTTATGGGAACTCCTAGATCAGGAGATCCCCTTAGTATAGGCTAGCTATCCAGATCACAGTGTTTGAATGAAATGATATATTCTTAGTAACAATAATCTAGAGAAAAAAGTACACTCCATAGTACAGTTGATATACATACACATATACAAATTCTACTCACGATACTCCATGTTTTATTTGTTGATTTTACATGCTTTGTTTGATTTTATTAAATGATTTATGAATATGTTAGAATCTCTCATTCTTTACTTCAGATATTCTACTGTAGGTAGAACTGTAAGCACAAAGCTTGAAAGCTGAGCACACCGCGTTCAATATATGTGTAAGTCTACTAAATGACTGGTCGAAATGGTTGACGGAGATAAGATTATCGACGAACATTATCTATCTACCATTTTTGTCATCATAGTATTGTATTAGGTATATCGGGACTTTGTTAGTAGAGTTGAATTAATTGATTTAATTGTGTTATCCATTGACTTGATAATATATGTGAATTTTGTATATCAAAAAATGCCTTGTATGAGTCCTTTAGGCCATAAGGCAGTTGCCACGTACTCGACAGATAAGTAGGGGCGTGCCAATAAGATAGGGTATTAGTTAGATCCACCACTTCTGCTGCGATTAAATATGCTTGTGTATAGATGGATGTTAAAATTATTATTTTTGTACATAGAAGCCGAGAGACAGATTCCCAAACGATTGACGAAAATATTACAAAAAGTTGTTAGATATTTTAGTGAACGATTCCTGTAACATGGATAATTGTTGGATCGTATGTATGTCATATCTCAAAAAATAGTCGAAATGATATGAAAGTGAAGAATCTTTTTTTTCGAGCGTTTTCTTCATTTATCTTTCGAAGTGTGGTGTACCTTATAATGATACTTCTTATCAAGATGCTAATTTCCAAACATAACCTAATTATATCTATAAAGACATATTAAAAAAACTAACAACATCCTCTCTCAAAAAGTTTTGGAAGTCCACAAAAAGAGTGCCCATAGATAGCAATAAGATATTCATAGAATTCTACATAAAGAAACTATTAGTTCTGCACAAACGATACATCAAACCCATCAACTTCTCTCTCTCTTTCGTTGTGTCTATACTCAATAGATTGATAAAAGTATATATACAGGGCCCTCCTTATCCGTTATCCATAAATCCTCTTTTTAGCTCCATCCATAGCACCATCGAAACACAACTTCGTAACCTTCTCTCAATGCCAAAAAGGAATACAGTGCCCACAAACTCTGCTGTCTCTCTTCCCGATTCCACGCCACAGACATATAATTGCAACTACTGTACTAGACAATTTACTAGAACGCAAGCCCTTTCCAATCACGTAAATATGCATCATAATGAGCATGCTGCTGCTGCCTCTCTTCCCGCTCCCAGACCACAGATACACTATTGCAACTACTGCTCCCAACGATTTCTTACATCCCAAGCCCGAGACATACATATGAGTATACACATGAATGAGAATGTCGTAGCTAATACCGCTACCACCTCTATTACCGCTTCCATGCAACCGACATACTGTTGCGACTTTTGCTCTCAACGATTTCTTACATATGAAGAACTTGCGAGACATATGAATTCGCACAATAATGAGCATGCCACAGTTGGTGCCGCTGCAACCTCTCGTCCTGCTCCCACGCGATCGGCATATCGTTGCAACTATTGCTCCCGAAAGTTTAATTCATCTATAAGCCTTGGCAATCATATGAATTCACACAATAATGAGCACGTCGTTGGTACTACCGCTGCCACCTCTCTTCCCGCTCCCACCCCACAAATATACTATTGCAACTACTGCTCCCAACAATTTCTTACATCCCAATTTCGAGACATACATATGAGTACACACATGAATGAGAACGTCGTAGCTAATACAGCTGCCACCTATCTTCCTGCTTCCACACCACCAATATATTATTGCAACTATTGCTCTCAACAATTTCATACATCAGAAGACCTTGCCACGGCAGATTGTTGCAACTATTGTTTCCAACGATTTATTACATCTCATGGTTTTCCCAATAATATGTAGTCACACAGTAATGAGCATGCCGCAGTGTCGCTACTACCTCTCTTCTTGCTCCTGGCATACTCCCCCTCCCAATTAAGGGGGCTCCTATGGTATTGAATCCACTAATCTCATGCCTAGAACTTAAACAATATACTAAGAAAGGATGATGTTTGTTAGATTATATGTATCTAAAAAAAATTATATTTTCTACTCCTTTGTTGAATAATAATAAGGGAATCTAATTAAAAATATATTTATAAATATATCGTTATAAATTATGTCTTTCTCCCGTATTATGATCTCTTTTCTTTTCCTTACTTGTAAACTCCATAGTGTAATAATTTTGATAGAATGAATCGTCAAATGTGTCTCAACAATAAGGTATGCTTATTAGTTTCCACTTAGCTAATGAATTTATGTTGTAACTAAATGAAAGTGCGAAAAGGTTAATTGCCAATGTGGACGATTTAAAACTTCAATTGGGCTTGTAAGGAAATTGAGACTATTACAGTTGCTTTAAGATTATGATTAAGGTTTATAAATTAAATATGGTTGATCAATTAGATTAAGTTGGATTAATTAAATCTAGTTGAATAATTAATTAACTTGGAATGTGTTACGTAAGTAAGATGGTAAAGATGGTTGATTAATTATTTTATAGATAGGATTAATAATAAATAATGTAAAAGATTATATCAATAGGGAGATTCTTTGAAATAATTAAACGACGTGCAAGCTATCATACGTTTAGTTTCGAAAGTTGATCTATATATCCAGGTTGGCTGGTTCACTGCAGTAGACTATTTTTAACTTAGGATAATTTAAGGAGATAAATATTTTACTGTATAAAAATTAATATTTAATTGATAACGATTCATGTGTGGAATGTTAGACAAACCTGCTGATGTTACGATTGTGGTATGCCTATAGTCTTGAGCATGTAGTTATTTAAGTATGTGCTATGTTTATTCTTTTGCTTATCATTTACTATGTTGAGGTGATGAAAAATAATAGAATATTATAGTTACATCTAAAACAATTATATCAAAGTTAGATATATTTATATATATATCAACAAGCAGAACCTATACATGTGACATTGACACACTTATGTATGGAAACACTAACAATGCACCCTATATAATCTCCTAAGTTATGAATACATGCTTTAATGGTCATAAAAGTATACCACCCAAAAAAGTTGAAATTATCTTTGATATAAAGGTTGGGATAAGATATGGAACGACTTATTGCAAGAAAATATTGTGATGTATTCACTATACCCGCATGTGTGTCATCAAGTCCCTACCGTGATTGTCCTAAGATAGCTAATGGGTATGCAACCAGATCTAGGACCTAGCAAACATGTCGCCGAAGCTGTAGAATTCCGACGACAGCTAGGATGCACAACTCTTAGTAGGCATTGCTACTTGCAAATTGGGACGGTGACTCCTTCTGCATTGACTTGGACAGTGGATCAATGGACAGTGAAAATTGATACTTTAAATGAGACTAGGCGAATTACAGATATTCGCCTAGCAGACCACCAGAGAGGGATCCACGGTCACCCGACCCCTCTGCCAACATCATTGTGACGGGCTTATGTAGAGTCATAAATATAGATACTGAGGGGATTATGGGAACTCCGAGATCAGGAGATCCCCTTAGTATAGGCTGGCTGTCCAGATCGTAGTGTTTGATTGAAATGATATATTCTTAGTAACAATAATCTACAAAATGATATATGTATAAGTCTACAAAATGACTGGTCGAAATGGTTGACGGAGATAAGATTATCGACGAATATTCTCTATCTACCATTTTTATCATCATAGTATTGTATTAGGTATATCGGGACTTTGTTAGTAGAGTTGAATTAATTGATTTAATTGTATTATCCATTGACTTGATAATATATGTGAATTCTGTATATCAAAAAATGCCTTGTATGGGTCCTTTAGGCCATAAGGCAGTTGCCACATACTCGACAGATAGGTAGGGGCGTGCCAATAAGATAGGGTATTAGTCAGATCCACCACTTCTGCTGCGATTAAAAATGCTTGTGTATAGATGGATGTTAAAATTGTTATTGTTGTACATAGAAGCCGAGAGATAGATTCCCAAATGATTGACGAAAATATTACAAAAAGTTGTTGGATGAAAATATTACAAAAAGTAGTTGGACATTTTAGTGAACGATTCCTGTAACATGGATAATTGTTGAAACGTATGTATGTCATATCTCAAAAAATAGTCGAAATGATATGAAAGTGAAGAATCTTTTTTTTCGAACGTTTTCTTCATTTATCTTTTGAAGTATGGTGTACATTATAATGATACTTCTTATCAAGATGCTATTTTCCAAACATAACCTAATTATATCTATAAAGACATATTAAAAAAACTAACAACATCCGCTCTAAAATAGTTTTGGAAGTCCACAAGAAGAGTGCCCATAGATAGCAATAAGATATTCATAGACTTCTACATAAAGAAACTATTAGTTCTGCACAAACGATACATCAAACCCATCAACTTCTCTCTCTCTTTCGTTGTGTCTATACTCAATAGATTGATAAAAGTATATATACAGGGCCCTCCTTATCCCTTATCCATAAATCCTCTTTTTAGCTCCATCCATAGCACCATCGAAACACAACTTCGTAACATTCCCTCAATGCCAAAAAGGAATACAGTGCCCACAAACTCTGCTGCCTCTCTTCCCGATGCCACGCCACAGACATATAATTGCAACTACTGTTCTAGACAATTTACTAGAACGCAAGCCCTTGCCAATCACGTAAATATGCATCATAATGAGCATGCCGCAGCTGCCTCTCTTCCCGCTCCCAGACCACAGATACACTATTGCAACTACTGCTCCCAACAATTTCTTACATCCCAAGCCCGAGACATACATATGAGTATACACATGAATGAGAATGTCGTAGCTAATACCGCTGCCACCTCTATTACCGCTTCCATGCAACCGACATACTGTTGCGACTTTTGCTCTCAACGATTTCTTACATATGAAGAACTTGCGAGACATATGAATTCGCACAATAATGAGCATGCCACAGTTGGTGCCGCTGCAACCTCTCGTCCTGCTCCCACGCGATCGGCATATCGTTGCAACTATTGCTCCCGAAAGTTTAATTCATCTACAAGCCTTGGCAATCATATGAATTCACACAAGAATGAGCATGTCGTTGGTACTACCGCTGCCACCTCTCTTCCCGCTCCCACCCCACATATATACTATTGCAACTACTGCTCCCAACAATTTCTTACATCCCAATTTCGAGACATACATATGAGTACACACATGAATGAGAGCGTCGTAGCTAATACAGCTGCCACCTATCTTCCTGCTTCCACACCACCAACATATTATTGCAACTATTGCTCTCAACAATTTCATACATCAGAAGACCTTGCCACGACATATTGTTGCAACTATTGTTTCTAACGATTTATTACATCTCATGGTTTTCCCAATAATATGTAGTCACACAGTAATGAGCATGCCGCAGTGTCGCTACTACCTCTCTTCTTGCTCCCGGCTCACTCCCCCTCCCAATTAAAGGGGCTCCTATGGTATTGAATCCACTAATCTCATGCCTAGAACTTAAACAATATACTAAGAAAGGATGATGTTTGTTAGATTATATGTATCTAAAAAAAATTATATTTTCTAGTTCTTTGTTGAATAATAATAAGGGAACCTAATTAAATATATATTTATAAATATATCGTTATAAATTATGTCTTTCTCCCGTATTATGATCTCTTTTCTTTTCCTTACTTGTAAACTCCATATAGTGTAATAATTTTGATAGAATGAATCGTCAAATGTGTCTCAACAATAAGGCATGCTTATTAGTTTCCACTTAGCTAATGAATTTATGTTGTAACTAAATGAAAGTGCGAAAAGGTTAATTGCCAATGTGGACGATTTAAAACTTCAATTGGGCTTGTAAGGAAATTGAGACTATTACAGTTGCTTTAAGATTATGATTAAGGTTTATAAATTAAATATGGTTGATCAATTAGATTAAGTTGGATTAATTAAATCTAGTTGAATAATTAATTAACTTGGAATGGGTTACGTAAGTAAGATGGTAAAGATGGTTGATTAATTATTTTATATATAGGATTAATAATAAATAATGTTAAAGATTATATCAATAGGGAGATACTTTGAAATAATTAAACGTCGTGCAAACTATCATACGGTTGGTTTCGAAAGTTGATCTATATATCCAGGTTGGCTGGTTCACTGCAGTAGATTATTCTTAACTTAGGATAATTTAAGGAGATAAATATTTTACTGTATAAAAACTAATATTTAATTGATAACGATTCATGTGTGGAATGATAGACAAACCTGCTGATGTTACGATTGTGGTATGCCTATAGTCTTGAGCAAACTTGCTGATGTTACGATTGTGGTATGCCTATAGTCTTGAGTATGTAGTTATTTAAGTATGTGCTACGTTTATTCTTTTGCTTATCAATTACTATGTTGAGGTGATGAAAAATAATAGAATATTATAGTTACATCTAAAATAATTATATCAAAGTTAGATATATTTATATATATATCAACAAGCAGAACCTATACATGTGACATTGACACACTTATGTATGGAAACACAAACAATGCACCCTATATAATCTCTTAAGTTATGAATACATGCTTTAATGGTCATAAAAGTATACCACCCAAAAAAGTTGAAATCATCTTTGATATAAAGGTTGGGATAAGATATGGAACGACTTATTGCAAGAAAATGTTGTGATGTATTCACTATACCCGCATGTGTGTCATCAAGTCCCTACCGTGATTGTCCTAAGATAGCTAATGGGTATGCAACCAGATCTAGGACCTAGCAAACATGTCGCCGAACTTGTAGAATTCCGACGACAGCTAGGATGCACAACTCTTAGTTGGCATTGCTACTTGTAAATTGGGACGGTGACTCCTTCCGCATTGACTTGGACAGTGGATCAATGGACAGTGAAAATTGATACTTTAATTGAGACTAGGCGAATTACAGATATTCGCCTAGCAGACCACCAAAGAGGGATCCACGGTCACCCGACCCCTCTGCCAACATCATTGTAACGGGCTTATGTAAAGTCATAAATATAGATACTGAGGGGATTATGGGAACTCCTAGATCAAGAGATCTCCTTAGTATAGGCTGGCTGCCTAGATCACAATGTTTGAAGGAAATGATATATTCTTAGTAACAATAATCTAGAGAAAAAAGTACACTCCATAGTATAGTTGATATACATACACATATACAAATTCTACTCACGTTACTCCATGTTTTATTTGTTGATTTTACATGCTTTGTTTTATTTTATTAAATGATTTATAAATATGTTAGAATCTATCATTCTCTACTTCAGATATTCTACTGAGGGTTGAACTGTAAGTACAAAGCTTGAAAGCTTAGCACACCGCGTTCAATATATGTGTAAGTCTACTAAATGACTGGTCGAAAAGGTTGACGGAGATAAGATTATCGACGAACATTCTCTATCTACCATTTTTGTCATCATAGTATTATATTAGGTATATCGGGACTTTGTTAGTAGAGTTGAATTAATTGATTTAATTGTATTATCCATTGACTTGATAATATATGTGAATTTTGTATATCAAAAAATGCCTTGTTTGGGTCCTTTAGGCCATTAGGCAGTTGCCACGTACTCGACAGATAGGTAGGGGCGTGCCAATAAGATAGGGTATTAGTTAGATCCACCACTTCTGCTGCGATTAAATATGCTTGTGTATAGATGGATGTTAAAATTGTTATTGTTATACATAGAAGCCGAGAGACAGATTCCCAAATGATTGACAAAAATATTACAAAAAGTTGTTGGACATTTTAGTGAACGATTCGTGTAACATGGATAATTGTTGGATCGTATGTATGTCATATCTCAAAAAATAGTCGAAATGATATGAAAGTGAAGAATCTTTTTTTTCGAGCGTTTTCTTCATTTATCTTTTGAAGTGTGGTGTACCTTATAATGATACTTCTTATCAAGATGCTAATTTCCAAACATAACTTAATTATATCTATAAAGACATATTAAAAAAACTAACAACATCCTCTCTCCAAAAGTTTCGGAAGTCCACAAGAAGAGTGCCCATAGATAGCAATAAGATATTCATAGACTTCTACATAAAGAAACTATTAGTTATGCACAAACGATACATCAAACCTATCAACTTCTCTCTCTCTTTCGTTGTGTCTATACTCAATAGATCGATAAAAGTATATATACAGGGCCCTCCTTATCCCTTATCCATAAATCATCTTTTTAGCTCCATCCATAGCACCATCGAAACATAACTTCGTAACCTTCCCTCAATGCCAAAAAGGAATACAGTGCCCACAAACTCTGCTGCCTCTCTTCCCGATTCCACGCCACAGACATATAATTGCAACTACTGTACTAGACAATTTACTAGAACGCAAGCCCTTGCCAATCACGTAAATATGCATCTTAATGAGCATGCCGCAGCTGCCTCTCTTCCCGCTCCCAGACCACAGATACACTATTGCAACTACTGCTCCCAACAATTTCTTACATCCCAAGCCCGAGACATACATATGAGTATACACATGAATGAGAATGTCGTAGCTAATACCGCTGCCACCTCTATTACCGCTTCCATGCAACTGACATACTGTTGCGACTTTTGCTCTCAACGATTTCTTACATATGAAGAACTTGCGAGACATATGAATTCGCACAATAATGAGCATGCCACAGCTGGTGCCGCTGCAACCTCTCGTCCTGCTCCCACGCGATCGGCATATCGTTGCAACTATTGCTCCCGAAAGTTTAATTCTTCTATAAGCCTTGGCAATCATATGAATTCACACAAGAATGAGCATGTCGTTGGTACTACCGCTGCCACCTCTCTTCCCGCTCCCACCCCACAGATATACTATTGCAACTACTGCTCCCAACAATTTCTTACATCCCAATTTCGAGACATACATATGAGTACACACATGAATGAGAACGTCGTAGCTAATACAGCTGCCACCTATCTTCCTGCTTCCACACCACCAACATATTATTGCAACTATTGCTCTCAACAATTTCATACATCAGAAGACCTTGCCACGGCAGATTGTTGCAACTATTGTTTCCAACGATTTATTACATCTCATGGTTTTGCCAATAATATGTAGTCACACAGTAATGAGCATGCCGCAGTCACTACTACCTCTCTTCTTACTCCCATGCCACCAACATACTATTGCAACTATTGCTCTCAACGATTTCTTACATCCCAGGCCCTTGACGATCACATGAATACACATAACAGTTAGCATGCCGCAACTACCATTGCTGCCACCATTAACTTCCCCCGCTCTAATCGGTTCAAGCACACTCCCCCTCCCAATTAAGGGGGCTCCTGTGGTGTTCAATCCACTAATCTCATGCCTAGAACTTAAACAATAAACTAAGAAAGGATGATGTTTGTTAGATTATATGTATCTAAAAAATTATATTTTCTACTCCTTTGTTGAATAATAATAAGGGAACCTAATTAAATATATCTTTATAAATTATCTCTTTCTCCCTTATTATGATCTCTTTTCTTTTCCTTACTTGTAAACTGCATGTAGTGTAATAATTTTGATATAATGAATCGTCAAATGTGTGTCAACAATGAGGCATGCTTATTAGTTTCCACTTAGCTAATGAATTTATGTTGTAACTAAATGAAAGTGCGAAAAGGTTAATTGCCAATGTGGATGATTTGACACTTCAATTGGGCTTGTAAGGAAATTTAGACTATTAAAGTTGCTTTGAGATTATGATTAAGGTTTATAAATTAAATATGGTTGATCAATTAGATTAAGTTGGATTAATTAAATCTAGTTGAATAATTAATTAACTTAGAATGAGTTAGGTAAGTAAGATGGTAAAGATGGTTGATTAAGTATTTTGTAGATAAGATTAATGATAAATAATGTTAAAGATTAGATCAATAGGTAGATACTTTGAAATAATTAAACGACGTTCAAGCTATCGTACGGTTGGTTTCGAAAGTTGATCTATATATCCTGGTTGGCTGGTTCGCTGCAGTAGACTATTCTTAACTTAGGATAATTTAAGGAGATAAATATTTTACTGTATAAAAATTAATATTTAATTGATAACGATTCATGTGTGGAATATTAGACAAACCTGCTGATGTTACGATTCTGGTATGCCTATAGTCTTGAGCATGTAGTTATTTAAGTATGTGCTACGTTTATTCTTTTGCTTATCAATTACTATGTTGAGGTGATGAAAAATAATAGAATATTATTGTAAACCCCCACCTTAATAAATTAGATTTTTAGGAAAAAAAAAAAAAATCAGACTATAATGATCCATAGTATGGATGCTCATGAAAATCCAAATATGACTATAATGATCCATAGTATAGTGACAACTAAAGTGGATCACTATATCATGATATATGTTATGTTGTCACGTGGGTCATTTAGATGAGCTACCATATATTGCAGACATCGTATCTTAGTACCGATGAGTTTATGATAACTAAAGTGATACCACCTTGGAGAGGGGTTACTGCTTTAAAGGAAATATAAAAGGTCTATTTAATTAACATCGATCATGATTCGAGGAAGGGATCACCGATGGTGTTTATTTTTGGGGGACCAAAAATTTTTAAGGGGGGGAGTACTTGTAAACCCCCACCTTAATAAATTAGATTTTTAGGAAAAAAAAATAAAAAATAAAAAATCAGTCTGGTTCACCTGAACTGGCCAGCCGGCCGGTCCAGCTGAACCGGCTCGAACCCGGTTCGAGATAAAAACAACGCGAGCGAGAAGAGGCGCGATTCTTCCCACTCGCGTCGTCTTCTTCCTCGCCTCCCTCTTCGGCAGCAGCGGCGGCGACGCCAACCCTTCTGCCACCGGTCGCTGCTCGCCGCCGGTGGCTGCCCGCCGCCGCCCATCGACCGCCGTCCGCCGTGCCTCCTTCCCATCGCGAAAGGGAGGAGCTTGGCGAGAGCATTTCGGCAGCGCTCGACTCCATCGCCGACTGCGTTCGCCGTCCCATGCCTAGGTCACCGGAGCGCCGTACTCCCCACGAGCTCGCCGTCGGACGTTCGCCACCGCCGCTCGCCCTCCGGAGCTCCTCGTTGCAACGAGGAGAGCGCAACAGAGGTCTGCAGCCGCGCGCCTCCTCTTCCCCTGTTTCCGCCTGCTACCATCTCCTCTTCGCATCAGTTGCAGCCGACCGTCGCCCGTCCTTCGCGCCCACCGACGGCCGGTTGCTCGCCTTCGCGTCTGCCGTCCGCAGCCTCCTCGCCGCTGCTCGTTTCCGCCACGATGAGGGGAGCTCGGCGGAGGTCCCTTGCAGCCGCGCGACCCATTCCCCTGTTTGCGGAAATCGCTTCCGTCCGCAGCAGAGCAAAGGAGCTCCTCTCCTCCACCGCCCGCCGCTGGCTGCCGACCGCACTCAGGCGCCGCCCTCTCCTCTCCGTCGCGACGAGGGGACCTCAGCAGAGGCCTGCCATCGCCGCGCGCCATTCCCCCGCCTGCTGCCGCCGCTGCTCGTTCGACCCGCAGCAGAGTAGCCACCCACCGAGCCGCAGTCCGCTGTTCGCCTTCCTTCCGCCGTTCGTTCGCCGTCCTGCGCCCACATCACCGGCGCATCCTCTCCTCCGTCGCAGCTGGTGCGGACTCGCCCTCTGCGCATGTCCGCGAGCTGCCGTCGACCCTCGACGGCAATGCAGCAGGCGGCGATTTCCGCCGCCGCTGCTCGCTCGAACGCAGTACCACCGGCGAGCGGTGGAGCCTCGATTCCGCCCGCCTCGCCGGCCGAAGCTCCCTCCCCTTCTTCCCCACGCATTAGCAAGGTGAGGAGCTCCGTTTCCCCTCTGTTGTTGGGCGATTTCGCCCTCCGGCGAACTTGCCCTAAAGTTCGCCGGCGACGCCACCCAAAAGATGGGTTTTTGGTGTTGATGGCCGGATTTTTGCGCAGGTAGTCGTCGGTTCCCACGCGTGCGTAGGCTTGCGGAGCTCGCCGTCAAGTTCGCCGCTGATTTCGCGAGCTCCGGCGAGGTGGCGGCTAGGGTTCCGGCGACGGTGCTACTATTCCGGTGGTGAATAGTGTTTCCGACAATGAATAGTGATTTCGACTAAGGTAGCTTTACTTTCCCCTAATCACGATTAGTAATTTATTTTAAGCATGTTAGTTGTAATTAAACATGTTTAGGATCAATTAGTGTTGTTAAAATGCTTAGATTAATTTAAACATGCTTAGTGTAAATCAACCAAGCTTAGTGGATTGATTAAGCAAGATAAATTAAGTTAAGAAAAATTAATGATTTAATTAAGTAGAGTTAGTGAATGGGTTGAGTTGAACCAGATTGGAGTTAGTTGGGTTGAATTCGAGTTAAGTTTGGGTTCGGGTTGAGTTAGTTGAAGTGAGTTGAATCAATTAAATTGAACCTGAGTCGGACTTGGATTTAGATGAGTTGGAGCTGACTCGATCGAATCGAACTGGCTAGGCTTGGGTCAGACTCAAATTAAGCCGAACGAATAGTGATTGGGTCCACCGCGTTGGCCGGGTCAACAGCGTTGACCGGGTCCACCGCGTTGGCCGGGTCAACAGCGTTGGCCGGGTCCACCGCGATGGCCGAGTCAACAGCGTTGACTGAGTCCACCGCGATGGCCGAGTCAACAGCGTTGACTGGATCCACCGTGTTCACCGGGTTGACCGGGTCAACTGTTGACTGTTGACCAGTCAAATAATAATAAAATAATAAAAATAATTTAACTTTTCATATGATTAGGTGATTCAAAATGGCTAATTAATGTTTAATTGATCTAATTAAATATTGATGAGTGTTATTTGGGCCCTGAGATGACTTGGGCTAGATGAGGGGTTTAAATGGATAAATTTGATAGAATTTATCTAAGCTTAACTAAGTTAATTTAATTTGTAAAATGGAAATTTGGTTAATTAGTATCTGAATGATTAGGTTAGATTGATAAATTAATATTTAATTTACCATAGGGATAAAGGAATTAAATTTGATTTTAAATAATTGTGTTAATTAGGATTTATCGCGGGTACGTGATCCGAGTAGTTCGACGGAGTGATTCGTTGTTACGCGGGTTGATTCTGAAGACCGGATCGCTAACCCAGGTGCGTTGGTTCTTCGTTGGTAGGATTTATTCAAGCTAGGGAATTCCCGCTGGGGTTTTCTTAGGAACAATTCTTGGATGTCTTAAATATGTTAAAACATAATGCTTGATAAGATTTGACTTGATTTGCATGTTAGTTTAATTTACTTAACATGCATGATATACCATGATTTTCTTATTAAGTTTCTAATATATTGTAGTATCATGTCAAGCATGTTAAATATTATTTCATTGTGTTTCTATGTTATGCTAGCATACCTACCATGCAGACATTGATAGTAAATAACGACATGTTAGAACCTTTGGCGATGTCACCGCCACATAGACAGAAAATGGGGCCTTTTTCCATATGCCCCGGTTAACCGCCGCGTCCCGACGGTGGTCAAACGGTGACGTCCCGTTAGGCGCCACTCCCGAGGTTGATGCATAGCGGAGCACTGGGAGCACCACTCCCGACGTTATGCATAGCTTATGACTGGGAGCTGGTAGGGTAAGGGGCTGTACACACTCCATGGTCATGTTAGACTGGAAATATGGAGCAAGTCCTTACCCGAAACCTTCACCCGCGCGAGTGTCGTTGTAGGCGGCCTCGTGATAGTCCTGAGATGGTTAGCTAGGATGAACCCTACCATGGACTTGGCACCGACGAAGTCGAGGGCCACAACCCATCGTGCGGATGTGCGCCGATCTCGATAGACGTTGACGGCTATTGGACTGGGAAGGTGATTCCACATGCGACGCCTTGGACAGTGGATCCGTAGACCGCACGGCTATCACCCTTGACGTCTGCAGACGATCGGATGAGTAGTCCGGATCCTAGGGTGGTTATTCCGGCTAGCCGTGGCCGATGATATTTAAGAGAGGTGACCCTGTCTACGGGCAGTGTGTAGTACTACATGGGTGTCGTGACCCCTACGGTATCCGGGGAGGATGTAAGGGCACGACGGTTTCGCTAGGGGAGGCATGGTTGGCGACTAGTGAAACTACAGGAGAGGGACTCTGGGTCATCCGACCTCTCTGCCAACATCAGTGCAGCGGGCATAGGTAGAGACAGAGACAGAAAGGCACTGATGGGCTTACTGATACTCTTAGCTAGGGTAGTCACTAAGCGTAGGCTGGCAGCCCGAGTTTATGAAACCTTAAAGTCTCGTCACGATGTAGGTGACAGACTGTTGATGTGGACACTAGATATCACGTAGGTGACATCTAGTGAATTATACATCGGAATTGTATTTACGATGTTTGTTGCTCCCCATAAATTGATTTATACAAATCAAATGGGGACAGACTGTTGATGTTGACACTAGGCTTAACTTAGGTGACATATAGTGGCATGTACACCTTTGTTTATTTATTTATTTATTTATGCTGTCTATCTCAATATGAATTGTTTAAATTATATGGCATGAAAGATGATGATTAACCACCAAAGACATCCTAGAATACTCCTCCTAGCCTTTGATTTCTTTATTCGGTAGAGCCGTAATTTCGCACTAGGCCGCAAGGCTGAGCACACCACTTTTCCCCGTGTGTGCAGGTGTGTTAGATGACTGCCTGAGTTATTTGATGAAGATGAGTCCGTCGACGAGTTTATATTTTTATTTATCGTTGCCTATTTCCTAGAATTGTAGTAGGTTTATCGGGACTGTGTTAAAAAAATTTGAGTTAGATAATTTAATTGTATATTCCGCTGCATAAACGATGTATATGAATGGTATGTATCACTTGATGCCTTGTATGGGTCCGTTGGGCTCATACGGCGGTTGCCACGTGGCCGACGGTTGGGTCGGGGCGTGACAACTTAAGTGGTATCAGAGCTTAGGTTTTAAAGACCTGACTATTAAAATGATATCAGAGCCTAGGTTTGGAGAACCTAGGAGATTAAGTTAAGTTTGAGGTTTTAATGTTTTAAATAACAGTCCCGATATAATATAGGATAAAGTGTGAGTCGGAAATATAGTAGTATATTTCCTTGGTAAGGAGTTTTTACTCCGGCGATAGTAATTATCGTTAGGATAAATTTTTCGTTGGACTGCAAATCGCCATATTACGAGATTATAAATCTTTTAATCTCCGGACTGTAATATGGCTACCATCTCCACCGCATTGGAGAAGAGATAGAAACTTAGATCAATAGACTCAGATCTACGATCAAGTTTCATTTCTAAATGATCAAGTAAATTTATCCATGATCATATTGAGGTTACCTTGTTTGGTGTATCACAATCACCTCTTATACCAACATAGGTAGCTATCATCACTTTGATCTTAATAGTATTGATATCAAAATATCTCATACGATATCTTTATCATACTATTTGTATCCCATGACCCAGTTGGGGTACTGAGTTTGAATGAATCTATCAAGATTCGATTTTATCCGCTCCGATTCGAGCACGTGCTTCTGAGTTGGACTCTTAGGCATAGAAGCACCAGATACACTCTCACATCTGTACTCTCATGCTAGATAGCTGAGGTATCAGGTGGTCTATCAGAATTGTTAAATTGTGGATTATCTGTAAATCTTACTATCAGTTCATATGTTACAATCTAGTTAAACAATTAGTACATTATCATATCATTCTGTGGACCTTCCTACTTGAGTTAGCACATGTGTTATTATACGACATTTGAGCACGTGTGATATTGTTAACTCTTGCTTATATCGCGGGTTATAATTATCTTATCAGATTGTGAAATCTGATGTTATGATCATATTGACTATCGCGGGTATAAATGATTTCTAGAAAGTTGAAATTTTGAATCTTAGATTAAATTCATGATCAGTTTGGAGATATATAAATTCAGGTAAATTATCTCCAATTATACACAACTTTACATCTTTATTTTGATCAGGAAAATTTTCCATACAAATCTTTGACTTAATTATTCCTGTTAGATCTTGGAAAACTATTGATATTGATCGTCCATATGAGATCTGGACCATATAGTTTATATCAGATTTATCTACGTAAGACCACTGAGCTTAAAGAAGGATCTACCGATATTTTAAGCTAGCTTACGTATGAGTTAATTTTGTTTAAATCTGACTCTTACTCGAATCTCTTCAATGGACTTTATTTCCGATTCATAAAGTTATTTGCAGATGGATCTGTATCAGACGATTTGAAATTATCTATGACCTTACTTTCATTTGAGTTAATTATTTATATATATATGAACCTTATGTGTATATGTTGATCATTTTGGATCGTCATCATGATTTTTAAGTTGCATCTGGAAGTTGACCGTCATCAATTATCATATTAATGTCAACTCCCAACACTTGCAGCTCTACGGATAGTATTTGTAGCTTTCTACATATACTCTCTTTGCAGTTGTTTCCTGCTATTTTCCTTCATCTATCAGTTTCTTTTTGGAGCTTCAGCAATTTTCGCTTAATTCGTATATCCTATATATACGACCGACTTATTAGCCAAGCAGATTTCTTTTATCTGCTTCTTTTAATTCTGCTTAGTGGCCTTTCTGAATCCAAATTCTATCAAATATTTCTACAATTTTCTTTGCAGTTATTTCTCCAGTTGTTTTCTGCAGTTTGCAGTTTCTTTTTGCGGAGCTACTTCCCTTATCAAATGTCCTTAGTCAATTATGTTCATCGTCGGTAGATTTCTTTATTCATTTTATTTCGGTAGCTCCCACAGTTTAGCTCAGTTCTTTACTTGGTATTTTTGCAGCTCAGATTCCGATACATTGATCAGTATCATTATATATACCCGATCTTTCTCTGCAGTCTTATTCAGTCAATGCAGTTGGCAGCATTTTATATCTGCAACCCATATTGCGACTACCTGCAGATTTTGGGGTAACTTTGCTTCTGTGCTTCTTTCGATTTCTCCTTTAAATTTTGGATGCTGCAGTTTTTCTTGGCACCTCTAGCACCGGTTGATATCCTTAGTAGGTGAAGGTATTGTTGACATTGTCTATCTCAGTTACTGCTTCTGCAGCTCGTATCTAGTGCACATAGCAGCTTAGGTACAACTACGATATTTCTATATCTACAAACTTGGATGTAATCTTTTTACTCCATTTTGAGCTTTGACTAAAGCTTACTTCGTGCTAGCAATCAATCCAATTGCACGTTATCATAATAATATCATCGTATGCACAATATCTCTACATCGTACGTGATCTAACACTACAGTGTCAATCTCAGTGCAGTTGTGATTTAGCACTATAAAATTTAGTTTCGGATTTCATTTGGCCTATATTTTTGTTATATATATTTCGGTGGCCATGCAATCAAGTTCTTGCTATCCGACATAGAACAAACTATCATAGTTTGAGCATTTGGATAAAAAGAGATATCATTAAGGTTCGAGTGCAAATCTTTAGATTTAAATATCAAAGCCTTAACCACTACTACTTTTCCAGTATTTCCGTATTGAGAACTGATGTCTTCTTTACGACTATGATTTAACTATCTATAGATTAACATGTGCTCACTTTAGGTTGTGGAACCTATCCTTGCATCATAAAGTAGTGGTTGAAGGAATTTAAACTGACGCGGAGCAAGTTAGTGGGCATTTTGATGAGTGGTCATTCCTATCTTTTTATATATTATCCTCTGTCTGGAGGTGACTCCATTATGACCATATTATAGTTCAGAGATATCTGATCCTGATTCAACCTGAACCACGAAAGGTTGCCCGTATGCTAGTGAAAAAGAGACTACCTAGTATATCTACTGGAGAAAGTTGAAGCCATATCTTCAACTTCTGCCCACTTGTATTTCTCCCCTTTGGGGTTAGCGCTTCACCAACGAATAATTATCTTGATTTATTTTAACAATCTATTATGGTGAAGTTCGATCTACTCATCTAAGATTCAGACAATACTTCTAGTAGACCACTATCATACTAAGCAATTGTTTGACACTCTACTAAGCAATTGCTTTCTACCACGTACTAGGATACGCATCTTGTTGTTGAATAATATGGATGCTCATGAAAATCCAAATATGACTATAATGATCCATAGTATAGTGACAACTAAAGTGGATCACTATATCATGATATATGTTATGTTGTCACGTGGGTCATTTAGATGAGCTACCATATATTGCAGACATCGTATCTTAGTACCGATGAGTTTATGATAACTAAAGTGATACCACCTTGGAGAGGGGTTACTGCTTTAAAGGAAATATAAAAGGTCTATTTAATTAACATCGATCATGATTCGAGGAAGGGATCACCGATGGTGTTTATTTTTGGGGTACCAAAAATTTTTAAGGGGGGGAGTACTTGTAAACCCCCACCTTAATAAATTAGATTTTTAGGAAAAAAAAATAAAAAATAAAAAATCAGTCCGGTTCACCTGAACCGGCCAGCCGGCCGGTCCAGCTGAACCGGCTCGAACCCGGTTCGAGATAAAAACAACGCGAGCGAGAAGAGGCGCGATTCTTCCCACTCGCGTCGTCTTCTTCCTCGCCTCCCTCTTCGGCAGCAGCAGCGGCGACGCCAACCCTTCTGCCACCGGTCGCTGCTCGCCGCCGGTGGCTGCCCGCCGCCACCCATCGACCGCCGTCCGCCGTGCCTCCTTCCCATCGCGAAAGGGAGGAGCTTGGCGAGAGCATTTCGGCAGCGCTCGACTCCATCGCCGACTGCGTTCGCCGTCCCATGCCTAGGTCACCGGAGCGCCGTACTCCCCACGAGCTCGCCGTCGGACGTTCGCCACCGCCGCTCGCCCTCCGGAGCTCCTCGCTGCAACGAGGAGAGCGCAACAGAGGTCTGCAGCCGCGCGCCTCCTCTTCCCCTGTTTCCGCCTGCTACCATCTCCTCTTCGCATCAGTTGCAGCCGACCGTCGCCCGTCCTTCGCGCCCACCGACGGCCGGTTGCTCGCCTTCGCGTCTGCCGTCCGCAGCCTCCTCGCCGCTGCTCGTTTCCGCCACGATGAGGGGAGCTCGGCGGAGGTCCCTTGCAGCCGCGCGACCCATTCCCCTGTTTGCGGAAATCGCTTCCGTCCGCAGCAGAGCAAAGGAGCTCCTCTCCTCCACCGCCCGCCGCTGGCTGCCGACCGCACTCAGGCGCCGCCCTCTCCTCTCCGTCGCGACGAGGGGACCTCAGCAGAGGCCTGCCATCGCCGCGCGCCATTCCCCCGCCTGCTGCCGCCGCTGCTCGTTCGACCCGCAGCAGAGCAGCCACCCACCGAGCCGCAGTCCGCTGTTCGCCTTCCTTCCGCCGTTCGTTCGCCGTCCCGCGCCCACATCACCGGCGCATCCTCTCCTCCGTCGCAGCTGGTGCGGACTCGCCCTCTGCGCATGCCCGCGAGCTGCCGTCGACCCTCGACGGCAATGCAGCAGGCGGCGATTTCCGCCGCCGCCGCTCGCTCGAACGCAGTACCACCGGCGAGCGGTGGAGCCTCGATTCCGCCCGCCTCGCCGGCCGAAGCTCCCTCCCCTTCTTCCCCACGCATTAGCAAGGTGAGGAGCTCCGTTTCCCCTCTGTTGTTGGGCGATTTCGCCCTCCGGCGAACTTGCCCTAAAGTTCGCCGGCGACGCCACCCAAAAGATGGGATTTTGGTGTTGATGGCCGGATTTTTGCGCAGGTAGTCGTCGGTTCCCACGCGTGCGTAGGCTTGCGGAGCTCGCCGTCAAGTTTGCCGCTGATTTCGCGAGCTCCGGCGAGGTGGCGGCTAGGGTTCCGGCGACGGTGCTACTATTCCGGTGGTGAATAGTGTTTCCGACGATGAATAGTGATTTCGACTAAGGTAGCTTTACTTTCCCCTAATCACGATTAGTAATTTATTTTAAGCATGTTAGTTGTAATTAAACATGTTTAGGATCAATTAGTGTTGTTAAAATGCTTAGATTAATTTAAACATGCTTAGTGTAAATCAACCAAGCTTAGTGGATTGATTAAGCAAGATAAATTAAGTTAAGAAAAATTAATGATTTAATTAAGTAGAGTTAGTGAATGGGTTGAGTTGAACCAGATTGGAGTTAGTTGGGTTGAATTCGAGTTAAGTTTGGGTTCGGGTTGAGTTAGTTGAAGTGAGCTGAATCAATTAAATTGAACCTGAGTCGGACTTGGATTTAGATGAGTTGGAGCTGACTCGATCGAATCGAACTGGCTAGGCTTGGGTCAGACTCAAATTAAGCCGAACGAATAGTGATTGGGTCCACCGCGTTGGCCGGGTCAACAGCGTTGACCGGGTCCACCGCGTTGGCCGGGTCAACAGCGTTGGCTGAGTCCACCGCGATGGCCGAGTCAACAGCGTTGACTGGATCCACCGTGTTCACCGGGTTGACCGGGTCAACTGTTGACTGTTGACCAGTCAAATAATAATAAAATAATAAAAATAATAAAAATAATTTAACTTTTCATGAGTATGATTAGGTGATTCAAAATGGCTAATTAATGTTTAATTGATCTAATTAAATATTGATGAGTGTTATTTGGGCCCTGAGATGACTTGGGCTAGATGAGGGGTTTAAATGGATAAATTTGATAGAATTTATCTAAGCTTAACTAAGTTAATTTAATTTGTAAAATGGAAATTTGGTTAATTAGTATCTGAATGATTAGGTTAGATTGATAAATTAATATTTAATTTACCATAGGGATAAAGGAATTAAATTTGATTTTAAATAATTGTGTTAATTAGGATTTATCGCGGGTACGTGATCCGAGTAGTTCGACGGAGTGATTCGTTGTTACGCGGGTTGATTCTGAAGACCGGATCGCTAACCCAGGTGCGTTGGTTCTCCGTTGGTAGGATTTATTCAAGCTAGGGAATTCCCGCTGGGGTTTTCTTAGGAACAATTCTTGGATGTCTTAAATATGTTAAAACATAATGCTTGATAAGATTTGACTTGATTTGCATGTTAGTTTAATTTACTTAACATGCATGATATACCATGATTTTCTTATTAAGTTTCTAATATATTGTAGTATCATGTCAAGCATGTTAAATATTATTTCATTGTGTTTCTATGTTATGCTAGCATACCTACCATGCAGACATTGATAGTAAATAACGACATGTTAGAACCTTTGGCGATGTCACCGCCACTTAGACAGAAAATGGGGCCTTTTTCCATATGCCCCGGTTAACCGCCGCGTCCCGACGGTGGTCAAACGGTGACGTCCCGTTAGGCGCCACTCCCGAGGTTGATGCATAGTGGAGCACTGGGAGCACCACTCCCGACGTTATGCATAGCTTATGACTGGGAGCTGGTAGGGTAAGGGGCTGTACACACTCCATGGTCATGTTAGACTGGAAATATGGAGCAAGTCCTTACCCGAAACCTTCACCCGCGCGAGTGTCGTTGTAGGCGGCCTCGTGATAGTCCTGAGATGGTTAGCTAGGATGAACCCTACCATGGACTTGGCACCGACGAAGTCGAGGGCCACAACCCATCGTGCGGATGTGCGCCGATCTCGATAGACGTTGACGGCTATTGGACTGGGAAGGTGATTCCACATGCGACGCCTTGGACAGTGGATCCGTAGACCGCACGGCTATCACCCTTGACGTCTGCAGACGATCGGATGAGTAGTCCGGATCCTAGGGTGGTTATTCCGGCTAGCCGTGGCCGATGATATTTAAGAGAGGTGACCCTGTCTACGGGCAGTGTGTAGTACTACATGGGTGTCGTGACCCCTACGGTATCCGGGGAGGATGTAAGGGCACGACGGTTTCGCTAGGGGAGGCATGGTTGGCGACTAGTGAAACAACAGGAGAGGGACTCTGGGTCATCCGACCTCTCTGCCAACATCAGTGCAGCGGGCATAGGTAGAGACAGAGACAGAAAGGCACTGATGGGCTTACTGATACTCTTAGCTAGGGTAGTCACTAAGCGTAGGCTGGCAGCCCGAGTTTATGAAACCTTAAAGTCTCGTCACGATGTAGGTGACAGACTGTTGATGTGGACACTAGATATCACGTAGGTGACATCTAGTGAATTATACATCGGAATTGTATTTACGATGTTTGTTGCTCCCCATAAATTGATTTATACAAATCAAATGGGGACAGACTGTTGATGTTGACACTAGGCTTAACTTAGGTGACATATAGTGGCATGTACACCTTTGTTTATTTATTTATTTATTTATGCTGTCTATCTCAATATGAATTGTTTAAATTATATGGCATGAAAGATGATGATTAACCACCAAAGACATCCTAGAATACTCCTCCTAGCCTTTGATTTCTTTATTCGGTAGAGCCGTAATTTCGCACTAGGCCGCAAGGCTGAGCACACCACTTTTCCCCGTGTGTGCAGGTGTGTTAGATGACTGCCTGAGTTATTTGATGAAGATGAGTCCGTCGACGAGTTTATATTTTTATTTATCGTTGCCTATTTCCTAGAATTGTAGTAGGTTTATCGGGACTGTGTTAAAAAAATTTGAGTTAGATAATTTAATTGTATATTCCGCTGCATAAACGATGTATATGAATGGTATGTATCACTTGATGCCTTGTATGGGTCCGTTGGGCTCATACGGCGGTTGCCACGTGGCCGACGGTTGGGTCGTGGCGTGACAACTTAAGTGGTATCAGAGCTTAGGTTTTAAAGACCTGACTATTAAAATGATATCAGAGCCTAGGTTTGGAGAACCTAGGAGATTAAGTTAAGTTTGAGGTTTTAAGGTTTTAAATAACAGTCCCGATATAATATAGGATAAAGTGTGAGTCGGAAATATAGTAGTATATTTCCTTGGTAAGGAGTTTTTACTCCGGCGATAGTAATTATCGTTAGGATAAATTTTTCGTTGGACTGCAAATCGCCATATTACGAGATTATAAATCTTTTAATCTCCGGACTGTAATATGGCTACCATCTCCACCGCATTGGAGAAGAGATAGAAACTTAGATCAATAGACTCAGATCTACGATCAAGTTTCATTTCTAAATGATCAAGTAAATTTATCCATGATCATATTGAGGTTACCTTGTTTGGTGTATCACAATCACCTCTTATACCAACATAGGTAGCTATCATCACTTTGATCTTAATAGTATTGATATCAAAATATCTCATACGATATCTTTATCATACTATTTGTATCCCATGACCCAGTTGGGGTACTGAGTTTGAATGAATCTATCAAGATTCGATTTTATCCGCTCCGATTCGAGCACGTGCTTCTGAGTTGGACTCTTAGGCATAGAAGCACCAGATACACTCTCACATCTGTACTCTCATGCTAGATAGCTGAGGTATCAGGTGGTCTATCAGAATTGTTAAATTGTGGATTATCTGTAAATCTTACTATCAGTTCATATGTTACAATCTAGTTAAACAATTAGTACATTATCATATCATTCTGTGGACCTTCCTACTTGAGTTAGCACATGTGTTATTATACGACATTTGAGCACGTGTGATATTGTTAACTCTTGCTTATATCGCGGGTTATAATTATCTTATCAGATTGTGAAATCTGATGTTATGATCATATTGACTATCGCGGGTATAAATGATTTCTAGAAAGTTGAAATTTTGAATCTTAGATTAAATTCATGATCAGTTTGGAGATATATAAATTCAGGTAAATTATCTCCAATTATACACAACTTTACATCTTTATTTTGATCAGGAAAATTTTCCATACAAATCTTTGACTTAATTATTCCTGTTAGATCTTGGAAAACTATTGATATTGATCGTCCATATGAGATCTGGACCATATAGTTTATATCAGATTTATCTACGTAAGACCACTGAGCTTAAAGAAGGATCTACCGATATTTTAAGCTAGCTTACGTATGAGTTAATTTTGTTTAAATCTGACTCTTACTCGAATCTCTTCAATGGACTTTATTTCCGATTCATAAAGTTATTTGCAGATGGATCTGTATCAGACGATTTGAAATTATCTATGACCTTACTTTCATTTGAGTTAATTATTTATATATATATGAACCTTATGTGTATATGTTGATCATTTTGGATCGTCATCATGATTTTTAAGTTGCATCTGGAAGTTGACCGTCATCAATTATCATATTAATG
Organism: Thalia dealbata; assembly: GCA_030544415.1. Lineage (NCBI taxonomy): Eukaryota > Viridiplantae > Streptophyta > Magnoliopsida > Zingiberales > Marantaceae > Thalia > Thalia dealbata. The sequence continues at coordinate 30,071,076 of CM060454.1, read as the reverse complement.
TCAACTCCCAACACTTGCAGCTCTACGGATAGTATTTGTAGCTTTCTACATATACTCTCTTTGCAGTTGTTTCCTGCTATTTTCCTTCATCTATCAGTTTCTTTTTGGAGCTTCAGCAATTTTCGCTTAATTCGTATATCCTATATATACGACCGACTTATTAGCCAAGCAGATTTCTTTTATCTGCTTCTTTTAATTCTGCTTAGTGGCCTTTCTGAATCCAAATTCTATCAAATATTTCTACAATTTTCTTTGCAGTTATTTCTCCAGTTGTTTTCTGCAGTTTGCAGTTTCTTTTTGCGGAGCTACTTCCCTTATCAAATGTCCTTAGTCAATTATGTTCATCGTCGGTAGATTTCTTTATTCATTTTATTTCGGTAGCTCCCACAGTTTAGCTCAGTTCTTTACTTGGTATTTTTGCAGCTCAGATTCCGATACATTGATCAGTATCATTATATATACCCGATCTTTCTCTGCAGTCTTATTCAGTCAATGCAGTTGGCAGCATTTTATATCTGCAACCCATATTGCGACTACCTGCAGATTTTGGGGTAACTTTGCTTCTGTGCTTCTTTCGATTTCTCCTTTAAATTTTGGATGCTGCAGTTTTTCTTGGCACCTCTAGCACCGGTTGATATCCTTAGTAGGTGAAGGTATTGTTGACATTGTCTATCTCAGTTACTGCTTCTGCAGCTCGTATCTAGTGCACATAGCAGCTTAGGTACAACTACGATATTTCTATATCTACAAACTTGGATGTAATCTTTTTACTCCATTTTGAGCTTTGACTAAAGCTTACTTCGTGCTAGCAATCAATCCAATTGCACGTTATCATAATAATATCATCGTATGCACAATATCTCTACATCGTACGTGATCTAACACTACAGTGTCAATCTCAGTGCAGTTGTGATTTAGCACTATAAAATTTAGTTTCGGATTTCATTTGGCCTATATTTTTGTTATATATATTTCGGTGGCCATGCAATCAAGTTCTTGCTATCCGACATAGAACAAACTATCATAGTTTGAGCATTTGGATAAAAAGAGATATCATTAAGGTTCGAGTGCAAATCTTTAGATTTAAATATCAAAGCCTTAACCACTACTACTTTTCCAGTATTTCCGTATTGAGAACTGATGTCTTCTTTACGACTATGATTTAACTATCTATAGATTAACATGTGCTCACTTTAGGTTGTGGAACCTATCCTTGCATCATAAAGTAGTGGTTGAAGGAATTTAAACTGACGCGGAGCAAGTTAGTGGGCATTTTGATGAGTGGTCATTCCTATCTTTTTATATATTATCCTCTGTCTGGAGGTGACTCCATTATGACCATATTATAGTTCAGAGATATCTGATCCTGATTCAACCTGAACCACGAAAGGTTGCCCGTATGCTAGTGAAAAAGAGACTACCTAGTATATCTACTGGAGAAAGTTGAAGCCATATCTTCAACTTCTGCCCACTTGTATTTCTCCCCTTTGGGGTTAGCGCTTCACCAACGAATAATTATCTTGATTTATTTTAACAATCTATTATGGTGAAGTTCGATCTACTCATCTAAGATTCAGACAATACTTCTAGTAGACCACTATCATACTAAGCAATTGTTTGACACTCTACTAAGCAATTGCTTTCTACCACGTACTAGGATACGCATCTTGTTGTTGAATAATATGGATGCTCATGAAAATCCAAATATGACTATAATGATCCATAGTATAGTGACAACTAAAGTGGATCACTATATCATGATATATGTTATGTTGTCACGTGGGTCATTTAGATGAGCTACCATATATTGCAGACATCGTATCTTAGTACCGATGAGTTTATGATAACTAAAGTGATACCACCTTGGAGAGGGGTTACTGCTTTAAAGGAAATATAAAAGGTCTATTTAATTAACATCGATCATGATTCGAGGAAGGGATCACCGATGGTGTTTATTTTTGGGGGACCAAAAATTTTTAAGGGGGGGAGTACTTGTAAACCCCCACCTTAATAAATTAGATTTTTAGGAAAAAAAAATAAAAAATAAAAAATCAGTCCGGTTCACCTGAACTGGCCAGCCGGCCGGTCCAGCTGAACCGGCTCGAACCCGGTTCGAGATAAAAACAACGCGAGGGAGAAGAGGCGCGATTCTTCCCACTCGCGTCGTCTTCTTCCTCGCCTCCCTCTTCGGCAGCAGCAGCGGCGACGCCAACCCTTCTGCCACCGGTCGCTGCTCGCCGCCGGTGGCTGCCCGCCACCACCCATCGACCGCCGTCCGCCGTGCCTCCTTCCCATTGCGAAAGGGAGGAGCTTGGCGAGAGCATTTCGGCAGCGCTCGACTCCATCGCCGACTGCGTTCGCCGTCCCATGCCTAGGTCACCGGAGCGCCGTACTCCCCACGAGCTCGCCGTCGGACGTTCGCCACCGCCGCTCGCCCTCCGGAGCTCCTCGCTGCAACGAGGAGAGCGCAACAGAGGTCTGCAGCCGCGCGCCTCCTCTTCCCCTGTTTCCGCCTGCTACCATCTCCTCTTCGCATCAGTTGCAGCCGACCGTCGCCCGTCCTTCGCGCCCACCGACGGCCGGTTGCTCGCCTTCGCGTCTGCCGTCCGCAGCCTCCTCGCCGCTGCTCGTTTCCGCCACGATGAGGGGAGCTCGGCGGAGGTCCCTTGCAGCCGCGCGACCCATTCCCCTGTTTGCGGAAATCGCTTCCGTCCGCAGCAGAGCAAAGGAGCTCCTCTCCTCCACCGCCCGCCGCTGGCTGCCGACCGCACTCAGGCGCCGCCCTCTCCTCTCCGTCGCGACGAGGGGACCTCAGCAGAGGCCTGCCATCGCCGCGCGCCATTCCCCCGCCTGCTGCCGCCGCTGCTCGTTCGACCCGCAGCAGAGCAGCCACCCACCGAGCCGCAGTCCGCTGTTCGCCTTCCTTCCGCCGTTCGTTCGCCGTCCCGCGCCCACATCACCGGCGCATCCTCTCCTCCGTCGCAGCTGGTGCGGACTCGCCCTCTGCGCATGCCCGCGAGCTGCCGTCGACCCTCGACGGCAATGCAGCAGGCGGCGATTTCCGCCGCCGCCGCTCGCTCGAACGCAGTACCACCGGCGAGCGGTGGAGCCTCGATTCCGCCCGCCTCGCCGGCCGAAGCTCCCTCCCCTTCTTCCCCACGCATTAGCAAGGTGAGGAGCTCCGTTTCCCCTCTGTTGTTGGGCGATTTCGCCCTCCGGCGAACTTGCCCTAAAGTTCGCCGGCGACGCCACCCAAAAGATGGGATTTTGGTGTTGATGGCCGGATTTTTGCGCAGGTAGTCGTCGGTTCCCACGCGTGCGTAGGCTTGCGGAGCTCGCCGTCAAGTTTGCCGCTGATTTCGCGAGCTCCGGCGAGGTGGCGGCTAGGGTTCCGGCGACGGTGCTACTATTCCGGTGGTGAATAGTGTTTCCGACGATGAATAGTGATTTCGACTAAGGTAGCTTTACTTTCCCCTAATCACGATTAGTAATTTATTTTAAGCATGTTAGTTGTAATTAAACATGTTTAGGATCAATTAGTGTTGTTAAAATGCTTAGATTAATTTAAACATGCTTAGTGTAAATCAACCAAGCTTAGTGGATTGATTAAGCAAGATAAATTAAGTTAAGAAAAATTAATGATTTAATTAAGTAGAGTTAGTGAATGGGTTGAGTTGAACCAGATTGGAGTTAGTTGGGTTGAATTCGAGTTAAGTTTGGGTTCGGGTTGAGTTAGTTGAAGTGAGCTGAATCAATTAAATTGAACTTGAGTCGGACTTGGATTTAGATGAGTTGGAGCTGACTCGATCGAATCGAACTGGCTAGGCTTGGGTCAGACTCAAATTAAGCCGAACGAATAGTGATTGGGTCCACCGCGTTGGCCGGGTCAACAGCGTTGACCGGGTCCACCGCGTTGGCCGGGTCAACAGCGTTGGCTGAGTCCACCGCGATGGCCGAGTCAACAGCGTTGACTGGATCCACCGTGTTCACCGGGTTGACCGGGTCAACTGTTGACTGTTGACCAGTCAAATAATAATAATATAATAAAAATAATAAAAATAATTTAACTTTTCATGAGTATGATTAGGTGATTCAAAATGGCTAATTAATGTTTAATTGATCTAATTAAATATTGATGAGTGTTATTTGGGCCCTGAGATGACTTGGGCTAGATGAGGGGTTTAAATGGATAAATTTGATAGAATTTATCTAAGCTTAACTAAGTTAATTTAATTTGTAAAATGGAAATTTGGTTAATTAGTATCTGAATGATTAGGTTAGATTGATAAATTAATATTTAATTTACCATAGGGATAAAGGAATTAAATTTGATTTTAAATAATTGTGTTAATTAGGATTTATCGCGGGTACGTGATCCGAGTAGTTCGACGGAGTGATTCGTTGTTACGCGGGTTGATTCTGAAGACCGGATCGCTAACCCAGGTGCGTTGGTTCTCCGTTGGTAGGATTTATTCAAGCTAGGGAATTCCCGCTGGGGTTTTCTTAGGAACAATTCTTGGATGTCTTAAATATGTTAAAACATAATGCTTGATAAGATTTGACTTGATTTGCATGTTAGTTTAATTTTCTTAACATGCATGATATACCATGATTTTCTTATTAAGTTTCTAATATATTGTAGTATCATGTCAAGCATGTTAAATATTATTTCATTGTGTTTCTATGTTATGCTAGCATACCTACCATGCAGACATTGATAGTAAATAACGACATGTTAGAACCTTTGGCGATGTCACCGCCACTTAGACAGAAAATGGGGCCTTTTTCCATATGCCCCGGTTGACCGCCGCGTCCCGACGGTGGTCAAACGGTGACGTCCCGTTAGGCGCCACTCCCGAGGTTGATGCATAGTGGAGCACTGGGAGCACCACTCCCGACGTTATGCATAGCTTATGACTGGGAGCTGGTAGGGTAAGGGGCTGTACACACTCCATGGTCATGTTAGACTGGAAATATGGAGCAAGTCCTTACCCGAAACCTTCACCCGCGCGAGTGTCGTTGTAGGCGGCCTCGTGATAGTCCTGAGATGGTTAGCTAGGATGAACCCTACCATGGACTTGGCACCGACGAAGTCGAGGGCCACAACCCATCGTGCGGATGTGCGCCGATCTCGATAGACGTTGACGGCTATTGGACTGGGAAGGTGATTCCACATGCGACGCCTTGGACAGTGGATCCGTAGACCGCACGGCTATCACCCTTGACGTCTGCAGACGATCGGATGAGTAGTCCGGATCCTAGGGTGGTTATTCCGGCTAGCCGTGGCCGATGATATTTAAGAGAGGTGACCCTGTCTACGGGCAGTGTGTAGTACTACATGGGTGTCGTGACCCCTACGGTATCCGGGGAGGACGTAAGGGCACGACGGTTTCGCTAGGGGAGGCATGGTTGGCGACTAGTGAAACAACAGGAGAGGGACTCTGGGTCATCCGACCTCTCTGCCAACATCAGTGCAGCGGGCATAGGTAGAGACAGAGACAGAAAGGCACTGATGGGCTTACTGATACTCTTAGCTAGGGTAGTCACTAAGCGTAGGCTGGCAGCCCGAGTTTATGAAACCTTAAAGTCTCGTCACGATGTAGGTGACAGACTGTTGATGTGGACACTAGATATCACGTAGGTGACATCTAGTGAATTATACATCGGAATTGTATTTACGATGTTTGTTGCTCCCCATAAATTGATTTATACAAATCAAATGGGGACAGACTGTTGATGTTGACACTAGGCTTAACTTAGGTGACATATAGTGGCATGTACACCTTTGTTTATTTATTTATTTATTTATGCTGTCTATCTCAATATGAATTGTTTAAATTATATGGCATGAAAGATGATGATTAACCACCAAAGACATCCTAGAATACTCCTCCTAGCCTTTGATTTCTTTATTCGGTAGAGCCGTAATTTCGCACTAGGCCGCAAGGCTGAGCACACCACTTTTCCCCGTGTGTGCAGGTGTGTTAGATGACTGCCTGAGTTATTTGATGAAGATGAGTCCGTCGACGAGTTTATATTTTTATTTATCGTTGCCTATTTCCTAGAATTGTAGTAGGTTTATCGGGACTGTGTTAAAAAAATTTGAGTTAGATAATTTAATTGTATATTCCGCTGCATAAACGATGTATATGAATGGTATGTATCACTTGATGCCTTGTATGGGTCCGTTGGGCTCATACGGCGGTTGCCACGTGGCCGACGGTTGGGTCGTGGCGTGACAACTTAAGTGGTATCAGAGCTTAGGTTTTAAAGACCTGACTATTAAAATGATATCAGAGCCTAGGTTTGGAGAACCTAGGAGATTAAGTTAAGTTTGAGGTTTTAAGGTTTTAAATAACAGTCCCGATATAATATAGGATAAAGTGTGAGTCGGAAATATAGTAGTATATTTCCTTGGTAAGGAGTTTTTACTCCGGCGATAGTAATTATCGTTAGGATAAATTTTTCGTTGGACTGCAAATCGCCATATTACGAGATTATAAATCTTTTAATCTCCGGACTGTAATATGGCTACCATCTCCACCGCATTGGAGAAGAGATAGAAACTTAGATCAATAGACTCAGATCTACGATCAAGTTTCATTTCTAAATGATCAAGTAAATTTATCCATGATCATATTGAGGTTACCTTGTTTGGTGTATCACAATCACCTCTTATACCAACATAGGTAGCTATCATCACTTTGATCTTAATAGTATTGATATCAAAATATCTCATACGATATCTTTATCATACTATTTGTATCCCATGACCCAGTTGGGGTACTGAGTTTGAATGAATCTATCAAGATTCGATTTTATCCGCTCCGATTCGAGCACGTGCTTCTGAGTTGGACTCTTAGGCATAGAAGCACCAGATACACTCTCACATCTGTACTCTCATGCTAGATAGCTGAGGTATCAGGTGGTCTATCAGAATTGTTAAATTGTGGATTATCTGTAAATCTTACTATCAGTTCATATGTTACAATCTAGTTAAACAATTAGTACATTATCATATCATTCTGTGGACCTTCCTACTTGAGTTAGCACATGTGTTATTATACGACATTTGAGCACGTGTGATATTGTTAACTCTTGCTTATATCGCGGGTTATAATTATCTTATCAGATTGTGAAATCTGATGTTATGATCATATTGACTATCGCGGGTATAAATGATTTCTAGAAAGTTGAAATTTTGAATCTTAGATTAAATTCATGATCAGTTTGGAGATATATAAATTCAGGTAAATTATCTCCAATTATACACAACTTTACATCTTTATTTTGATCAGGAAAATTTTCCATACAAATCTTTGACTTAATTATTCCTGTTAGATCTTGGAAAACTATTGATATTGATCGTCCATATGAGATCTGGACCATATAGTTTATATCAGATTTATCTACGTAAGACCACTGAGCTTAAAGAAGGATCTACCGATATTTTAAGCTAGCTTACGTATGAGTTAATTTTGTTTAAATCTGACTCTTACTCGAATCTCTTCAATGGACTTTATTTCCGATTCATAAAGTTATTTGCAGATGGATCTGTATCAGACGATTTGAAATTATCTATGACCTTACTTTCATTTGAGTTAATTATTTATATATATATGAACCTTATGTGTATATGTTGATCATTTTGGATCGTCATCATGATTTTTAAGTTGCATCTGGAAGTTGACCGTCATCAATTATCATATTAATGTCAACTCCCAACACTTGCAGCTCTACGGATAGTATTTGTAGCTTTCTACATATACTCTCTTTGCAGTTGTTTCCTGCTATTTTCCTTCATCTATCAGTTTCTTTTTGGAGCTTCAGCAATTTTCGCTTAATTCGTATATCCTATATATACGACCGACTTATTAGCCAAGCAGATTTCTTTTATCTGCTTCTTTTAATTCTGCTTAGTGGCCTTTCTGAATCCAAATTCTATCAAATATTTCTACAATTTTCTTTGCAGTTATTTCTCCAGTTGTTTTCTGCAGTTTGCAGTTTCTTTTTGCGGAGCTACTTCCCTTATCAAATGTCCTTAGTCAATTATGTTCATCGTCGGTAGATTTCTTTATTCATTTTATTTCGGTAGCTCCCACAGTTTAGCTCAGTTCTTTACTTGGTATTTTTGCAGCTCAGATTCCGATACATTGATCAGTATCATTATATATACCCGATCTTTCTCTGCAGTCTTATTCAGTCAATGCAGTTGGCAGCATTTTATATCTGCAACCCATATTGCGACTACCTGCAGATTTTGGGGTAACTTTGCTTCTGTGCTTCTTTCGATTTCTCCTTTAAATTTTGGATGCTGCAGTTTTTCTTGGCACCTCTAGCACCGGTTGATATCCTTAGTAGGTGAAGGTATTGTTGACATTGTCTATCTCAGTTACTGCTTCTGCAGCTCGTATCTAGTGCACATAGCAGCTTAGGTACAACTACGATATTTCTATATCTACAAACTTGGATGTAATCTTTTTACTCCATTTTGAGCTTTGACTAAAGCTTACTTCGTGCTAGCAATCAATCCAATTGCACGTTATCATAATAATATCATCGTATGCACAATATCTCTACATCGTACGTGATCTAACACTACAGTGTCAATCTCAGTGCAGTTGTGATTTAGCACTATAAAATTTAGTTTCGGATTTCATTTGGCCTATATTTTTGTTATATATATTTCGGTGGCCATGCAATCAAGTTCTTGCTATCCGACATAGAACAAACTATCATAGTTTGAGCATTTGGATAAAAAGAGATATCATTAAGGTTCGAGTGCAAATCTTTAGATTTAAATATCAAAGCCTTAACCACTACTACTTTTCCAGTATTTCCGTATTGAGAACTGATGTCTTCTTTACGACTATGATTTAACTATCTATAGATTAACATGTGCTCACTTTAGGTTGTGGAACCTATCCTTGCATCATAAAGTAGTGGTTGAAGGAATTTAAACTGACGCGGAGCAAGTTAGTGGGCATTTTGATGAGTGGTCATTCCTATCTTTTTATATATTATCCTCTGTCTGGAGGTGACTCCATTATGACCATATTATAGTTCAGAGATATCTGATCCTGATTCAACCTGAACCACGAAAGGTTGCCCGTATGCTAGTGAAAAAGAGACTACCTAGTATATCTACTGGAGAAAGTTGAAGCCATATCTTCAACTTCTGCCCACTTGTATTTCTCCCCTTTGGGGTTAGCGCTTCACCAACGAATAATTATCTTGATTTATTTTAACAATCTATTATGGTGAAGTTCGATCTACTCATCTAAGATTCAGACAATACTTCTAGTAGACCACTATCATACTAAGCAATTGTTTGACACTCTACTAAGCAATTGCTTTCTACCACGTACTAGGATACGCATCTTGTTGTTGAATAATATGGATGCTCATGAAAATCCAAATATGACTATAATGATCCATAGTATAGTGACAACTAAAGTGGATCACTATATCATGATATATGTTATGTTGTCACGTGGGTCATTTAGATGAGCTACCATATATTGCAGACATCGTATCTTAGTACCGATGAGTTTATGATAACTAAAGTGATACCACCTTGGAGAGGGGTTACTGCTTTAAAGGAAATATAAAAGGTCTATTTAATTAACATCGATCATGATTCGAGGAAGGGATCACCGATGGTGTTTATTTTTGGGGGACCAAAAATTTTTAAGGGGGGGAGTACTTGTAAACCCCCACCTTAATAAATTAGATTTTTAGGAAAAAAAAATAAAAAATAAAAAATCAGTCCGGTTCACCTGAACTGGCCAGCCGGCCGGTCCAGCTGAACCGGCTCGAACCCGGTTCGAGATAAAAACAACGCGAGGGAGAAGAGGCGCGATTCTTCCCACTCGCGTCGTCTTCTTCCTCGCCTCCCTCTTCGGCAGCAGCAGCGGCGACGCCAACCCTTCTGCCACCGGTCGCTGCTCGCCGCCGGTGGCTGCCCGCCACCACCCATCGACCGCCGTCCGCCGTGCCTCCTTCCCATTGCGAAAGGGAGGAGCTTGGCGAGAGCATTTCGGCAGCGCTCGACTCCATCGCCGACTGCGTTCGCCGTCCCATGCCTAGGTCACCGGAGCGCCGTACTCCCCACGAGCTCGCCGTCGGACGTTCGCCACCGCCGCTCGCCCTCCGGAGCTCCTCGCTGCAACGAGGAGAGCGCAACAGAGGTCTGCAGCCGCGCGCCTCCTCTTCCCCTGTTTCCGCCTGCTACCATCTCCTCTTCGCATCAGTTGCAGCCGACCGTCGCCCGTCCTTCGCGCCCACCGACGGCCGGTTGCTCGCCTTCGCGTCTGCCGTCCGCAGCCTCCTCGCCGCTGCTCGTTTCCGCCACGATGAGGGGAGCTCGGCGGAGGTCCCTTGCAGCCGCGCGACCCATTCCCCTGTTTGCGGAAATCGCTTCCGTCCGCAGCAGAGCAAAGGAGCTCCTCTCCTCCACCGCCCGCCGCTGGCTGCCGACCGCACTCAGGCGCCGCCCTCTCCTCTCCGTCGCGACGAGGGGACCTCAGCAGAGGCCTGCCATCGCCGCGCGCCATTCCCCCGCCTGCTGCCGCCGCTGCTCGTTCGACCCGCAGCAGAGCAGCCACCCACCGAGCCGCAGTCCGCTGTTCGCCTTCCTTCCGCCGTTCGTTCGCCGTCCCGCGCCCACATCACCGGCGCATCCTCTCCTCCGTCGCAGCTGGTGCGGACTCGCCCTCTGCGCATGCCCGCGAGCTGCCGTCGACCCTCGACGGCAATGCAGCAGGCGGCGATTTCCGCCGCCGCCGCTCGCTCGAACGCAGTACCACCGGCGAGCGGTGGAGCCTCGATTCCGCCCGCCTCGCCGGCCGAAGCTCCCTCCCCTTCTTCCCCACGCATTAGCAAGGTGAGGAGCTCCGTTTCCCCTCTGTTGTTGGGCGATTTCGCCCTCCGGCGAACTTGCCCTAAAGTTCGCCGGCGACGCCACCCAAAAGATGGGATTTTGGTGTTGATGGCCGGATTTTTGCGCAGGTAGTCGTCGGTTCCCACGCGTGCGTAGGCTTGCGGAGCTCGCCGTCAAGTTTGCCGCTGATTTCGCGAGCTCCGGCGAGGTGGCGGCTAGGGTTCCGGCGACGGTGCTACTATTCCGGTGGTGAATAGTGTTTCCGACGATGAATAGTGATTTCGACTAAGGTAGCTTTACTTTCCCCTAATCACGATTAGTAATTTATTTTAAGCATGTTAGTTGTAATTAAACATGTTTAGGATCAATTAGTGTTGTTAAAATGCTTAGATTAATTTAAACATGCTTAGTGTAAATCAACCAAGCTTAGTGGATTGATTAAGCAAGATAAATTAAGTTAAGAAAAATTAATGATTTAATTAAGTAGAGTTAGTGAATGGGTTGAGTTGAACCAGATTGGAGTTAGTTGGGTTGAATTCGAGTTAAGTTTGGGTTCGGGTTGAGTTAGTTGAAGTGAGCTGAATCAATTAAATTGAACTTGAGTCGGACTTGGATTTAGATGAGTTGGAGCTGACTCGATCGAATCGAACTGGCTAGGCTTGGGTCAGACTCAAATTAAGCCGAACGAATAGTGATTGGGTCCACCGCGTTGGCCGGGTCAACAGCGTTGATCGGGTCCACCGCGTTGGCCGGGTCAACAGCGTTGGCTGAGTCCACCGCGATGGCCGAGTCAACAGCGTTGACTGGATCCACCGTGTTCACCGGGTTGACCGGGTCAACTGTTGACTGTTGACCAGTCAAATAATAATAAAATAATAAAAATAATTTAACTTTTCATGAGTATGATTAGGTGATTCAAAATGGCTAATTAATGTTTAATTGATCTAATTAAATATTGATGAGTGTTATTTGGGCCCTGAGATGACTTGGGCTAGATGAGGGGTTTAAATGGATAAATTTGATAGAATTTATCTAAGCTTAACTAAGTTAATTTAATTTGTAAAATGGAAATTTGGTTAATTAGTATCTGAATGATTAGGTTAGATGGAAATTTGGTTAATAATCTCATGCCTAGAACTTAAACAATAAACTAAGAAAGGATGATGTTTGTTAGATTATATGTATCTAAAAAATTATATTTTCTACTCCTTTGTTGAATAATAATAAGGGAACCTAATTAAATATATCTTTATAAATTATCTCTTTCTCCCTTATTATGATCTCTTTTCTTTTCCTTACTTGTAAACTGCATGTAGTGTAATAATTTTGATATAATGAATCGTCAAATGTGTGTCAACAATGAGGCATGCTTATTAGTTTCCACTTAGCTAATGAATTTATGTTGTAACTAAATGAAAGTGCGAAAAGGTTAATTGCCAATGTGGATGATTTGACACTTCAATTGGGCTTGTAAGGAAATTTAGACTATTAAAGTTGCTTTGAGATTATGATTAAGGTTTATAAATTAAATATGGTTGATCAATTAGATTAAGTTGGATTAATTAAATCTAGTTGAATAATTAATTAACTTAGAATGAGTTAGGTAAGTAAGATGGTAAAGATGGTTGATTAAGTATTTTGTAGATAAGATTAATGATAAATAATGTTAAAGATTATATCAATAGGTAGATACTTTGAAATAATTAAACGACGTTCAAGCTATCGTACGGTTGGTTTCGAAAGTTGATCTATATATCCTGGTTGGCTGGTTCGCTGCAGTAGACTATTCTTAACTTAGGATAATTTAAGGAGATAAATATTTTACTGTATAAAAATTAATATTTAATTGATAACGATTCATGTGTGGAATATTAGACAAACCTCCTGATGTTACGATTGTGGTATGTCTATAGTCTTGAGCATGTAGTTATTTAAGTATGTGCTACGTTTATTCTTTTGCTTATCAATTACTATGTTGAGGTGATGAAAAATAATAGAATATTATAGTTACATCTAACACAATTATATCAAAGTTAGATATATTTATATATACATCAACAAGCAGAACCTATACATGTGACATTGACACACTTATGTATGGAAACACTAACAATGCACCCTATATAATCTCCTGAGTTATGAATACATGCTTTAATGATCATAAAAGTATACCACCCAAAAAAGTTGAAATCATATGTGATATAAAGGTTGGGATAAGATATGGAACGACTTATTGCAAGAAAATGTTGTGATGTATTCACTATACCCACATGTGTGGCATCAAGTCCCTACCGTGATTGTCCTAAGATAGCTAATGGGTATGCAACCAGACCTAGGACCTAGCAAACATGTCGCCGAGGTTGTAGAATTCCGAGGACAGCTAGGATTCACAACTCTTAGTAGGCATTGCTACTTGTAAATTGGGACGGTGACTCCTTCCGCATTGACTTGGACAGTGGATCAATAGACAGTGAAAATTGATACTTTAATTGAGACTAGGCGAATTACAGATATTCGCCTAGCAGACTACCAGAGAGGGATCCACAGTCACCCGACCCCTCTGCCAACATCATTGTGACGGGCTTATGTAGAGTCATAAATATGGATACTGAGGGGATTATGGGAACTCCTAGATCAGGAGATCCCCTTAGTATAGGCTGGCTGCCCAGATCACAGTGTTTGAATGAAATGATATATTCTTAGTAACAATAATCTAGAGAAAAAAGTACACTCCATAGTATAGTTGATATACATACACATATACAAATTCTACTCAAGATACTCCATGTTTTATTTGTTGATTTTACATGCTTTGTTTTATTTTATTAAATGATTTATGAATATGTTAGAATCTCTCATTCTCTACTTCAGATATTCTACAGCAGGTTGAACTGTAAGTACAAAGCTTAAAAGCTTAGCACACCGCGTTCAATATATGTGTAAGTCTACTAAATGACTGGTCGAAAAGGTTGACGGAGATAAGATTATCGACGAACATTCTCTATCTACCATTTTTGTCATCATAGTATTATATTAGGTATATCGGGACTTTGTTAGTAGAGTTGAATTAATTGATTTAATTGTATTATCCATTGACTTGATAATATATGTGAATTTTGTATATCAAAAAATACTTTGTTTGGGTCCTTTAGGCCATTAGGCAGTTGCCACGTACTCGACAGATAGGTAGGGGCGTGCCAATAAGATAGGGTATTAGTTAGATCCACCACTTCTGCTGCGATTAAATATGCTTGTGTATAGATGGATGTTAAAATTGTTATTGTTGTACATAGAAGCCGAGAGACAGATTCCCAAATGATTGACAAAAATATTACAAAAAGTTGTTGGACATTTTAGTGAACGATTCGTGTAACATGGATAATTGTTGGATCGTATGTATGTCATATCTCAAAAAATAGTCGAAATGATATGAAAGTGAAGAATCTTTTTTTTCGAGCGTTTTCTTCATTTATCTTTTGAAGTGTGGTGTACCTTATAATGATACTTCTTATCAAGATGCTAATTTCCAAACATAACCTAATTATATCTATAAAGACATATTAAAAAAACTAACAACATCCTCTCTCCAAAAGTTTCGGAAGTCCACAAGAAGAGTGCTCATAGATAGCAATAAGATATTCATAGACTTCTACATAAAGAAACTATTAGTTATGCACAAACGATACATCAAACCTATCAACTTCTCTCTCTCTTTCGTTGTGTCTATACTCAATAGATTGATAAAAGTATATATACAGGGCCCTCCTTATCCCTTATCCATAAATCATCTTTTTAGCTCCATCCATAGCACCATCGAAACATAACTTCGTAACCTTCCCTCAATGCCAAAAAGGAATACAGTGCCCACAAACTCTGCTGCCTCTCTTCCCGATTCCACGCCACAGACATATAATTGCAACTACTGTACTAGACAATTTACTAGAACGCAAGCCCTTGCCAATCACGTAAATATGCATCTTAATGAGCATGCCGCAGCTGCCTCTCTTCCCGCTCCCAGACCACAGATACACTATTGCAACTACTGCTCCCAACAATTTCTTACATCCCAAGCCCGAGACATACATATGAGTATACACATGAATGAGAATGTCGTAGCTAATACCGCTGCCACCTCTATTACCGCTTCCATGCAACTGACATACTGTTGCGACTTTTGCTCTCAACGATTTCTTACATATGAAGAACTTGCGAGACATATGAATTCGCACAATAATGAGCATGCCACAGCTGGTGCCGCTGCAACCTCTCGTCCTGCTCCCACGCGATCGGCATATCGTTGCAACTATTGCTCCCGAAAGTTTAATTCTTCTATAAGCCTTGGCAATCATATGAATTCACACAAGAATGAGCATGTCGTTGGTACTACCGCTGCCACCTCTCTTCCCGCTCCCACCCCACAGATATACTATTGCAACTACTGCTCCCAACAATTTCTTACATCCCAATTTCGAGACATACATATGAGTACACACATGAATGAGAACGTCGTAGCTAATACAGCTGCCACCTATCTTCCTGCTTCCACACCACCAACATATTATTGCAACTATTGCTCTCAACAATTTCATACATCAGAAGACCTTGCCACGGCAGATTGTTGCAACTATTGTTTCCAACGATTTATTACATCTCATGGTTTTGCCAATAATATGTAGTCACACGGTAATGAGCATGCCGCAGTCACTACTACCTCTCTTCTTACTCCCATGCCACCAACATACTATTGCAACTATTGCTCTCAACGATTTCTTACATCCCAGGCCCTTGACGATCACATGAATACACATAACAGTTAGCATGCCGCAACTACCATTGCTGCCACCATTAACTTCCCCCGCTCTGATCGGTTCAAGCACACTCCCCCTCCCAATTAAGGGGGCTCCTGTGGTGTTCAATCCACTAATCTCATGCCTAGAACTTAAATAATAAACTAAGAAAGGATGATGTTTGTTAGATTATATGTATCTAAAAAATTATATTTTCTACTCCTTTGTTGAATAATAATAAGGGAACCTAATTAAATATATCTTTATAAATTATCTCTTTCTCCCTTATTATGATCTCTTTTCTTTTCCTTACTTGTAAACTGCATGTAGTGTAATAATTTTGATATAATGAATCGTCAAATGTGTGTCAACAATGAGGCATGCTTATTAGTTTCCACTTAGCTAATGAATTTATGTTGTAACTAAATGAAAGTGCGAAAAGGTTAATTGCCAATGTGGATGATTTGACACTTCAATTGGGCTTGTAAGGAAATTTAGACTATTAAAGTTGCTTTGAGATTATGATTAAGGTTTATAAATTAAATATGGTTGATCAATTAGATTAAGTTGGATTAATTAAATCTAGTTGAATAATTAATTAACTTAGAATGAGTTAGGTAAGTAAGATGGTAAAGATGGTTGATTAAGTATTTTGTAGATAAGATTAATGATAAATAATGTTAAAGATTATATCAATAGGTAGATACTTTGAAATAATTAAACGACGTTCAAGCTATCGTACGGTTGGTTTTGAAAGTTGATCTATATATCCTCGTTGGCTGGTTCGCTGCAGTAGACTATTCTTAACTTAGGATAATTTAAGGAGATAAATATTTTACTGTATAAAAATTAATATTTAATTGATAACGATTCATGTGTGGAATATTAGACAAACCTCCTGATGTTACGATTGTGGTATGCCTATAGTCTTGAGCATGTAGTTATTTAAGTATGTGCTACGTTTATTCTTTTGCTTATCAATTACTATGTTGAGGTGATGAAAAATAATAGAATATTATAGTTACATCTAACACAATTATATCAAAGTTAGATATATTTATATATACATCAACAAGCAGAACCTATACATGTGACATTGACACACTTATGTATGGAAACACTAACAATGCACCCTATATAATCTCCTGAGTTATGAATACATGCTTTAATGATCATAAAAGTATACCACCCAAAAAAGTTGAAATCATATGTGATATAAAGGTTGGGATAAGATATGGAACGACTTATTGCAAGAAAATGTTGTGATGTATTCACTATACCCGCATGTGTGGCATCAAGTCCCTACCGTGATTGTCCTAAGATAGCTAATGGGTATGCAACCAGACCTAGGACCTAGCAAACATGTCGCCGAGGTTGTAGAATTCCGAGGACAGCTAGGATTCACAACTCTTAGTAGGCATTGCTACTTGTAAATTGGGACGGTGACTCCTTCCGCATTGACTTGGACAGTGGATCAATAGACAGTGAAAATTGATACTTTAATTGAGACTAGGCGAATTACAGATATTCGCCTAGCAGACCACCAGAGAGGGATCCACAGTCACCCGACCCCTCTGCCAACATCATTGTGACGGGCTTATGTAGAGTCATAAATATGGATACTGAGGGGATTATGGGAACTCCTAGATCAGGAGATCCCCTTAGTATAGGCTGGCTGCCCAGATCACAGTGTTTGAATGAAATGATATATTCTTAGTAACAATAATCTAGAGAAAAAAGTACACTCCATAGTATAGTTGATATACATACACATATACAAATTCTACTCAAGATACTCCATGTTTTATTTGTTGATTTTACATGCTTTGTTTTATTTTATTAAATGATTTATGAATATGTTAGAATCTCTCATTCTCTACTTCAGATATTCTACAGCAGGTTGAACTGTAAGTACAAAGCTTAAAAGCTTAGCACACCGCGTTCAATATATGTGTAAGTCTACTAAATGACTGGTCGAAAAGGTTGACGGAGATAAGATTATCGACGAACATTCTCTATCTACCATTTTTGTCATCATAGTATTATATTAGGTATATCAGGACTTTGTTAGTAGAGTTGAATTAATTGATTTAATTGTATTATCCATTGACTTGATAATATATGTGAATTTTGTATATCAAAAAATACCTTGTTTGGGTCCTTTAGGCCATTAGGCAGTTGCCACGTACTCGACAGATAGGTAGGGGCGTGCCAATAAGATAGGGTATTAGTTAGATCCACCACTTCTGCTGCGATTAAATATGCTTGTGTATAGATGGATGTTAAAATTGTTATTGTTGTACATAGAAGCCGAGAGACAGATTCCCAAATGATTGACAAAAATATTACAAAAAGTTGTTGGACATTTTAGTGAACGATTCGTGTAACATGGATAATTGTTGGATCGTATGTATGTCATATCTCAAAAAATAGTCGAAATGATATGAAAGTGAAGAATCTTTTTTTTCGAGCGTTTTCTTCATTTATCTTTTGAAGTGTGGTGTACCTTATAATGATACTTCTTATCAAGATGCTAATTTCCAAACATAACCTAATTATATCTATAAAGACATATTAAAAAAACTAACAACATCCTCTCTCCAAAAGTTTCGGAAGTCCACAAGAAGAGTGCCCATAGATAGCAATAAGATATTCATAGACTTCTACATAAAGAAACTATTAGTTATGCACAAATGATACATCAAACCTATCAACTTCTCTCTCTCTTTCGTTGTGTCTATACTCAATAGATTGATAAAAGTATATATACAGGGCCCTCCTTATCCCTTATCCATAAATCATCTTTTTAGCTCCATCCATAGCACCATCGAAACATAACTTCGTAACCTTCCCTCAATGCCAAAAAGGAATACAGTGCCCACAAACTCTGCTGCCTCTCTTCCCGATTCCACGCCACAGACATATAATTGCAACTACTGTACTAGACAATTTACTAGAACGCAAGCCCTTGCCAATCACGTAAATATGCATCTTAATGAGCATGCCGCAGCTGCCTCTCTTCCCGCTCCCAGACCACAGATACACTATTGCAACTACTGCTCCCAACAATTTCTTACATCCCAAGCCCGAGACATACATATGAGTATACACATGAATGAGAATGTCGTAGCTAATACCGCTGCCACCTCTATTACCGCTTCCATGCAACTGACATACTGTTGCGACTTTTGCTCTCAACGATTTCTTACATATGAAGAACTTGCGAGACATATGAATTCACACAATAATGAGCATGCCACAGCTGGTGCCGCTGCAACCTCTCGTCCTGCTCCCACGCGATCGGCATATCGTTGCAACTATTGCTCCCGAAAGTTTAATTCATCTATAAGCCTTGGCAATCATATGAATTCACACAAGAATGAGCATGTCGTTGGTACTACTGCTGCCATCTCTCTTCCCGCTCCCACCCCACAGATATACTATTGCAACTACTGCTCCCAAAAATTTCTTACATCCCAATTTCGAGACATACATATGAGTACACACATGAATGAGAACGTCGTAGCTAATACAGCTGCCACCTATCTTCCTGCTTCCACACCACCAACATATTATTGCAACTATTGCTCTCAACAATTTCATACATCAGAAGACCTTGCCACGGCAGATTGTTGCAACTATTGACCGATCAGCGCTGACTGGGTCAGCTGTGGGCCCGGTCAACGATGACTGGGTCAGCTGTTGACTCGGTCAACGCTGACTAGGTCAGCGGTGGGCTCGGTCAATGCTGACTGGGTTCATCTGGTTACTGTTCATCCGGTCCAACCTGAGTCTGACCCACACCTAATTGGTTCGGTTCAATTGAGTCAGCTTAAATCAGCTAAGTCTGAGTCCGACTCGAGTCCGGTTCAAGTCAATACAGTTCGACTCGGGTTTTGCCAATAATATGTAGTCACATAGTAATGAGCATGCCGCAGTCACTGCTACTTCTCTTCTTACTCCCATGTACAGAAAGATCAACTAGATAAGTATTTTGTGTATAATTGGACAGGTGCCCTATTTTGATTGTAAATCATTTGTATATAAATTTTTTCTTATATAAAAAATTTATTTTTGAATATGCATGGTTTTAGAGTTATATTAATCTGTTATCATGTTTCTCTCCTTTGGGAATATACATTAGGGATGCTTAATGGATTTTTATATAGTTCTGAAAGATTAGCAGGGCTATATGTGGAGTTTACTGCAGTCTGCCACTTACCCTGGGGGAAGGTATGGGGCATGATTATTGATCTAAAATTTACTTGTTTCCCTTATTGGTTGATTGTTAGCATGGCTGTTACTTCTTTATTTAAGCATGTGAGATGCTATATTTTATTGGTTTATATGAACTACGATATTGTTGGGTTTTAGATGAAGTGAAAATGTATTTTCAATTTTGAGTTATCGTCAATGTTTTCCAAGTGGGTTTTCTTTGTAAAATGGTGATAGGTCATTGCATGTAGGGCAATGGTCAAAGCTTTATTTTAAAATGATATCTATGTATGGATAGGTTGCTAGTGTATCTGGCGACAACCAATAGGACTGGGTGAGCGATGATGTGTTGAGTCTCCTTTTATCTCCTTTCTTCGTAAGTTGTAAAATGATGGTTTTGCTTGTGCTTTGGGTTCGAAATTGTTGTTGTAGGAGAAATGTATGGAATAGTGTATTTTGTATTAGTTTCTGACAGGTTCATAAAGTTGTCCAGTTTTTTTAATTTTATTTTAATATTGGATTTTTGTATTTGATGGCGTTGTTGTTGGGTTTTAGTAGTACTGGTAATATTGTTGTTGAGGTTTTCAAATTGCTCTATCATGCCATGTTTCTTAAATTGTAAATGCATGAATCTGTGTATTTGGTTATGATTAGTGACATTGTGAATTAGTATTATTTTATCCCGTGATTCTGTCAAAAGATTAAAGTTTTGAATATTTTTCTATTTTTCTATTTTAGTTTAAATTATACCCCGTTGTGAAGTGATATACTACTTTTCAACTCTGCCAAAAGTAGATTTTTATTGCTTCCCTATCAACTTTATTGCACTATGACTCCTTATCAAGTGTTAGTGGGCTGAGATGGACATAGGATTAATATATAAGTTATAATGTTAATTCATTTCCCCCTTTTGAATACACGATGAATTGTAAATATTAAAACTTCCTCGCCATATTGTTGTCATAGTGCTGCTGCAAATTAATTGTCGAAAGGGATAGAGCAAAGATGCATAGTGAATGTTTTCTTTCACTTGTTTTTCTTTAGGGAATGAAATGCAACTAAGTTTTCCTCTCTTTCTTATGTTATTCCTACACTGTGTAAGTCGTGAATTCTTTTGTTGGTTCATTATAAAATGCTAAATAAAACATTAGGAATGGAAAAGGTTAGGTAACTACTACCGTGACCATTTGGAAAGTGAAATACCTTATGCTTATAGGATAAAATCTGACATCAATGGTGATTAAATACGATAGAGATGTCCCTTTGATAAATTACTAATTTAAGGGCTCTAGTGCATTATTGTTTCGACTAGTTTATAACAGTTACTGTAAACCTCCACCTTGAAAAAAAAAATTGGCCGGTTCAGTTAGACCGGTCTAGTCGACCGGTTCACCCGAACCGATCCACTCGGCCGGGTCGGCTGAACCGACCCCGTCGTTTAGAACCAGGTGGAAGAGGGCGAAGGGAAGCACCCTAATCGCGTCTCCTTCGTCTTCTTCCCTTCGCACTCCACGCAGCAGCGACGACGGGCGGGGGCGTCGCCGGTGACGCTGCCGTTGTCTCGGACCACTTCCGTCGCCGTCGTCGAGAGGAGGACCGCCGGAGAGAGCTTAGCAGCGGCCCCATTCCCGCTCGCCCCTGACTCGTTCTCAGGTTTCGCCGCTGCACATGGTGAAGTCGCCGCCACGACTTCGCTTCGCTCGACCGTCGCCGCCCGCCATCCACAGCCGCTGTTCGTCGCCGTTCCTCTTCGTCGCGACGAGGAGAGCGACGAAGGCTTGCTGCTGTCGAGCGACTCCTTCCCGCTGCGTTTTCCCGTTCCGCGAGCAAACCCCCGCCGACGGTCGCCCCACTCCGTGTACCGATCCGCTGCTCCGAACGCCAGGGGGGAGCAGCTACGGCCTCCGGCGAGCTCGGGAGGAGTCGGCTCCCCGAGATTCGACCTTCGCTGGGTCGATTTGGTTGCCGCGGCCGAGAGGTCCACCGGCGAATCGACGACTGTTCGTTTCCCTCCTCCCGCCGGCCGCCGCTCGATCCGCTTCGTGAGCTCATAGAGGGTCCGCGATCGTGCGTGTGTAAGGGTCCCGAGGTCTCGCCGGCTTGATCACCGGCGTCTCTCCAACCACGAGGTTGCCGACGAGGAGCGCGGGCGAAGGAAGCGGCGGAGGTATCATCCGCCCCTCTTTCTCCCTTAATCATGCTTAAGGATTTATTTAAGCATGGTTAACTTTAATTAAGTAGGATTAGTATAAAATAACTTAATGCATGCTTAGTTTAATTTAAAAATATGATTAGTGTTGAATCAAGAAATTATTACTTTAATGAAAACGGTTGGGTTGAATCAAGTGGGATTAAATCAGTTGGGTTTGAGTTAGGTTTGGGTTCGGATCGAGTAGGGTTGGGTGAACCGAATCAACTAATTGAAATTAGTTCGAACTCGAGTCAAACCCAATTGGATTGGGTTGGTTGAATCGGACCCGAGTCAAACCAAATCAACTTGAACCGAACTCAAGTCAAACTCGGATTAAGATAGATTGAGCTGACTCGATTGAACCAAACCAGCTGGGTGTGGGTCAGACTCGGGTTGAACCGGATGAACAGTAACCGCTGACCCAGTCAGCATTGACCGGGCCCACAGCTGACCCAGTCAGCGTTGACCGGTCAACCGCTGACCGAGTCAGTTGATCGTTGACCGGTCAACCTTTGACCGTTGACCGGTCAGAAAATAATAAAAAAATTAAATTAAATAATATTAAAATAATATTAAAATAAAAAAATAATATTAAAATATTAAAAAATCATAAAAATAGTAAAAATTTCTATGGTTCTACTTGGCCCCTAGATGACTTAGGCCAAGTTATGGGTGAGTTTGATGGGTAGAAATTGAATAAAAATTTATTTAAGTTATTAGCTAAAAATTTAAAAATATGATTAATTAAGAATTGATTAGGTGAGATTAATCCTAAACATGTATAGGATTAATTTAATGTAATAATTATTTAATTGATAGGTTTTAATTTATTTATCTTGGGAAATAAATTAAATCTATTTTAAATAATTTTTGTTAAATAGGATTATTGTGGGTACGCGATCCGAGTAGCTCGGCGGGTGATTATCTCCGCGCGACTTGGTTCCGAGGAGCATATCACTAACCCAGGTGCGTTGGTTCTTCGATGGTAGGATTTATTCACGCTAGGGAATTCCTGCTGGGATTTTCTTAGGAACAATTCTTGGATGTCTTAAATATGATAAACCATAATGCTTGATAAGATTTGAATTCTATGCATGTTAGTGTAGTTTATTTTATCTAACATGTTCTACATTCATGTCCTGCATGTTGTATTGTTTTCTATGCTTGTGTTAAATAACTACCATGCGGACATAGATAATACATGCGACATGTTAAAACCTTTGGCGACGTCACCGCCACTTAAAGAAAAAGGGGCATTTTTCCGTATGCCCCGGTTGACCGTCGCGTACTGACGATGGTCGAAACGGTGACGTCCCGTTAGGCGCCACTCTCGAGGTTGATGCATAGCTTAGATACTGTGAGCGCCACTCCCGAGGTTATGCATAGCTTATATACGGGGAGCTGGTAGGGTAAGGGACTGTACACACTCCATGGTCATATTAAACTGGAAATATGGAGCAAGTCCTTACCCGAAATCTTCACCCGCACGAGTGTCGTTGTAGGCGGCCTCGTGATAGTCCTGAGATGGTTAGCAAGGATGAGCCCTACCATGGACGTGGCACCGATGGAGTCGAGGTTGCCACAGCCCATTGTGCGGATGTGCGCAAATCTCGATAGACGTCAACTACTACTGGACTGGGAAGGTAATTCCACATGCGACGCCTTGGACAGTGGATCCGTAGACCGCACTGCTATCACCCTTGACGTCTGCAGACGATCGGATGAGTAGTCCGGATCCTAGGGTGGTTATTCCGGCTAGCCGTGGCCGATGAGATTTAAGAGAGGTGACCCTGTCTACGGGCAGTGTGTAGTATTACATGGGTGTCGTGGCCCCTACGAAATCCGAGGAGGATGTAAGGGCACGACGGTTTCGCTAGGGGAGGCATGGTTGGCGACTAGTGAAACAACTGGAGAGGGACTCTAGGTCATCCGTCCTCTCTGCCAACATCAGTGCAGCGGGCATAGGTAGAGACTGAGACAGAAAGGCACTGATGGGCTTATTGATACCCCCGGCCCGGGTAGTCATTAAGCGTAGGCTGGCAGCCCGAGTTATGAAACTTTAAAGTCTCACCGTGATGTAGGTGACAGATGGTTGACATTGACACTAGACAAGACTTAGGTGACATCTAGTGGATTTACACATTTATTTATTTATTTATGTTGTCTATCTTTATATAAATTGTTTAAACGATATGGCATGAAAGATGATGATTAATTACCAAAGACATCCTAGAATACTCCTCCTAACCTTTGATTTCTTTATTCGGTAGAGCCGTAATTTCGCACTAGGCCGCAAGGCTGAGCACACCGCGTTCAATGTGTGTGCAGGTGTCGACGCACTAGACGAGATCATTGACGGAGGGTTCGTCGCGGAAGGTATACGATCGCGGATTTTGAGTTTTCGTATGCCGGTCTTTGATTTGTATTAGGAGATATCGGGACTGTATTTAAGATGTTATTTGGAAATGTGGGTGTATGTAGTTTAGTATTTGTATTTATGACTTGTATGGGCCGGTTGGGCTCATACGGCGGTTGCCACGTGTCGTCCTGCGGGTCGGGGCGTGACAGTTACAATATAGCTTCCAAGTGCGCCATTGTTAATGAATTCATATTGTTCACGATGTGTATTTAATTTCTATTTTATCATATTCAATTCATTTGCAACTGATATATTCAATGATATATTCATTTGCTTGTGAAAGTGCATGACACTAGGAAAATATAGAAAATATAGAGGACGTGATGAACTTACAAGGTGACAGACAAACTAGTTAGGTGATATATTTATGCAATAACCTAAACTAGTTCAAAATACCTAGAGACATAGACTTGAACTTCTTAGGAACTTGGACTTCTAGGAATCACATAGGTCTATATAACACAATTCTTTCACAAATGGTGGGTACTATTTTTATTAGTCTAATGATGGGTAGTGGAGGCGTCACCGACCTATCCTTTAGCGTTTAGTGAGTACCTATAAGGGGGTTCTCGCCAAAGGCTGAGAT
This sequence comes from Thalia dealbata, assembly GCA_030544415.1. Taxonomy (NCBI): domain Eukaryota; kingdom Viridiplantae; phylum Streptophyta; class Magnoliopsida; order Zingiberales; family Marantaceae; genus Thalia; species Thalia dealbata. The sequence continues at coordinate 30,045,996 of CM060454.1, read as the reverse complement.
ATCCCCACGGAATGTATCTGAAACTAAAGATTGGGAGCCGGGAAGCTCAATTCAACTGCTATGCCTAAGAACTAATTTGTTGTTGACGCTGACATAATACCTCAAATGAGTCCTACAGGCTCAGGGGATAGTTCAGACAACCAGAGTTATACATGTTTTGGATCTGACGGGTCAGGCTGTGAGTATATGTTTGCAGGTGACCTTAATATGAAGCAAAAGTGTAGCACTACATGGTATCTTGTATCATAGGGCCTATGGGAGACATATGATACTTTAGTCTTCGAGCGTGGTCTAGGTAAACGGTTGGCGAGACTGGAAGGAGAAGGAACTGCAGTTACTCGCCTTCTCCACAAATGTTAGTGCGATGGGCCTAGCTAGAGATTTAGTCTAGCATTGACGGGCTTATGGTAATCCCCGACTAGAGCTTAATTTAAGCATAGGAAGACAGCCCTAGGAAATAGTATTTGAGACTAGAAACTTAGAAAATCTAGGTATACATTCGGATGTTTATAATTTATTTATTTTATGAATCACATGCTTCTTTCCTTATTATTTTGTGATAAAATTATTGATATAACTACCACTCATCTAGACATGTATTTTTAGCCCATCCTATTACTTTGAAAAGTTTCTAGTGTAGGCACTAAATCATGAGACTTAGCTCATGTAAAATTTCCTTTGTGTGCAAGTATCGAGGTACTGCATAGAAGATCGCGAGGAACAATAATAGAAGGGTTCAACACAATAGGAAGACATTAATAGATTAGACTAGTTAGTTATGATGTTTACATCACATAACATAGATGGATTGTATCAGTTTTGTATGTAACCTACGGGTCAGTTGAAAATTAAATTAGTGAACTTTAACTATATAACTGTTCATTTATACAGATTCTTAAATGATTGATGAAAATAGTATAGTAAGAAGTTAGAGATTTTAGTGAATGATTCATGTAACAATGATAATTGATGGATCATATACATATCATATCTTAAGGAATAATCTTAATGATATGAAAGTGAAAAAAAATTTATAGCATTTTCTTTATTTCTCATTTGAAATGTGGTGCTCCTTATAATGATAATACTTCTCATGCTGACCTAATTATATCAATAAAAATATTTAAAAATAATAATAATATCCCCACCATTCTTATTATTATTATAAAAAAAAGAGAAGGGCTCAAACTGGCCGGTCTAACCAAACTAACTCAACCGGCCAGCTCAATTGAGCTAGTTTCTGAAGAAAACCCCACGGGGAAGAGGGCAATCGGACACGCCCTAATCCGCGCGACCTCCCTCCACCTCGACTCCACGCAGTAGAGGCGAGCTCTATCGAGTTCACCAGTGCACCGCCATCGCATTAGCCGCATCCCTCCGCCCATCGCTGGGAGGTCAAATCGCCCAAAAAACTCGACAACGACCTACTTCCATTCGCGAGCAGCGTCCTCTTCATTTTTCCTATCATCAATCATATAAATTCATGCAAGAATGAGTGTACCATAGCCGATGCTGCTGTGACCTCCCTTCTCCCTCTCACTCCACCAACATACTGTTGTAACTACTGCTCTCAATGATTTCTTATATCCCAATCCCTAGGCAGATATATGAATACACATGAATTAGCATATTGTGGCTACTACCATGCCACCTCTCTTCCCACTCCCATGTTACTAATATATTGTTGCAACTATTACTCTCAACGATTTCTTACATCTCAAGACCTTGGCAATCATATGAATTTGCACAATCATGAGCATGTTGCAGCTGGTGTTGCTGCCACCTCTCTTCGTACTGTTACGCTACCAGCATACTGTTGCAACTACTGCTCCCGATGATTTATTATATCCCAAGACTTTGCCAATCATATGAATTCACATAGGAATGAGCATGTTGCAGCTGCTACTGCTGTCACCTCTCTTCTTACTCTCATGCTACTAACATACCGTTGCAATTACTACTCTCAATGATTTCTTATATCCTATACCCTAGGCAGTCATTTAAGTACGCACATGAATGAGCATGCCGCACCTACTACTATTGCCACTGATGTACTGTTGCAACTACTATTCTCAATGATTTCTTACATCCCAATACTTTAGCAGTCATATAAATATACACAAGAATGAGCATGTTGTCGAACACGTGACTATTAAATAGCCAAGAAAAATTAAATGTACATATTAGAGATGAGGGGTTTTTTTTATTTATAAACATCTACATGTTGAAATAAGTGTCTCAAATTAACAAGAGGAAGAAATATATTATGTCAATCTTTAATAAAACCAACAAAGTAGTATTACGGTCTCCAAATTCTTGGAGGATAATAATAACCAAGAAACATGGGAAGGTAATGGAGAAAACACAAATAAATAATAGCATGTTTAAAGAAGATATACATGATCTGATAGGCAAGGAGAGAAGGAGACATGCCAGAAGGTACAATGTTTAGAGAATGTTTATGGTGAAGGTATAAGTAATTAATACCATAACTGGTAGTATCTAGTACACTAGGAATAAGAATCAAGAGAAGAGGAACTATATATTTCGGGGTAGTCATATAGTGGAATAATTCTTAATCTACAAGAATTTAAGATCCACAATGAAATTCCAAAAGAAACATGCAAATAAAAGAATAACTCATAAGTTTCTGTAATTTCTTGAGCCCGTTATTCATACTAGAACTAAGGAAACCAATGAGTTTTCATGAAAGATGTTCATACTGATGGTTGGTGTTAGTGCATGTCATCAAAGTATGAAGATTTAACCGTCGATAATACCACAAATAAAAAGAAGAAAATAGTATATCATCAAGTAATCTAAGATAGTATATGTGAGATAGATTTAGTGTGCCCAAAACAAAAACCTATCAACCAAAGAAGCTGAAAAAGGAACAACAACCAAGAGAAAGGTTATGAAATCCTATCCTTTGGAATTCTTGTGGAGTTGAAGGTCTTGAAAGGATTCCATGGATGTAGTCATCCAAAATATATAAACTTACACATTTGAGACTATCAATATGACCTCAATTTAAGTGCGGGTTCGAAGATTTAAATCAATGAAATATTTGATCATCAAAAAGAAGTTTTTTTTTTTCAAAATTCAAGACCTTGAAAAAAGAAATAAATTCTCTTAGAACTGATATTTCGCAAGCTAAGTCAATTTTTTTCAATGCAACTAGAATGGGTATCATAATGGGCAACAGGCTTTGATAAAATTCCAACTAACGTTTCAAATTGTTGATGAACTTCGTCAAGAGTATATGAATATTAAAACTCATTAAGAATGGAATTTAGTAAGAATGGAGAGTTTAGAAGTGCCTCAACTACCAACATGTATTATCAACATAAGGAATAGAACTAAGGAAACCAACGAGTTTTCATGAAAGATGTTCATACTAATGGTTGGTGTTAGTGCATGTCATCAAAGTATGAAGATTTAACCGTCGATAATACCACAAATAAAAAGAAGAAAATAGTGTATCATCAAGTAATCTAAGACAGTATATGTGTGATAGATTTAGTGTGCCCAAAACAAAAACCTATCAACCAAATAAGCTGAAAAAGGAACAACAACCAAGAGAAAGGTTATGAAATCCTATCCTTTGGAATTCTTGTGGAGTTGAAGGTCTTGAAAGGATTCCATGGATGTAGTCATCCAAAATATATAAACTTACACATTTGAGACTATCAATATGACCTCAATTTAAGTGCGGGTTCGAAGATTTAAATCCATGAAATATTTGATCATCAGAAAGAAGTTTTTTTTTTTTCAAAATTCAAGACCTTGAAAAAAGAAATAAATTCTCTTAGAACTGATATTTCGCAAGCTAAGTCAATTTTTTTCAATGCAACTAGAATGGGTATCATAATGGGCAACAGGCTTTGATAAAATTCCAACTAACGTTTCAAATTGTTGATGAACTTCGTCAAGAGCATATGAATATTAAAACTCATTAAGAATGGAATTTAGTAAGAATGGAGAGTTTAGAAGTGCCTCAACTACCAACATGTATTATCAACATAAGGAAAACAAATGCTTGGATTATTTAAACTAATTCAATAAAGAGGGAAAGGTAAATAAGATCTATGATCTTAGGGAAGTTTATAGTGATATAATACTTAACTACCATTACAACAATAACCTTGTAACAGTTAAGATCTCTGCACCTAAACAATTCATCATCCATGATCTATATATAGAAGGTATGATAAACTTACTTAAAAGAAATATCTAATCACAATAATAAGAACTAATATTAAGGTGACAAACAACTCGCCCCATCTATAGCTTAAATTTAAATTTTTGTCAATGTATAAATCTGGTTTGTAAGAGGTGCTAATAGATCATAGAAGAGGTGCATGATCAAGAGATGCAATCCCGAATAAGATATACATGAGATTAAGAGAACTAAAGTACCATCATTTTGACCCTACTCAATATCCTATGTATATCGGGACTATTAACCTAATCATTGAACCTAGGCTCTGATACCACTTTAATTGTCACGCCCCGACCCATATGTCGAACATGTGACAACTGCCGTATGAGCCCAAAGGACCCATACAATGCATTTATGGATTTATACAGCTCACATACATCATCAAGTCAGCGGAATATATATATTTAAATCAATTACCTCGACTTTACTAACACAGTCCCGATATACCTACTACAAATACTATGATATCAGAAGTGGTAGATAGATGAATTGGAAAATAACTTCCTCTCTATCGATTATCTCGGTCGATCGTTTAGTGGACCTGCACACATTTTAAACGCAGTGTGCTCAGCCTTGCGACTTTGTGCTTATGGCTCTAACCGCAGTATAATATCTCAAGTAAAGAATGAGAGATTTATTTTGACATATTCATAAATTATTCAAGAATATCAAGCAAAGCATGTAATAGCAACAATAAAGAAAATATAGCATTCATGAGCAAAACATGGAATATAATTGTTTATGTCAAACTGTAAGCATAAAATATGTCTATAGATCATTATCCCGAAAGAATTCATGGTCTCATTTAAATACTGTGCTTTGGGCTGCCGGCTTATGCTTAGGGAACCTCCTGATCAGGGAGTTCCAATAAGCCCATCAGTGTTTTCCATCTATGTCTCTACCTAGGCCCTTCACACTGATGTTGGCGAAGAGGTCGGGCGACCGTGAATTCCTCTCTATTGGTCCGCTAGGCATATCTCTTCATCGTCGCGTCCTAGCAACCTGTCACTCCATGCATCTTTCCCAGACAATCCATGGAGCAACTCGTGTAGTACTATACACTGTCCCCTGGACAAGGTCACCGCACCTAAATATATACAACAGCCACGGCTAGTCGATATTTAATTAAACTCCAGAATCTAGTCTACTCATCAGAACGTTTGCAGAACGTCTAGAATAATAGTCGTGTGGTCCATGGATCCACTGTCCAAGGCTATGCGGAAGGAGTCATCGTACCAATTTACAAGCAGCGATGCCTGCAAGGAGGTGTGCATCCTAACCGTCACCGAAATACTACAACCTCGGCGATATATTTGCTAGGTCATTGGTTTGGTTTCATCCATGCTAGTCATCTTAGGACTATCACGGTGACGACATAGCGACACCGTGCGGGTATAGTGAATATATCGCAACATTCTCTGAAAATAAGCCAATCCATATTTTATCCCCACTCTTTCTGTCCAAGATGATTTCAACCTCTTTGGGTGGTATAAGTTTATAAGCATTAAAGCTCGTATCCGTAACTTAGGAGATCATATATGAAAATAATAAATTTTCATACATAAGTATGTCAATGTCACATGATTATAAGTGATGCTTGTTGATGTCTATGAATATGTCAAACTATAGTGTAACATAATAGTTTCTAGATGTAACTGTAATATTTTATTATTTTTCATCACATCAACATAGCAGATAATGAGCAAGAGAATAACCTAACACATATTTGAATAACAGTAGACATAAGACAATAAACATATCACATTAATAATATAAATAGGCTATTCTAACATATAAAGCATGAATCATGAATAATTAAATATTAATTTCTAAGCAGTAAAACATTTATCTCCTAAAGTTTTACCAACTTGAGAATAGTCTACTGTAGTGAATCGGCGCACCTAGATATATAGATTAACCTTCAGAACCAACCGTACAATAACTTGCACGTCGCTTAATTATTTTGAAGTGTCTATCTATTACAAATAACATTATTTTTAGATATTATTTCTAATATTATGTATCACCTAATTTATTTATAATACGCTAAGTTAATCATCTGTCCTTATTTTTATTCTAACTCACCTCAACCCAAGTAAAATATGTTATTCTACTCAAATTAGTTAATTTGACATAATTTATCCTAATTAATTAACTCGTATTAAATTTACAACCTTAACTTAGTTTGAACTTATATGCTAATTCAAGTACCATATCATCTATAATTTTAACTATTTACTCCCTAACTTTATTTAGTTACAATATCTAATTACGAGTAAGATGAAACTTAGTAATTATGTCTCAGTGTTGACATACATTCGACTCCCCAATCCATCATAATTATTATATTAGAATCATGCTCACAAACAACATCTTTTTGTTGATTATATATATGTGAAAATTATACATTAAAATTTATTTTTTAGTCAAATAAAATAATTTTCTTTTTTTAAAATAATAAAATTTATTTTTAGTCAAATATATTGTTGTAACTATTGCTCTCAACGATTTCTTACATCACAAGACTTTAGCAGTCATATGAATATACACAGGAATGAGCATATCACAGCTGCTGCCGCTGCCACCTCTCTTCACGCTCCTACAGTATCAACATACTATTGCAATTATTGTTCTCAACAATTTCCTACATGCCTAGCTATTGACAGTCGTACGAATACACACAACAATGAGTATACAAAAGCTACTACTGCTACCACAAACAGTTCCCCGCCTCGGCTCTGGCCATACACACTCCCTCTCCTAATCAAGAGGGCTCGGATGGTATTGAATCCAATGACCTCAGCCTAGACCTTCACCTATAGTCTATAAAAAAGATGATATTTTATTGATTATATATGTAGAAATTATATTTCCAACTCCTCTTATTGAATAATAACAAAAGGAATCTAATTAAATATCTTTAAAAAATTAATGTACCTTTTATAAATCATCTATTCTAATAAACATATTTATTTTTTCAATTAAATTAAGTTTTAAAAATATTATTTTATATTATTTATATATAAAATCATATATTTTAAGAAGTGCAAAAAAAATTAAGCTTGAACAATCTATTCATCTCCTCTCAAATAATATAATATAACATGGAAACTTCTCTAGCTATATTAATATTTATTTCTCATTTAGTCCCTATCAAACTTGAATTATTATATAAAAAGTTAATTATTAATTATAAATATATAGTGCTAAATATAATATCTATAATATATGATATTTAATTATTTTTTTAGATAATAATTAAATGATCTTCCTGCTATATCAATTCAATATCACACAATATTTTTGCCATAATTATATATAAAATAAAGAATCCAAGCCTCTTAATTACGTGAATCTGCAACAATTAATGAAGGGAAAAAGACATGGATGATAGCTATGTGGAGGAGTACCAAGCTATTATTCCTTCGGAGTTAATTCGCTACATGGATTGGCTCACGTGACATGTTTGCATCACCAATCTGATATTTTGGGTAGAGGAATCTATTCAACAACAATGAGAAAATAAAATAAGTTAAACGAACCCCATGATTTAAATATTTTTAAGATGTATTTTTGTGTGTGTTTAATGGGTAAAGTTAAGTTGATTAATTAACTTTAAGATATTTAATTACAACATAAATATCTAATCAAAAATCATCAATAATCTCACCCAAAACCTCACATATCTCCCGTATAGAGTTCAGTTGCTCTAATCAGAGGACGTACACTCTGTGTACAATAGGTCTCATTAAGATGAATATATTTTTTTAAAACTTAATGAGTCTTGAACCCAATACCTCATAATCCTCCTGTATAGAGCCCAATTATACTAACCAGATGGATGTACACTTTGTATATAATTATATATTGATACATATTTTATCACTTATCATAGTCAGAATCACCGATAATCATAGGAGAAAAACTCCGATGATTTTTTTCATCTATGATGTATTTTTTCCTAAATCCTCACCAAAAACTTGATTTGATAATTCTATTAAATTCGGAAGGCTCACATAATACTGTGGTTGAAATTTCATAAAAAGATTTGATTAGAGTCGACCGAATGATCACCGAAATTATGAAAGCATCATTGCCTATTGCTGCTGCTCACCGGGTGTTGGTTGTGTGATGAAGTGGAAGATGAAAATGATGGGTTAAAGATGGGTCGGTTCATCAAAATAAATCAAACTACCACTTAATCGTTAATTTGAGTTAAACCTAGTTAGTTGGTTCATTTCGTAGCCTTCCATTACTTTATGTCAGTTGATTTGAGTAGTCCGTTTTAACTTTAATCTAGTTCGCTTGTTAATTTTGTGTTTATTATTCAATCATTTGACTAACCTAATAAAATTTAAACTATAATTCATTTGTACAATTGGATTCAAAATTAAAATATTATCTGATAATATAATTTTTATACTATAATTGAACTAACTTAAAAAATAAGTTTATTTTTAAAATTAAATCCTGAAAATAACTTTTTTTATATAATTACTTTTACTAAGAATTATAAGTTTTATATAAATTAGGTGTGGGAATGGAATATAAATTTAAATGTTATATTACTTTTGGCCTACTCAATTATTAATAAACAGGGTCCGCAGGTGAAAAAGGTAATAATTTATGTATATATTTGATGCACTGAATATTAAGGCAGGCACTGATTTGAGGATAAGGTAACATTATACATCCATATATATGTATAAAAAAAAACTCCACCTTCATCCATCAATCGGAGGCCTTTTTAATTATGTGCTGAATAATTGCGTCGCCGTCCTCGTCCGGGCATTTAATGGATCCCAAATGTGGGTCTCAACTTCCGCTTCAATTAGTGCGCAAGGGACGTCAAGCAAGGCCGATAAATAATGATCCGCATAATTAAATATCTTATTCAACGGACCACGATACCCACTTCTTCTTCTCCTTGCACCGCTGTTTTATTTTAACCATCACCATCCTTCCGCATTAGTTTTTTTCTTTTTAACTTTTTAACATTCACGTTTATTTAATATGTATCGTCGAATGCATTGATTATCATAATAATTATGGTACGTCAAATCTTGGTAGATTTCATATGACATCTTGAGAGGAGCCGCTGCTTTCATTCATCCCCTCCTCATTAATTAAATATAACGATCGATACAAATGAATAAATTTTTTTATAAAAAATCCATTTTAACTATTAAATGTTTCCTAATAATCATCATTAATTGGTATTATTTATTTTTTCCTTAATTTTAGAAGCATCGTAATCATCATTAATATTTATAAACGTAAATATACGATGAAGCATGGGATTAATAAATAAATGCATCGGTGGCTTCGCCTTCGTTATTATTTGCCCCTCCCTCCGCAGCTCGACTCCTTGAGAAACAAAAAGGAAGAAACAGGAGGAGGAGGAGGAGAAGAAGAATCTTGAGCTGCTCGATCGGAGATGACGGCGGAGGTGACCTCCCTGGCGAGGCGGATGGTGTCGGACGGCGGCTACAAGGAGGAAGGGGAAGGGCCGAAGACGGAGCTCGTCACACGGGACCTGCTGGGAAGCGGCCCGGCCGCCGCCGCCGCCGCCTCTGCGGAGGTGGATCTCGAGCTCCGCGTCCCGGTCGCCTGGGACGAGCGCCTCTCTCCTCACCCGGTATGTATCGGTAGCTCGCAATTCCGTCGGTCGTCTCTGTTGGGATTTTTGCCGGGAGATGGATTTGGGAATTTGTCGACGGGGAGAGGGTTTGGAGGCGGATTCGCCGTCGTTTTTTTGTTTTGATCTGGTAAATCCGTCGAGATTGTTTGGGTTTCTGTTAGGTTCGAGGATTAGGGGGGGAAAAAATAAAGATCTGTAGATCGTACGAGGAGACCATTTACTTTGAATTAATTTCGTACTAAAATTTGCTATTCGAACACCTAGTATTCTCCGCTGATTTGCCATTCTATTGGTTTCTGCAATCGGCCACGCATCCGATGCATATTTAATTGGGAAGGCACCTCGATTTCTGTCACGCAGATCTCATTCTTCTTCTATCCTCTACTGGATTCCACCGCGAACGAATCCTCGTCTATTTGTTTATTCTTTCGTTTCTCGATAGAAGCATCTTTTGTTTTTTCCTCGTCTGTTTGTTTAATCCTTTGCTTTTGCTTCACATTTTTTCTTCCCTGCTTTCGGTTTCAAAAAGAGGGATCCCTCGATTTGCGATGAAGATGGATCTAATTATTTATTTTATTTATTAGTTGCTTATAGAAGCGGAAGATGGCAGTCTGTGTGTATTTTCTCCCAAATTCTTTACTCTTAATCGGTTAAAAACATCTGGATTTCCATGGCTGCAGTCTGCGAAAGCTCACGTTCAGGAGCGCAGGCTCACTCCCGCTCCCCACCGGCTGCACGACCTCAACCTCTCCCCACCCTCGCTCTCCGCCGCCACCCTCGGCCCCACGCCGCCGCCGCCGGTCGTCTCCGCCGCTCCCGTGGTCTACCACAGCGCCTGCACTCTCGAGAAGGTCAAGTCCGCGCTCGAGCGGGAGTCGCGCCTCGTCGCGATGTCCCGGCCCTCTCCTCTCCTGCCCAACCGTCCCGACGGCTCCCTTTCCCCTCCATCCTCCTCCTCCTCCTCCACCTCATCCTTGGCTGCCGCGGCCGCTGCCGCTGCCGCTGCAGCCACCACCTCCTCCTCAGCCAAGCGGCGGGCGTCGGAGGAGGACGACGGCGACGAAGGCGGCGCGGGCACGGCGGGGCGGGTGATGGCGGTGGCGGCATGCCCCGAGTGCCTGCTCTATGTTCTCGTCTGCAAGGTGGACCCCAGGTGCCCGAGGTGTGCGGCGCACGTGCCGATCAACGACCTCCGCAAGAGGCCGCGCATCGACCTCAACTTCTCCCTCCAATCCGGTTCTAATCGTATCGATAATGACGATAGCACTAAAGATTGATGATTAAACAAAGGAAGAGAGCGGATTTGCTGCTGAACGGAGGAAAGCACAATTTCTTTTTTTTTTGTGCGCGTTATTGGGTGCCAAACCATCTCCATTTCTTCTCTTTTTTTTTTTTCTTGTGCTGTAAAAAGAACCGGATGAGAAAAATGAAATGTGAGCGAGCGTAGATGGTCAGGATTTTTAGTACTTGCTCGTTGTTTCTTCGTCGTACTTTGAGGGATGCAATTAATTTCACGGGTTAAATCTCAGTTTTCCACAGGTGGTGTTGTTATTTTACCAATCTCTGCTTGTTTGCGACCTCTCGCGTACATGCGTCGAGTGCGCTCGCAGATTTGGAAGCTCGCCATGTGTCGATTGCTATGTGCGTGATGCAGACGCAGCTGGGCACACAGTGGAGGTCTTAATGGGCACAGTAAAAATGTCTCCAAGGAATCTTCCCCCACATCCCCAAGTGATAATACTGGAAGAAGCTGCGTGTGGTGGTGGAGCATGATATCCATGCAATTATTGCCTCATTTGATGTGGACATCGATTAAGATTCCAACATCTAAAAGGAATCGTAGATTTTAAAACATGTTGCTTAGCAATCTGGGGCAGTTAATCTAATAACCCTCCAAACTTTTACATTTATTTAACTTTCTGAGGAGGAAAAAAAAGGTTATTGTATTATCATCATCGCCATTATTATCGGTGTCGTTGCTGTGTTGTTGAGTGCACATGGAAGAAGGGAAGAAGAAGAGAACAGGTCAAAGAACATTTTTAATGGGGGAGTGAGGGTGGGGATGGCGTCTGGCTACCGTCACCTCATCTTCTATGCTCCTCTCCCTCCTCCTCTTTTTCTCATTGAGTGTCTCTGGGACTGGGACTGGGACTGAGACTGGGCTCCGCCATTAATGGCGCTGCTTTTTAATCACTCGCGAGCATTAATGGAGGGCAGCGTCCATATCGAGCATTTAATGCTGTGGCAGCGTGCGCTGTGCCGCTGCTCCTCGCCACGTGTCCTGAACCATTTAATGCCGGCTTTTGTTTTGTTTCCCACGCGTGAGCGGAGGGGCGTCCTCCGTCCAAACGGGTCGGATCTCCCACCCATCCCCATTAACCCATTAACGCATATCTTTTCAGCTAAAACTTTTCATCTGGTGTCTTCTACGATCGCTGAGTCAAGCTGATGAATGCAGAAATGGTGCAGTAGCTGTTAAAGTTTTTGGGTGTTGCTGTTGCTTGTGGGAGGAGTGAGCAAAAACAGCAGACAGACTCATGTTGAGAGGGCAGCTGCTGCTGCTGCTGCTGCTGCTGGTCCGGCAGATGAGTCTCCAACAGCAGCACCAGATTAATGCAGCTGAGTCCGATGCTTCTGTTAATGCTGTAGCTGCATTGGGCGTTACCAGAGAAGAAATGCAACTATTGGCTCTCAATGAGTCGATCAAAAACTGCATCATATGCTGCTAAAATGCAGCTGATGATAGCAGGCGATGAATGATGATGCGTCGTTCGCTGCTAATTAATGCAGAATCGTAGCTGCGTGTAAAGTAGCCATATCGATACAGAAAGGGGATATCATACGCAGCAAATAGCAGAAACAAAGCAAAGCTGTTAACTCATTTTATTTCAACACGAAAGAAAAAGTGAGAACACGATCGATTTTAAGGGAAAATAAAAAGAGAAAAAAAAGGAAATAACGATCAAGATTGATTAAAATTTGCTTAAGGCATCGATGACGGGCGGTAGGAAGGATCGAGGGCTTTAACCACTGCAATTCTCGGCACCTCCTTCGCCGGCGAAGATGCAGCCGGTCTCGCAGGCCTTGTTACAGTTGGCGGTGCCGATGTCGGGGACGGTGCTGCATCGCTTGACGCACTGGCAGTAGCAGGACTCGGCGGCGGAGGCGGGGGTGGCGGAGAAGGCCAGCAGGCAGATGAAGAGGATGGCGAAGGCGGCGGCCTTGTTGTGGCTGGTGGTGCAGGAGGCTGCCATTTCGATTGATCTGGATCTGTCGGTCGATCTGCTTCGTTATTGGGCTTGAAAATTATTGAGAAATGAAGCCGTCTGAGGATGATCGGAGGATGCGGCCTCCGACGACCTAAATTTATAGTCGTAGGATTTTAATTCGCATGGATAAAAATAGTGGGGAGCAGATCCGGTAGACGAGTTCTTCTGTTCATGCCTGCCGCAAACTCTGGAGTGCCAACGATAAACTTTCAGCTATTAATTAATTATCCAAACTCCATTTATCCTCCACAAATCTTCGCTCAAAGTTTTTATAATCTTTATAGTAATTGGGAGATGAATATAATTATGCTGCTTTAATAACACTTGTGCATCCATCAAACCACGCAGTAGCTTTGTAATAAAGAAGTGGCTTTGATTTAACTACTGATGTGATTTTAAAATTAAAAGTAAGTTGAGTTAGACAGCTTCAAAAGCAGATTGAACTGCCATCAAGATTGATGAAATTTTTTATTGCTTCTGCACTGGACTTTTTTTTATAAGAAGCATTTGCAATTAAAATCTATTAACGTGAGTTTCTGTAATAATAAATAGATAGTTGTCCACTTAAAATACTTTTCACATCTATTTAATTAATCTTGAATCAAGTTGAGTTGAGTATGATCGAAAAAACATATGATTTGGTTTCTTATTCTAGAAGCTGCTAATTGCATCCCTGTTCTATTTTCATTGTATAGCTAATACTCTAAGAAGTTGTTATTGATCTTAATGTTACCCCATGCTTTGATCAAATAAATTCTTTAATTTGGATTATTTTAAGTTGCCCAGTTTCTTGAACTAATAAAACATAGTGTAAATTAGTGAAATGATTCAATTGAAATGAATCAATTAAATCAAAGTTAAATGGATGGTCTAAATTAGCTCATCTTTGAGATGAACTCAATTTGATCAACCAAACTAAAGGAAAGATTAAGCTAAATAAAATAAAGTTGAATTGATTAGAATTGAACTAGTAAGTATTTAGACGAACCAGACTAATCCGAGTCATAAATTAACCTATATTAAATTGAACAATCTTTTAAATTACTTAAATAATGGATGATAGAAATTAAGCAGCCTAACTCAGGTTGAACCTGAGTTGGTTAAGTCGATGGTAAATTCAGCCTAACTCAGGTTGAACCTGAGTTGGTTAAGTCGATGGTAAATTGAAAAATAAGTAGTACTCAACTTGAGCGTACCCATGCAATCCCTTGCACTTAATGAGTGAGAGACAGTGAGTGGCAATGATAGCATGATAATTTTCTACAATCCCATGGCAAAAATATGAAAAATTAGATGGCAATACTTTAGTCACATGTAGATCTCAACCTCCTCTTTATTTGGATACTAAAATAATCAATTTTTATGGATAAATGAGAAAGAAGTATATTCCATGAGTGGTGTTTAGTCAAGTAATACTGGTCTGAGTTTGAGGGTCCGAGAGTTTGAGAGAGAAGTATATTCCATGAGAATTCGTCATTGAGTTTTTCCTCCAAATTGACTATTAGAATCGGAGCTTTTACTAAAAATCGATCGATGATGATAATCTATGATGATTGATAATGATCACCAGCTGATGGGGAGAAAGTAAACCAGATTCAACTTCTGGTCGATGAATTTTATTATATTATTACTGAATTAATTATTTTATGACAAGTGGCTAATATTATTTCGACAAAATATATACAAAAGAGATATCAAGTAATAAAGGTAATAAAATATCATAAATATAGATGTCATGAACCTTAGCATGATGAGTCCTATCATGCTAAGAAGCTAATATTATTTTAATAATAATATATCATAGACCTTATTTTAATAATAAGTCTTATCATAATTCATTACATCATGATCATCCTAGCTAACAAAACGTGCAAGCTATACAAAATAGATGCATGCATATCAAGATTTTTCTCTCTGCTTATTATCCTTAGTTGTAAAAAATCCGTGAAGAACTATGTATATATAATATCTCAAGACTAATCTAATAAAAATATCTATGTCTAAAATATATAAATACATCCATTTATAAAGTCAATATTATAACTTCATAATTATACTGCCTCATTCCTTTTCCTAAGTTTATATATGTGCATAAATAATTTTTTAAAGGGTATCATGGACTAGGTTTTATGATATCATATTTAATACAAATGTGGTAAGACTCCTTGATCATAATAAGGATAAAGATGTCATACAATAATACTAGTCAACATTAAATATCTCACGTATTCTTTCATTATCTTAGATAATAGACAATTGCCACGTGCCCCAAGTGTAATAGTTCATCATCCTCCACCACTACTTGCATTAATTGTTCTTTCACTTGTTTCTAAGGATTATTTGGCCCAAATCCAATATTAATGGACCCATAAGAGATGATCGAAATAAGATGACATTAAGTTGGAAGTTTCTAAAGCAGCTATTCACTAAAAATCATGGTCAGAAGAGAACTTGAAACCAGCATATATAAGAGTAAAATCTGGTGGAAGTGGCTCTAAACTTGGGAGAGGGGCCGTCTTCTCACATCACCGAAGCTCCTTGTCAGGTATGTGATTTGTGGTTTGATTTCATCGACAATCATTAGGAATCAAACAAGAAGGGAAACAAAGTCTCTATTTGCATGGAGAAAGGATAGGAAAGGGGTTGAGCACATGGAGAGGAAACTATGGGGAGTTAGTTCGAGTGCGAAGACCGAACCGATTGATTGATTTCAACTCAACACTATCATAATTATGAATGTGCTACTATGGGGAGGGAGGAAAAGTTGGTCATGTGTCTTTGACTTGCAAACTTCTTTAAAATCTTATAAGATCTAGGTAGAAGAACCCAAACCACAAACTATCTTTTTTTCTTTTATCAAATCTCTATCTAAACCTGATAATATCCCAAACCACTCAGTCTTTGGCTATCGATGATATAGGGGTGTCCTGGTGTTATACCCTACTTAAACATCCCTACTGATTAGGGGAGTCCTTCACCAGCAGAGGACATAATGCTCGAGGAGCTGGAGCACCAAGCGTCAACCGTCCCCTACTCATGTAATCGATGAAACGGCGAGGGAAATCCAACGATTGCCAATATGCCTATATAAGGAGCTTGATGCTATAGAGGATGGACAGTGAGGTATTGGGGAAGAATAGAGAGATCCACAGTAGTTCCTTCCAAGATCATCCTATTATTGAAAAGTTTAGAGATGTTTTAATGGTGCTATTAGCATAGTAATCATTTTCCCTCTTAGCCGGTGTGTCTTCGCATTATTTGTGTTCATTATTCTACAAGTAGCAGGTCGGGTGACCATCATTCGACGACGGTGCCATTCACGCCACATAACTCCTTCAGTGAACAAAGGGCAAGAAAAGTTGCTGTGACAGATTGGTATCAGAGCCCGGTTCCCGATTGACCAAGATTTAGGGAGAGATCCATACTAAAGAAGAAAATGAATTATTACTATTACTAGAAGGAATACGAGTTCTTTTGGTGCTAGGGATGGTGCCACTTTTTGAATGTACATCAAGGTTATTCAACAAAGGAATGGTTAATATCTTGAGAGTAGTCAGCATCAAAAGAATGGCCACTGCTACATGTTTGTAAAGAAAAGGATTGAAACAAATCAATGAAGAGAAACAAGGGAATAGATCTTGTCATCACCCACGTATGCAGAATTTCTATAGTTCATAGGTAATAAAAATTTCCTTTCCAAGCTAAGGAAGGAAAACTATATTACATAATATAATTCCTGTGCTATGAAAGTTATCTGATATCTATTCATATTCAAACTACCAAATAAGAATAAAGGAGTGAAATCAGGTGAGATGGATATCAAGATTAAGATTGAGATTAGATAACATTTTGATATCAGCAGCTCAAGATCACCAAAATGTTGAAGGGGAGATAATATTGATCCCAGATTATGATTTAAAAGTAAAAGATGATAAAATCAATGGAAGCTAGGGATTAAAACCTTACCAGTTAACTATGCTCTTAACCAACTATGAACCTACAAAGAAAAGAAGGAAAAAGTAGCTATTGCTACCTAACTAATTTAAAGGTTCAGTTTAAGCAGAAATCTCAACATTGAAACTTAGGAACTTAATCAAGATGAAATTTTTGAATTTAGCTAGAGCAGATAATCAGCCCGAATCAGGTGGGCAAATGGAGTCATAGGTTCAATAGCTGAGTGAGATCAACTAGAATTTAGACAACCTAGTTGCTACATCAGACAAAGGCAACACAGGAAAAATAGTTTCACCTAAACTCAGTGGTTTATCCAACATCTACACCAACCAAAATAAGCATTAAACTCCCACAATTAATTCTCTATCGACTCATGTGTAAATCTCTAATTGTTCCTATATTTTCCTAGGTTAAGTTTTCAACAATCACAACATATCACAAGCACAATGCAAATTAACACAATCCACCTAACCAAGCACAATCAATTAAATAACCATAGCACACAACCAAGGAAGGAACATAAAACATCACCTAATAAGTAAGGAAAATATATGACCAAAAGTATCAATAAGCAGGGCAACATAGGGACATAACACCACAAGTAAAGAAAGTATAAAGGCAAAACTTCAAATCCTTATAACCTCTCTTTACCCCGTCCAAGTTATCTCACATGTGTACTTAACCCTATAGTGTTCCTTAAGTCCTTATCCTTATTTTATATTTCATTTTTTTAAATTTATGCTCTAATACCACCTTAATTGTCATGCCCCAAATCTACCTTTGAGCACCTGACAACCGCCGTATAAGTTGCACTTCTCCACCATAACTTATACAAGACTAGAAGTATCACAAAGCACAATAATTTCTTTTTATTAAGCACAATGGAAACATAAATAATGTATATTTTACATCAATACTAAAACAATAAAATCTCTATCTAGATTTCCAAATAAATTATATTTCATCATAACTAGGTTCCTCCTCGCTCCCCGCACCAATAGCCAACCTGTAACCTGCGCAACAGGGAAAAAATTTGCACATCTGAGTCGTGAAACTCAGTGAGGCTACAGAGAGAGCACCCTAAAAATGAGCATAAGATATTGTACAAACCAACTAGAAAATATATCTATCAAATTACACATTTAAATTAACATAGCACAACACATAGCAAAACTTAACATATCAATATAGCAGTCGCATTATTCGAACAAAGCATATGAACATGATACTAGAAACTTATTTCCATAACTTAAATCTTAAAAAAATTTAATCACATATATCAATATATATCATAAGTTATCCAGTATGACTCCTAAGGCAGCCATCCTATGTTCAAGACAAACCCCTCGTCAGGGATCTCCTTGAACCTCGTTAGTGTCAACTCTACATCTCTGTCGTAGATGCCTGTACACTCACGTTGGCGGAAGGAGTTGGTGACCACGACACTCCTTCTATGCAACAACAAGTACCATACAGTGCTGTAATTCTGCCCTATGGCAGGATCACCATACAAAATCACAAATCACTACCATCTACAGCTTGACAAGTTGAGATCCGCTGCATATGCAACCAATGAACCCGGACTGCTCAGGGACCTACATCGTTGAGCATGCCAGTGTCAATTAGGTTCCCTGGCACTAGTAGCGCATGTCCCGATACTGTTCCTAGCACCCATCCACCTTGGAGTAACCCAAATAGATTGAGCTCTGCACTGAAGTGAGATCCCGACTACACCAAAGTATCTGAGGCTAAGTCAACATAGCGTGTATTTCTACCTTGGCTAACACATGACTCCTGACCACATGTTGGCACATAGCAGACTAAGAACCTTAATATCATCTCCTAGGTTACCATGACCCTCAGATGTTCAAAGGTTCTTAATTAAATATCAAATAAGATCACTCTACGTATTATCATAACATATATCTAAAGTATCTCTAATCATATCTTATGTCATCATGTTCCATGTTCTTGCTAAGTGTCTCTACATCTCTAACAATATGAACATATCAATAATAACATAACATGAGAGTAAACATCAAGAGCATGCATATTATTGCATCATACATATACCCGCACGGTATAACATCCAAATCGATATCAAGAACATGCATATAATAGCATCATATGTAAACTATCATGACATACTTCCAACAATTCACGTGCTAATCAAATATGTAACCAAACATATATATAACTTATCGGCATGTACAATAATTGACAACGACCCTTAGGACTCAGCATCTGTAGTAGGCCAAATAAATTTGAAACCATAAATCCTCACATGAGTCTTAAAGTAGGATTAAATAAGAATTCACAGCATGGCTGTGATTCTTAAAAGCAAGCAAGCAAGCAAACAATCAAGCACAGCAACTCCTTCTTACTCCAACACAAATCACAGCTTGACCGTGATTTGTCAAGCAACAACACAACAAACAATCTTCCTAAGATAAAATAAATACATCTAACAATCACAAATCATACAATTCAAACAATGATTTTCTATCTACCCTTCTACTGACATCTTCACATCATTTTCTTTATTTTATTTAATTTCTTATAATCAACTAATCAACCATCAGATTAACAAACACAATCCAATACAATCAAACACAAATAAGCTTATAAAATAATATTTAGTTTAACAATTTAATTATACCCAAAAATCTATATCAATCTATACCACCTTAATTAATTCTAAAATATTCTTAATAATCTTGTGAATAATCTAACTACATTAATTAAATTCATAAAATTTCGATTTTATAATTTTATTAATAAAATAAATAATCTAAATAAATCAATTTCCTAAATATTATCATATTATAAATTTATAACATTCTAAATTATTCAATTTCATAATTTATAAAAATCTAAATAATCTAATTACCTCAATTTACTATATCTTAAATTCATTAATTCTGTAAAAGTTCTAAATAAATCATTTTAATTCTAATTAATGTAGTTTAAATGACATAAGGCTTACAAAATATTTCTTAATGCATATAACATACAATTAATTTATTTAAACCCTAATTTATTAAGTAAATCAAAAACTGTAATGAAAAATTCTAATTAAATCATAAAAATTATATATAAGCATAGTACAACATCACAAATTATTTTAGATTTTTCTGGTATCATCAGCGCACTCAAAACCCTGAACCCAACTTAAAATAATTCAAAAACCACACCTATAATGTGTTAAAAACTCTAAATAAATTCCTTAAGGTTCAAAACTTACCAACAAAGCTCTAGCAATGTTGAACCGAATCAAACCGGTCAAAAAATCATGGAAATTGGCTAAACCCACGTTGAACCGCTGTTGAACTGGCCCAGACTGAATCGGATCGGACCGGTCGAACCCGCACCCGAATCGGACCGCCACACGCGTTATGCACGTGCGCTGGTTCCGTCCTCCTCTCCCTCTTTGTTCGCAAACCCAGCCGCGATTTCCCCGCCGCTGTCCGCCGATTCCTCAATCTTCTGCTGCTACAACTCGCCGAAGCTCCGTCCTCGACTCGGCCCAACTTTTCTCTCCCCTCCGGCTGGCTTTTCTTGCCGCCGATAGAGCTTAGGAATTCACCAATCCCACGGGCGCAAATCGTCCTTGACCGCCCGCTCGATTGCAATTTCCAATCACCACCGAGCTTCGACCATCGCAACTGCACCTTCAACTCGACTCCACCAGAGTGGACTCGCACCCCAAAAGCTCACCGCAGTAACAGGAGATCGGCTGCTGGTCTCCTCGCCGACGAAACCGAAGGGAAACATAAAGGTCCCCTTGCTTTGATTGATCGCCGCTGTCGCCGCCTCTGAGCCTCTGTCTCCACTGGCAACCCTCTCCAACCGACTCTACTAGAGTCTAATTTCCACCGAGTATCGCATCAGAGAGGGAAAGAAGCAATCTTGCGCCGATCGTCGGCGAGATCGACCGGAAACAGGGCCTGCCCTGTCTCCGCCGCTACCCAACCGTTAGCCGCCCACCGGAGCTGCTGCAGCTCGTCACAAGCACAAGTCCCACTCTCCCAAGCTAGTTGCACCTACCCCTGTCACGAACACCGACCGCCGGAGCACCTTCTGCCTCCGCCGGCGACGATAACCCCTCATAGGGCACCGCCCCTATTCGGGGTTTTAACCCTCTCCCCATCCCGCTCGCTGCGCGTGCTCTATTATATATATATTATTATATATGTTAAGAAATTTTTTATTTATTTATTTATCTATTTTAACTGTTATACTTTATTATTTATTTATTTAACAGATAAAAATTATCTCTCCCCACTTTTCTATTTATTACTTATTTTTCCTTTTAAAATATTATTATTTTATTTTTTATATATTTTTCCCCTCTGATAAATATTTTTATATTATTTGTTTTCCTTTTCAAATTTTATTTCTATTTATCTATCATTTTAATAATATCTATTTACTATTTTATTTATATATTTTATTTTATAAATTAAATATTCAAAATATTATTTTCTAAAAATCCCTTTACTTATTATTATTTTAAATAATATTAATTCTTATTTATTTAAACCCTTTTATTAATATTTTAATTTTTTTACTATTTTATTTTCCTAATATTAAATTAATAATTTATTTTCACTACTATTCATTATTTTATTTTATTTTATTTTAAAAAAAATTATAAAGAAAACAAGGTTTACGCGAACTAGAAGACTAGACGATCATGATAGGAGAATTGCACTAGCACTTCCTCACAATCAACATAGCGTACCAAGCTCAGAAGTACCTCCAGGATCTGCAAAAAGACCAGAAGCATACGTGAGTACATCGAGGACTTCAATAGTATATCATTGGATGTAAAAGACACAGCCGAGCAGGATCTCTTCTTCATCTTTATGGAGGGCCTACAACAAGGGACATAAGATGAACTTCACCGACGTGGAATCACCACTCTACGAGAGGCCATAGAGGGTGTAGAGAGCTTAATGGACTTCCGCATTAGCACAACGAGATAGCATGATGAAAAGTAGTTGCACACTAGAAGTTTCCCCACCGGTGCGAATGCCTCAACTGTGGAGGACCACACCCAATATACCGGTGCCCAAGGCTCAAGCGCAATGTAGCAATCACTGGGTAGGAGGACCAAGAGGGTCCAGATAGGCTCGCTTTAGTGCCCGTGGACTATGTGTCAAGCCCCGTACATATAACCCTAGGGCACGTGGCGGACCATAATGAACTCTACACATAACCCCACTTACCCTCCGGGACTATATGGGAGCCCACTAACGTACCTAGTATATCTCCTTTATTTATAGAAGGAGAGAACCTGGATCACAAATCAATATAACTCTAAAACTATATATTTTCAAATTAGGTTTCATGTACAATGAAACACTTATTAATAAATATTTTACAATCAAAATTGGGCACATATCCTAGGATATACAAAAGGTCTAGCCAATGGATCTCCATATACACAAAATAAAGGTAGTATTATTCTACCTTCTAAAAATCGGACACTTGATTACTCGTTTCAAGATCTACAAGTCTCTCTCCTGCTGTGGTCCTGAAAAATAAAAATAAATCCCCTTATCGGGTGAGTACGCTTGTACCTAGTGAGTTTGATATAAAATAATGTAAAACTGAGAACATAGAATAACAAAGTCTCATAAATAGAATTAATTAGCTATTTAGGTGCAATAGCCGAGCAAGAAGAATAATCAAGAGTTATACGAGACTGAATCTGGGGCTGGCTAAATCAACGATAGTTGTGGCCACAACTGTCACCTCATATGGAGGTATCAAGCATCATAGGGTACCCAAATCAAGGTAGAGGTACAATAATATAGAACCAAAGCCCCATTTCCCCCTTGAGTTGCCTATTGTACCTCACTACTTGGTATCTATAGTTCGTCCAATGAATTGGGATTAGCCAAGAGTTACCCAATCTCCCATCCTGACGTCATGCACTTTTGCCCCATGCCTCTCTTCATAGGTAGCCCATGAGAGTGCCAGTAATATAATCTGCTATCACTGCAATGAAAGGTGCCTATAACACTATCCAGTATTATGTCATCCTAGCCATATGCAATAAAAAATGAAGTATTAACATGAATAATCAAACAAATTGATATGCTAGATTTAGAGTCAACAAAAGCATAATATCATGCTTATAATGAATCAAGAAATAGTAGCAATAAAAAGCGTATATCAACAAGCATGGATATCAACAGTTATTCCCAACTCATTTATAATCAAAATCAGTAGTATTAACTAGTAGGAGAGTCAAAGGATATTAAATATAAATAATCAAAGGGATATAGTTCTCCTCGATGAAACATTGAGAACTATCCCATCTATTCTGCCTAGAGAATAAATACTAACCTGATACTATCATCGTAATCATGTTCTAACGTGTATCGCTATCGTTAGTATCCTCGTGTTTGGTTACCGAATTTTTTATGAATATTTTAATAAATTTTAATTCTTAATTTATTAATAATTTCTCAAATCCACCTTCACCAACATTCTTAGAATGATCTCTAGATTCACCCTAATTTTTATCTCAAGTTCGCCAGAAAGTTCATCGGAGATCCGCCGGAAAGTTCGCCGAAACCCTCGCCGGCGAAGTTCTTCAATCAATACTAATATTTGTATGAATAGAAAGCTCTCTTCATGAGGATTCCATAAATCATATTTTTTCTAATTTTTAGAGCTCATACGTGATCTATTTTACCAATTACCCTCACTTAGGCGAAAATCAAAAGTTAGGACTTTTAGCTCGTCGGCGGCCAATAGCCCTCAACCCAGGTATGGATAGCTCTCGTCGAGAAGAAGGTATAGGTACCAAATTTATCAAATTTCATGGCCGAAATGGCCGGCAATAGTCGGAGCAAGTTCCGGTGAAGGAGTTCTTGCCACCGACGCCTCCACCTCAATTTCTCCCTCAAATCTTCACCAAACTCGAAAATAATGATTCTAATATATTCGCCCAGCTCATCTGGTGTTGTGGATCAAATCCCGTCGAAAAATTTGATTGGAGCTAGCTGAAGCGTCGTTGATAAGGTAAGGGTAGCGTTGTCGTTGCTCGCACGAAGAGGAGGAGAAAGAGATGCACGATGGGAAGAAAAGGTGAATAATTAAAATAAATATAAAATAATTGCTAGTTCACTCAACCCATGTTTTCCTTGTCATGCCCCGACCCTCCTGTCGGCCACGTGGCAACCGCCGTATGAACCCTGGGATCCATACAAGGCATAAAGAGTACAGATCAATCTAAAATTAATAAAACACTAATATAATCCATTTAGTACAGTCCCGATATATCCCTACTACAAATCTAGAATCGAAAACGACAACATCTAAATAATTGCGGAAGTATACCTCCGATAGCGTAGTCCTCGTCAACAACTACTACTACCGCATGTAAAACCTGCACACACGAAAAAGTGGTATGCTCAGCCTTGCGGCCTAGTGCGAATTTACGGCTCGAAACCGAATAAGGAATTCAAAGGTTAGGAGAATTAATCTAGGATGCCTTGGATTTATTAACAATCATTTTCATGTAATACATGTGAAACATATCATAGATGCAAAAATAATTGTGTATGCAAGTACAACACGGATAACACTAGATGTCGCCTAAATTATATCTGGCAACTACGTCATTAGTGTAATCGTATGTCATCTATAGTGAAATGTGGTTATAATATCAAGACTCGGGCTGTCGGCCTATGCTTAGTGAATACCCCGGCCAAAGAGCATCACCAAGCCCATCAGTGCCTTTTTGTCTCTGTCTCTTCCTATGCCCGCTGCACTGATGTTGGCGGAGAGGACAAGTGACCCTTGATCGCTCTCCTTTGTCTCGCTAGTCGCCTATGATGCCTCCCCTAGCGAAACTATCGTGCCCTTACATCCTCCCCGGACTCCGTAAGGGCAACGACGACTCATGTAGTACTACAACACTGTCCGAAGGCAGGGTCACCATCAATAATAATCCATCGACCACGGCTAGTCGATATAATATAACCCTAGGATCCGGACTACTCATCCGACCGTTTGCAGAACGTCAGGGATGATAGCCGTGTGGTCTACGAATCCACTGTCCAAGACTATGCGGGGGGAGTCACTGTCCCAGTCCCCAAGCAGCGGTGCCTGCCAGGAGGTGTGCATACTAGCGGCCGTCGGAATGCTACAACCTCGGCGACACGTTTGTTAGGTTCGTGTTTTGGTTCGTCTCGGCTAGTCATTTCAGGACTATCACGGTGTCGCCTAGACGACACAAGTGCGGGTATAAGTTTCTGTGTAAGGACTTACTCCGCTTTTCCAGTCTAATATGACCTCGGAGTTTGTACAGTCCCTTTCCCTATCAACTCCTAGTACTAAGCTATGTATAGCCTCGGGAGTGGTGTATGGCGGAGCATCACCATTCTGACCATCGGCGGTACGCGGTGGTCAAACGGGGTATACGAGGAATACCTCCTTTTTGTCTGGTTTCCAGTGATGTCTCCTAAGGAGTTCTAACATGTCATTATTCTTAATTATATCTGTACGGTGGTCGCACTATCATAGCATAAATAAATAACACAGCATGCAGAACAAGATTCATGGACATGTTAAATACATATCATGGTAAACATGGCATATCATGCATGTAGATCAAGTAAATCACACTATCATACATTTACATATAAACATAGCATGCATTTTATTTTTATCATATTTTAGGCATTCAAGAATTTTCCTAAGAAAACCTCGGCAGGAATTTCCTAACTTGAATAAATCCTACATTCAATAAACCAACGCACCTGAATCGTGATCGGAGCTTCAGAACCAATCCAATTGAAGCTCGAACGTATTGATCGTAATATAGCTCACGATTCAAAATAATCTTCCTAAATAATAAAAATTTATTTAGAATAAGTCTAACGTCATTCCTACAAATTTAGATCCAATCCACCTTCCTAAGGCCCAAGTAGTAGGCCCATAGCCAACTTCTAAATAAAATAATTCATCTCCCTTTAAGAAAATAAATTTACCCCATTAATCCAAATTTTAATTAACCATCTTGATCCAATTAGTCAAATACTAACTAATCCATACATTAATAATAAAATAATAAAATTTAATTAACCTCATTTAGTTTGCAAATTTAAGCTTAAATTAATTTTATTAAACCTACCCCTTATTAAAGCATATTCCCTCTTGTAGACTCAATTCATCCAAAGCCCATCTGATGAAGGCCCAATTTCACCTTAATAGGTCCAGGTCAAAATTCGATCAACATTGACCTAGTCAACTAAAATTGACTATGTTGACCAGCTAAATAATTTAGGTTTATTAAGCCCAAATTCCTCTTAATCAGATCCAACTCAAAATTTGGATCCAAATTGGCCCAGTCAACTATTTTGACCATATTGACCAGTTGACTAATTTAATTTGATCAAGCTTCAATCAATTTGTTCCCTTAGCCCAACTTGATCGGCCCAAATTAAGCTCATGCAGGTCCAATTAGATTATGAGTCAACATTGACCTGGTCAACACTGATCATCGGTCAACATTGACCCGGTCAACGCCGACCGGTCAACATTGACTCGGGTTGACCACATTTTAATTTCACCTTAATTTGGACCCAATTTATCTAGCCCAATTAATCCGGCCCAAATTGAACCCATTGGTCAAAATTGGTCAGCATTGACCATGGACCTTTTGGGTTGATTATGTTGACTATGTTGACTACTTATTTGGTTAAATGGACTCAATCCTAACCCAAACCCGAATTAACCCAGCTTGGGTTCAACATGAGTCCAGTTAATTCGGCTCAATCAAGTCAAGTTCATCTTATCAAATTCGGACCCAAGTTAAGTTAGACCCAAACCCAACTTAACTAATCATGCAACTTAATTTAATGACTTAATTAATTAATATTAAATATATTTAAATCAACCTATATGTATAATATATCTAATCTGCTAATCACGATTAAATTAAAGTTAAGCATGCTTAATTAACTTCTTAAGCATAATTAGGAGAAAAAAAAAGGGGGGTGAATCCTTTACCTCTTCTTCGGCCGAAGCCTTCGTCGAAGCTTCCGCCGCAACCTCACTGATCCCTTCGCCGGCTCCTCCTCTCCGGAGCTTACGTCGTCCAAGCCTGACCGATCTCGACGGTCGACGACCACAGACGAATGGACGCGAAGGGAATGCTGCATCGATGTCAGCTCGTGAGAACGAAATGCCATCGCTTCGGTGGTCGTCCGGCCATCCGGCGAACAGCAACACCAAAACCGTGGAATCGGCGAATGGAGGAGGCATTGGGGACTGGTTACTCACCTACGAAGTTGCGAGAAGCTATTGAAGATGAAACGGGTAGCGAAAAGGGGCGGACCGATTGATTCTCTCATCGTCGTCCCTTGCTCGTTCCGCCCATGCGTACAGCCCTCACCGGCTTCACCACCCGATCCGAGGTAGAACTCCAGCTGCTACGCTTCCTCAGAGACGGAGGGAAGCAATGTTGATGGGTATCGCGGCAACTCGAGGTGTGCGGCGGCCGATTGGGATGAACTCCCAAGTGGGGGGGTGTCGATGGAAAATAGCGTGCGCAGGATCAATGGGAGCGTCGCCAAAATGCCTCCGGCGAACCCTCCTCGCTGCGACCGGAGAAGACGAACGATGGAGGAGCGGAGATGGCGCGCCGGTGAGCTCTCCTCCGGTCGTCCGCGCAGCATGCAGAGAAGCAGGAGCAGGGGAGGACGCGAAGAAGGGGGGCGCTCGAGCGAGTTAGGGCTTCTGCCCTTCTTGCTCGCGGCCGCGTCCCTAATTAAGGCCGGCCGGTTCACCCAAACCGGTTAACCGGCCGGTTCGGTTGGACCGGCCAGGACCGAACCGATATTTTTTTTTCTAAACAAAAATTTTTAAAAGGTGGGGGTTTACATTCCTAAACCCTGGTTTAACATGGGTTCGCTGAAAGTAAATCAGAACCGTCCATCGTTTTAAGTGATTTAATCTCATCCGTCCATTTGGATCTATCCTTGGTTCAATGATTTGACTAATAAAATGACATCCAAATTACGATCCGTTTATATCGTTGGATTATGTATCCAAAATTCTATCTGATGGTATAATTTTTATACCAAAATTCAATACTTTAAAATCCATATGTAATTTTACAAAGGTCCTTCATATTATTTTTCTCATATAACCTTCAAAATAATCATGTATTATACAGCTACCCTTAATGCAAAAATACAAATCTCACATCCTACCCCCTTAAAGAAATTTTATCCTCAAAATTTAGTTCAAATCATCATTTGGAATAATTGAGGATATTTTCTCTTCATGGACTCTTCTAATTCCCAAGTGATTTCTTCCACCTATACACTTCTCCATAAAACCTTAATTATCCATATATCCTGATTTTTTAAAACTTTCTTCTTGTGTTTTAAGATCAGCATAGGTTGTACTTTAAAACATAAATTTTCCTTAAGCTCAATCAGGAGTGATTGTAGTATTTGATCATAATCCATTGTATGGTTCCTCAACATGGATACATAAAATAAATTATGTATTCTGGTTATTTCCTGAGGTGATGATAATTTGTGAGCCACACGACCAATTCTATTAATGATCCTAAAAAGGTCCAATATATCTGGAACTTAATTTTTCTGTATTTTTCAAATCGTATGATTCCTTTCCAAATATCTACTTTCAGGTACATCACATCCCTAGGTTAAAACTCTACTCCCTATTTTATTTATCTGCATAACTCTTCTATCTATCATGGGCTACTTTCAATCTTTCCTTAATGGTCTAAATTTTCTCTGTAGTAATCTCAATCAATTCATTCTCTTCTATTCATCTTTCTCCAACCTCATCCTAACATAATTATGTTCTGTATTTCTTTCCATATAAAGCCTCATATGATGATATTTTAATACTAACTTGATATTATTACAACCAACCTCAATCAATTGTAATGTTAATTCGACTACCCTAGAATTCTGTCACCCATATTCTCTATATAACTTTCAGGTTTTGGATTGTTCTTTCAGATTGACCATTAATCTAATGATGGAAACTTGTACTAGATTATAATGTCGTACCCAAAGCTCTATGCATCTCTGGCTAAAAGTGAAAAGTAAATCCAAAATTTCTATCAAAAATAAAAGTAATAGTAACTTTATAAAAGTTTTCCAATCTCCTGAATACAAATTCTAGCTTATTATCTAATAAATAAATATCATGAATCACCAGAAAATGAGCAGATTTGGTAAGTCTAAATTACTCAAATTATGTTATTATTACTTGATGTGCCGGGTATTCCTATCACAAAATCTATTATGATATGTTCTTATCTTCCTTCAGGAATAGGCAAAGGTTGCAGCATTCCTGTGGGTTTTTGATGCTAAGATTTAGCTTGTTGACATTGGTGACACTTAGCTTCATAATATGTAATGTCTTTGTTCGTTGCTAGTCACTAATAATTTTCTTTTATTATGTGATACATTTTTATATTTCTCGGGTACACGGCATATGCCGAGAAATGAGCTTCCTCCAAAATAGATTTCCTAAGTTTAACTTTATTAGGGATACAATCTCTCTGTTTCTATATACTAATAATCCATTATCCCTCTTCATCAACTCAATATTTTTTTATATTTACATTCTTTGGATAATTTTCTCAAATCCTCGTTTCTTCCTTATCAAACCTTAATTTCTTCATGTATTGTGGATCGCACAATAAATACGGTTATTATCTTACTAGATGCGTCATGGTTTAACTAAACTTCCAAGGATTTTAGTTTCATTAATTGAGATAGTATGGTGGTTAAGATAATTGACAATATAACTAATTTTCTACTTGATGCATCTATAACCATATTTGATGCATTTATACCAAAATTCAATACTTCAAAATCCATATGTAATTTTACAAATAAGTTCTTCATATTATTTTTCTCATATAACCTTCAAAATAATTATGTATTACATAATTATCCTTGATGCAAAAATACAAATCTCACACCATATGCACGAGTCAAACGTGCTTGCGCGTGCAATGCTATTGCAGCAACTCGACATGATCTACACTAAGTAGGACTCGAAGCTAATGTACATGTCCCTCCTCATCAATGGCTTCACTTGAGCCCAGATATCAGATGAGGCTCAGAATAATGTGTAGTCCTCCTTTGCCAGCTCGGTCAACTTCTTATCAACCAACCAACTCATTAAGGAGGTTCCGAAGAACGAAGCCACGTTCATAGCCCCGCTGCTGGAGGAGCCAGCAGTCCCACCGGGGATGATCTCGGTGAACAATGAGGCACTGATAGGAGAGTTTAGTGACACCGTATCCGACAAACTTCTGAAGGCAGCTCATTTGATAAAAAAGGCTGCCAATACACATCGATGCCCAGGCGAGTACCTTGCGATGGAGTTGATAGGGACATCAACTGCATTGGGCAGGGGGAGGATTGTTACGCCCACTTAAATGTTTCCACTGATTAGGGGAGCCCTTCGCCAGTAGAGGACGTAATGCTCGAGGAGCTGGAGCACTAAGCATCAGGTGTCCCTTGCTCGTGAAACCGATGAAACGGCCAAAGGATTAAGAGGGCAACCCAAAAATCACCATTGTGCCTATATAAGGAGCTTGACGCTGCAGAGAATGGACAACGAGATCTTGGGGAAGAACGGAGAGATGCATAGTAGTTCCTTCCGAGATCATCTTGTGATTCGAAAGTTTAGGGAGGTTTTACTGGTGCTATTATTATAGTAATATTTTTCCCTCTCAGCCGGTGTGTGTTCATATTATTCATGTTCATTCTTCCACAGGTAGTAGGTTGGTGAGCATCATCCGTCGACAATGTTGTTCATGCTACACAGCTCCTTCGCTGAATAGAGAGCAAGAAAAGTTACTATGACACCCAGGGATCAAAAGTATTCCTGCCGATGATGAATGCTTTAGGCATGGTCAGGCAAGATAAAGTTAAGGCAATACTCATTATCATGAAGAAATTTGGGTGGTCGGACGATGAGTTCGATACTTCAATCAAGACACATATGCCTTTCTAAGGAGGTCTTGCAGAAAATGATGGATTTTTTTTCATCAACATTGTTGGTTGCAAGCCTTCTTATATTGCTCATCGGCCAGTTATGGTGATCCTCAATATGGAGAAGGTGTTTCCTTGGCTTGGGGTGATGGAAATGTTGAAATCTAAAAGCTTATGGAATGGACAGCTCCAGCTATCCAAAGTAATGTTGAAATCCCTTGCAAACCTTAATGGACATATGCATAACAAAACCTTTGGATGAGAGCAGGCTTGAGATATGCTAATGATAAAGATATCTGCCATCCAAAGCCTGCTCTCATCCAAAGGTATCCAAGATACATCACAAATTACAGAGTACCTAAGGTAAGAGTAGAGGCACTTTCGGAACAACAAATGTTGGCCAAATTTAAAGTGGGAGAGAATTCAGGGACGGGTGAGTGAGAACTGAGAAGTCTCTTCCGCACCTAATCCAAGAACTCAAAAGGTAAGTCATGGATGTAGTAATCGCCTAGCTTGGGAAACGGAAGAGCAAGGGGAGGAGCAACTATTGAAGCGTTTTGGAGAAGCAAGCTCATGTTGTGAAGAGATGAAACCCTGCAAATGTTTAGAAGGAAACTGGTGATTCTTTCTATGATTGTGATTGGAGGAGCTCTGATCAGATTTATTGACCTAGCCTGATGTGCTTTGGATGATTTAAGATTAATCCATAAAGACCTCTTTGTTGAGGACTCAGCATGCATTAAGACCATAAATATATATATATATATGAAGATATTGGATCTCCTAGCTGATGTGAAACCATTAGCCCTGCATATAAGTTGAGGAGAGTGCAGGCATGCTTAAAACCGAGCGATAAGCTGGAACAGAAAATTATGATCATACCAACAAAAAAAAAGGAAGAGAAATAGAATTTGTTCTCAATTCATTTGTAACATCGATGACGACAATTTGCCGAAAGTACAAAAATTATAAATATATAGAAGCTGCTAAAATCCCTTCATTGCTCTTTCTTATTCGTTATTGTTCTCTAAAAAATACTAAATAAACCAGTCTGGATGTCTCCTCAAAGATTTTTCTAAAAAATATTAATATCAAAATTTAGGGTAAATAATAATTAGTTAGGTGCAGTTTTCGTTGATCTTGTGGCCGGCGGCGATGCAGCCGGACTGGCAGTCGCTCTTGCAGCCGCTGGAGTCGTCGCCGGAGCCGGTGTCGCAGTGCTTGATGCAGTCGCAGTAGCACGAGTCGTTGGCGTCGGCAAAGGCGGTGGTGGCGGCGAACGCCAGCAGGCAGAAGATGAGGACGGCCAAGACCTCCGCCTTACTGTTGTTGCAGGCTGCCATCGGGTGACTTCAAAAATTGAGTCGCGGTTGAAGAATTAAAATAGAGGGAAAAGGGAATGGAGAGAAGCAGATGATGTTATTGGGTGATTGCTGCAGCGTGCTCGGTGGGACGATTAATTTATAGTGGAAGGGAGATGAGATTAGATGGAGGAAAATAGCTGCGCCGATGAAGGATGGGGAACGCTTCTTCTGCTCGTTTTTTTCCTCAAATGTTGGACGACCAACCAAGGCCTACTTTTTTTAAATTTAATTTTTAGCAGTTAGGGCTATAGGTTTTGAAATAGCTCTGAATAAACAAAATAAAGTGATAGAGTTTGATTCACTCCTTTAATTTAGAGTAATTTGATTGAGTTCAATGCTTCAAGAAAAATTCTTAACTTTATTGATTCATGTTTTTTTTGATCATCTGTACTGCATCCCTCTAGTCAGAGTGAAAGAAAAGATATAGCAATATTTAAGATTAGAAAGTTCAACATTAGATGTTATCTAAAAAATTAATATTTTTCATATGGTAGCTTCATGTTATCTAAAATCATCTAAATATTAAAAATATATTATTCGTATAAAAAACTTTGAATGGAAAATTTATATTATTCAAGATCATCCAAAAACAAGTACCCTAATATTATTCATATTTCCACGCCCACTTATTAATCATATAGGAACTTTATATAATTTTATGTCATCAAATATAAAAAATAATATTTTTATATTTCTATCTCTACTTATTATTCATATGGGAAGTATGGAACTTTGTATAATTTCAGTGTATCCAAAATATAATAAAAATAACATTGTTCATATTTCTACTAGTACATATTATTCACTTCTGATCCCATGAGAATTTTGTATGGAAACTTCGTATTATTCAAGATTATCCAAATACAAAAAATAATATTATTCGTGTTTCTATTCTCAAACTTCTTATTATTCCAAAAAATTAACATTGTTCATGTTTCTATTCCCACGCGTTATTCGTATAAGAACTTTGTATAATCATGTTTCTACTCCCACATATTATTCATATGAGAACAATGTGTGAAGACCAACATTGTTCATGTTTTTATTACCACGTGTATTATTAGTATGAGAACTTATTATTATTTTAGATCATCCAAATATAAAAAAGTTATATCTCTACTCTCGCACGTTATTTATATGAAAACTTTGTATGATGATCATGTTGAGAACTTTGTTTGATTTTAGGTCATCCGAATACAAAAAAAATTATAAAAACTATTTTGTCTCTGTTGGATTCTATAAACCAAACCAAACATATACGAGGAATTCACAGTCACTTCTCTGGATCCCATAAGTTGAATTTAACCCAAACACTTAATTCCACTCGCCCAAATTTGATCCCAAAAAAATCATATTAAATTAAAGTCAACATATAGTGTTTGGCTCATCTCAGCAAATCATTCGAATCAAACTTAATGTCAAATCATTGGAGTTTCTCACTCATAACTCTATAGATCAGATTTAGGTTAACCAATTTTAACTTAAAATATACTTTTATGAAATTAGTTTATCATATAATTAGAGTTTTATTTTGCTCCAATATATACATAAACGATATCGTATTTATATATTTATTATTAGTGATTTATTATTTGTTAATGTATACTTAGAACGGTATTTACTGTGGATGCCCAGTTTGCATTGTAATACTTATTATAAATTGAGATCCATGTATCATCCTTTTTAATTCCTCCGTTAATCTTCATGGCTCTAGCAATATATAGAGACATTATTTTAATTAGAAAAAAATATCAAGGAGCTATTTTCCCTATTTTATTAAGATATATTTCAGCCAAAAATACATTATAATTACACAGATATATACATCAAACAAAATGGTCTGCCCCGATGGCTTTCTATATAGTATTATTAATTAAGTGGACAAAGTAGAAGAGATGGTCAACTCCAAGTTGACCTTCTTGTGATCATCATATCTAGTGATCATCAGTTCACCGGCACCTGCACCGCTCGATCTCTCCGTCTGCTTCAGACTCAACTCGCAGTTCGTCGTCTCCTTCGCCGCATGCACCTGCTTTTTGCCTCGCAGCATCAGATAGTTCAGCATATATATATATATAGTAATAATATGCTCGCCACCGGCTGCTCGATTACCTCATGATACTGATCGGCGTTGTCGAACCATTCTTTTGGGATGAATCGGCCGGCTGCGGTGCTGCTGCTCGAGCTGGGCATTCCCTCGTTCTTCGTTGCCCAGTCTCTCAGCACCTCCTCAAAGGATGGCCTACGTGCACGCATGCGCAGTCCAAGAAGGAAGCTTAATTTAATTAGCAGCAGTCACAGAATCGATTCATTCAATTAACAGTCACAGAATGCAGACGGACATCGGAACCGAAGAGCGGCGAATAAGACGCCGCCGGAGCTGTGAAGAATCTTCGAAGTGGGAGGCGCAGGCCGTGAGTTTGTTGAGGTCTTTATTTTTGACTGCACGGCGATCGACATTTTTGCCGCTGCGGTACATCTGCGAGCAGTGGAAGCAGATGGGTGAGCGAAAACCAAGTATTGTTGCATCATATGAATTCTTCTTCCTTGGATCATAATAATAATTATGCAAGATGAAGAAAACTGCTGCTATTACCACGAACATGGCGTTGCCCTCTTTTTACCTTTTTTATACTTCTTAATTAGCAACGAATTCCTTAACCAGAGATCATCAAACGCATAATTTTGTTGACTTTTTTTTTTCCTGCATGATCTGATAACATCACCGTTAAATATGTACCTGGAGATGGCTTTTGATATGAGAGATGCTTACGCCTTTTACACCCATCATCTGCAGAATTCTTTTTGGAGTTGCTTCTGCAAGAATAACCAAGGGGGAAACAAACGCTTAATCCCCCTTCGATCATGATGTAGAAGGGGGTTGGTTCGATCGGGCTTATCAACTCGATTTCAAGTGACCTAAAGAGGAAGACGAACAGCATATAATAAGATGAACTCACTGGTTGCTCCACCGAGGAGATGAACAGCATCGAGAAAGCAGCGATGGAGCTCTTCGGTCCACCGCATGCGAGGAGCGTCA
This sequence comes from Thalia dealbata, assembly GCA_030544415.1. Taxonomy (NCBI): domain Eukaryota; kingdom Viridiplantae; phylum Streptophyta; class Magnoliopsida; order Zingiberales; family Marantaceae; genus Thalia; species Thalia dealbata. The sequence goes on along the minus strand of CM060454.1, from coordinate 30,010,488 downwards.
GATCTCTTGTACGGCCTCACCACCCTTCTACTACTTCTTCCTCCCATCCGTCTCATGCTCCTGCTGTGTTTGAATTCATTAATTAATTCGGTTGCGCTTAGTCTGAACAAAAGCTACCTTTTGTTAGCTGTGTTTTTATATACAGGAAAAAGAGGAAAGGAGGAGAGGATGGATTACATTTCTGAATGCGTAAAGAGTAATTAATCATCTCGAAATCATTAATTGGCATCGCTTTTAATTTTTTTTTCCCGTGAGGACAAAGAAAAACTAATGTCAATGTTTGAATGATTCCTTGCAGTGTAGACCGAGTGCTCCATTCCCAGCCACAAGTGACCTTTTGCTGAATCAAATGCAACTAGTCTTTGGATGTACAACTTAGTCAGATGAAAAGAAGAAGATGTAATAAGAAATAATTTCTGAGCCCGTACGACGAAAATGGATGTTTATTTTTCTGGACCTTTTAACTTGGAGAGGGAGGGTTTAGTTTCCAGAAAGATCTCGGATAAAAGAAAGAAATCTAGAAAAAGTCCATCCATCACAAATCATCATAAAAGGTGAGAAATTATGATCACACACGCACAAAGGAAAAAAGAAATCAAATTTGTACTCAATTCATTTATATCATCGATGACGACGATTTGCCGAAAGTACATGAATATAAATATATAGAAGCTGCCAAAATCCTTCATTACTTAGAAATCTACTTCTTCGTTATTGTTCTTCTCTAAATAAACCAGTCTGGATATCTCCTCAAGAGATTTTTTAAAATATTCATATCAAAATTTTAAGGGTAATAATAATGAGTTAGGTGCAGTTTTCGTTGATTTTGTGGCCGGCGGCGATGCAGCCGGAGAGGCAGTCGCTCTTGCAGCCGCTGGAGTCATCGCCGGAGCCGGTGTCGCAGCGCTTGACGCAGTCGCAGTAGCACGAGTCGTTGGCGTCAGCAAAGGCGGCGGTGGTGGCGGCGAACGCCAGGAGGCAGAGGACGAGGACGGCCAGGGCCGCGGCCTTACTGTTGCTGCAGGCTGCCATCGTGTGACTTCAAAAATCGAGTCGCGGTTGGAGAATTAAAATAGATGGAAAAGGAATGGAGAGAAGCAGATGTTATTCGGCGATTGCTGAAGTGGGACGATTAATTTATAGCGAAAGGGAGATGAGATTTAGATGGATAAAAATAGCTGCGTCGATGAAGGAAAGGACGGGGAACGGTTCTTCTGCTGATGTCTTCTTCCTCAAATGCTGGACGACCAACAAAAATTGTAGTCCTTCTATCTAGCAATTAGGGTTTTAGATTTTTGAAATAGAATTAGTGTCTGATTTCCAAACAATTCATACTACTTGAAGAATTAAAGTTTAGTTTAATATCAATAATTAAAACAATATAATCTTAATTTTTTAATAAATAAAAAAAATTATTAACATATTGCGCTAATAATTAAAAAATACTAAATAAATCACTCCATCTAAAATTAAAATATATCTTTAGAGTGACCTGAATAAGCTGAATTACATAGGATACGATTATTGTTTACAGTCAAATTAATTTTCTATGTGTTTAACTTTTAACTATCATCATTCTAACTTAGGAGGTAAATCATATATTTTTTTTTAGATTAAATTAGGTTCTAAAATTCATTCCTAGAATCATAAATAGGATATGGTTTATTGCTTATAGATATTATATACATCTAGTATAACCTTTCCTAACCTCTTTTTTTTTTAAAAAAATTATAATATTATTAATCTTTTGTACTACTGAGATAGAATTCTTAATTTACTATATTCTTGTCTAGCAGGTAAAGATTTATCCATGTAATTATGGAGAGACCGATTCATTTAATGGTCCTCACCGCGGACACTTTATCGTTAATATTATAATATAATACGATGTAGAAATTACAATACTATTAAACATTCAGAGATTTTATAATTTTAAATTTTGGTGATCTTAATAAGAATCTTTTATTTAAGTTTTAAAGCATCTCCTTCTGACCCTTTACGTGAGATTGATTTTTAATAATATCTAATATCATATGATGAATTGAAAGATCAAAAGGCCACTCTCTTTCTCTTCCAATCACTTGCTTCCATCTCATCCAATGCCGGTGCCTACTCCCTTGACCTGTCTGATATCTCATTCATTCATTTGCTTCTCCTTCTCACGACATAAATTAATCGATTAGGACTTTGTTGGTTGATTTGAATAATTTCCACCATCCAACTTCAAAAGTCATAAGTCAATGATAGAAAAAAAGGAAAGAATATTTATTGAAATTGTAAGTCAACAGAGAAAGATAATTTGTGTTCTCACCTGGCATATAAATTAGAGGCTGCAGCGTGGCTCCGTGATAGTCACAAAACTTTTATAGTCTTAGATTAAAATGTAATGCGGAAGTCTTGAAAGGGAGTTGATGAATGAAGCTCTTCTTCTTGGATAATAACATTCATGTCAAAGTCTTGATAATTATGAAGATAATGGTCCTAATCTACTGTAAGGATTTAACTTACATTTTTTTCAAGACATCATATTTAACTTACAACCTTATCTTTTTTCAAGACATCATATTTATGCATACCAGAGATAGAGATAGCTAGGGTTACGTAAGATTGCAAGAATAATTCTCCTAAAATTTAGGAGAGAATTAACATAAGATTGCAAGAACTGGGGTTAGGCATGCCTTATCGGGGCGTGCCCAATCGGGTCGTGCTAGACACGACACTATGTATATAACGTGTCGTGTTAGGCCACATTTTGCAGCCTGCGTGCCGTACGGCACAGCACGCTGTCAAGCCGTGTCTGGCACGGCAGTATTTTAGTCTTTTATATTTATTATTTTATTAAAATATTATATTAATTTTTTATAAATACTCTTCTCCTCCGTACGATCTCCGCTTTCAACTCTTCGCTCTCCGTTCTGCTCTTAATTTCTTCTCATACGATCTCTTCTCAACTCATTTGACCTCTTCTCGCTTCTTAATTTTCTTGCTCTTGATTTCTTTTAATTTCTTCTAATACGTGCTCTGCTTTCAACTCATTTGACCTCTTCCGAGTTCTTAATTTTCTTGCTCTTAATTTATTCTTGTACCAGTTCTTAATTTTCTTATTATTCTTATATAATTTTCTAGCTCTTAATTTATTCTCGTATGAGTTTTTAATTTTCTTATTATTCTTATATATTTATATTCATTCGTAATTTTATCTTATCTTACTATTCTTATCTATTTACATTTATTTTTTTCTATTATATTTGTATTCATAATTTTATATTATTATTCTTATCTATTTATATTCATATATTTATTTTTTTTATGACTAATAATAATAGCTCTAAGTATTAAATTTTTTTAAGTTCACAAGAAATTGATTCTAATATTTCTACTAATATTTCTTTTACGCAGGATAATCCATCTTCAAATCCTATGACATCAATAGCTAATCAACCGGATGATACTGCAATTGGAGTCAACACGGAATCAAATTCTATAATCAGAATCAACTCGCCATTAAATTTTACTTCTAGAAAAAGAAGTAGCGATGTATGAGGAGATTTTGACCTATTAATGCTTGATAATGTTGAAAAAGCTAGGGGTAAAAAAATGTAAAAAAATTATTTTCTGCTAATTCAAAATCAGGAACGGGCCATGCCAAGGAGACATATTAAAAGTCATAGTGATAAAATATCATCTGCTTAGCAAATTCTAAATATAAATTCAGGTAATCTAACCACATTTATATATAACATTGACACTGCACGAAAAGAATTAGTAAAATTTATAATTAAAAATGAATTACCTTTTTCATTTGCAAAAAGTCCTAATTTTATTAGTTTAATTCAATCTGCATTTTATCTTTATTATAAATGTATTAGTCTATTCGAACTGATATATTAAAATTATTTTACGAGTATAAAAATAATATTTCTAATAAATTTAAGGATAATATTTCAAATTATTCATTAACTTTAGATGTTTGGACTAATCAACATAATAGTATGTAGTATATATGTATTACTTGTCATTGGATAGATAATAAATTTTATTTACATAAGAGAATTATTAGTTTTAAAATATTTGAGCACCCTCGTACCGGACATGCTATTTATAAAATTATCAATGCATGTGTTCATGAATATAATATAGAAAATAAAATTTTTCCTATTAGTTTTGATAATGTTAGTAATAATGATGTGACAATCAATTTATTAGCTTAATCTTTATCTCCTATTTCTGATGGATTATTTTTTCATATTAGATGTGTATGTCATATTCTTAATTTATATATTCAAAATGGTTTAAAAATATTTAATGATCATATAAAGAAAATTAGAAATATTATTAAATATATTAAAAGTTCTAGTTCTAGATTACAAGAATTTAAAAAAATTTATAATATTCATCGTAAACCAATTAAAAAATTAAAATTAGATGTTACTAGATGGAATTCGACCTATGACATGTTACAGTGTCCTCTACCTTATAATGATATTTTTTCTATCTATTATAATGAAAAAATGCCAGAAAATATTATTACTGATGCAGATTGAAATTTTATTTCATTTATATGTTCAATTTTAAAATTATTTAGAGATGCTTCTAATTACTTTTCATGTATTCATTATCCTACTGTTAATCAATTTCTTATGCAAATAGTTAATATTAGTTCTTTTTTTCATAATTATAGAAATAATCAACTACCGTTAATTTCGGATCTGAATTTATTATTAATAATGCATTTAGTGCCGTAGAATTAAAATTTAAAAAATATTTGGGTGTTATTGCTCCTATTTATTGTTTTGGTACAATTTTAGATCCTACAATTAAATTATATGGACTTTACCTATTAATAGATGAATATTATGACAATATGTCATTAACTGATAATGTACTTGATTTTAAAAATAAAATTACTCAATTATTTCATGATGTATATAATTTATATTCAAATAAATATGGTGCAGTTCATCAACAAACAACACCTTTATCAAAATCAGATAAATATACAATGGGATTACCAGATAATATTTTTAATATAACTAGAAGATGTCAACAAAATACGTCTACTATATCGGGAATTACTGAAATAAATATTTATATTGAACAAAATCATGAAAGTAGTTAGAATACTAATGGAATTAATGACTATAATATTTTAGATTGGTGGAGAATAAATGGAAAATCTTTTCGTATATGTCGATGATAACTCGTGATTTTTTATGCGTGCCCATATCTACGGTGGCATCCGAATCTTGTTTTAGTGCAGGTGGAAGAGTTTTAGATGAAAAAAGAAGTCGTTTAAATAATTTAAGTGTTGAAGCTTGTATTTGTATGAAAGATTGGTTGGATGTGGAGGATAAACTTCAAATGATATGTGCTTGACCGAATCTGATGAGGAAGGAGCTTCAACTTCAATAGAAAATAATTTGGATCAGTTATGAATAATTAAAAAAATAAGTACAAAAATATATTCTAAGGTAATTTTTATTTTTAAAGTTGGTTTGTTATTTATTTTTTTAACTATCTAACTTAAATTTAGAACTACAGAGGCCTGATTCTTCTAATCTCAATTAGAAGATACGTAGGTAGCCCAAAATCTAATTTTAGGTTCAGTCTTTTTATTTTTTACAGATTTTAATATTTGAGCAAAGATTTTATAGGATGAGGAGTTTTTTTCTTTTTACAGATTTTAATATTGAAGCAGAGATTTTATAGGAGGAGTTGATCAAGTTTAATTTAAGTTAAAAGTGCTAATTTTGTAAGATAATGATTGATTTGTTCTTTGAAGTTGTGGTATGTTTTATAAATAATATTATATATTTTAAAAAATTATATACTTTAATAAAATTAAAATGTAATTAATTTTTTAAGATTTGTTTTTTGAATTTTCTAGAAAAAAAATGTCCTAGTGGGTAACTTTTATTAGCCTGACTTTTTTTAGTCTGATTTTTTTAGTCTCACGTCATGTAATTCACTGGAAAACATTTTATATTTAAGATAAAAATTTCACTGGCACTAGTGTACTTGTATGGGCGGGTGGGGCTTGGCCCGACAAGCATTAATGCGTGCCACGTGCCGTACTAAGTTGAATAATTATTGCTGCGTGCCAGGCCAACTAAGTTGAATGAGCCTCGAGCCTTTTTAGATTCATTACTCCTCTTTGGTATGCTTCAAGATTTTGAGTTAGCGCCGGGTGGGACATGCTGTTAAGGATATAACAAAGGATATGTTTGGATGAAACATTAATTTATTTAAATGATAATTTTTAATGCACATGGAAAGCCATATTAAAACATATTTCACCCGCTGGTCCGGTTCAGTTTAAATTTCGCCCGACCGGTTTGGTTAAACCAGGCAACATTTAGAAACCGCTTCCCTCTTGAAAAGACCGATTTAAATTTCAAAATCTTATTCTCATTCCCCTTCCCCTCTCGATCCACTTCGAAACCCTAAAAGCACGAGAGCGTAGAGAGGGCCGGAATCGGTGGGTTCCTTCTATTTCTCGCATCGTTTCATGAAGATTCGTTCCAAGTTTCGGGTTCTCAGAGAAGTCTTGGCCTTCTTCGAGTCTGCGTTGATGGGTTGCTTTTTTAGTTGCTTCCGGATCAAAGAGGATGCTCGGAGGAAGAGCAATTCGTGCGACAACTCGATCGTCTACGAAGAGGAGGTAGGTGATGCGTTTGGATCGCAGCTCATTATTTGAGCTTTTGGATCTTAGTTTGAATTTTCTTTTCTTCTATTTTCATCAGGTTTCTTTGGTATCAAAGAAGGACGTTGCCGTTGATTCTTTGTTTCAAAGTAAAGGTTTGATCTTGAAAGGAAACTTTTTTTTTGGATGTTTACCGACGAAGTAGGTACATATTCTTTATATTTTCTCTCTCTCAACAGCACTATTTTTTTTCTGCACAAGGGAAGGGAGCAGATGCAGTGAGTTTTGACGAACATAGCATCCAGAAGGATTTTAAAATTGAGGTGCGCAACTGTGTATTTAAATTTTGATTTTGTTTGTTAATTTGATTTATATGTTTGCATATTGCATGGGAACACTTCTTAAAGCCTTGGTTTTCGTGCGATCTAATAAGAATAATGAATATACTATTCAACACTCAGATGTTTAGTGTATCCTATTATATGTTTATGTGGCTTTATATCGATAGGAATTGGTTACTGATTCCATCCTTCAACAATTTGTATTTTCCTTGTTCTACATTTTGGATTTGACTTAGTACCGTTCATTGTTTCTAAATTATCTTCACTTTTTTATGTTCCCAAGAATTGTAAAGGACTCCGAGAAATACAGGCATCATCAAATGATGTATTTTTCCGCACTTTTGAGGAGGGTGGTTCGCCTTCCAACTTTCCTTCACAACCTCCCAGATTAGATGACATGCACAGGAACTTGGACGAACAGAGTGGTGCAGTACATCTGAACCTAGAAAAATTGGACAGTAACTTGAGACAACCAGAAAACAATTATCAAGTGTAAATCTCATGATTCTTTATATAAAATTTTAAAACTTTTTATGTTTCATGATAACTTTGGTTGATGTTGATTATACTTATGAAAATATATGTAGCTTCATCTTCGAGGAACAACGTGCAATGAGGAATGTTCTGCATCCTGATGGGAATAGTTATATATCTCAAGTTGATTGCGAGCAGGATTCAGCTAAACTAGAAATTTCTCCATCAACAAATTATGCAAAGATTCATACTCTGGACAACAAGTCACCTTGCCCAACACCACTAAGTTTAACTGATGAGATGCAGACCCCTGCAACAATTTATCCAGGTGATTTGGATAATTCTAGAATTGGGAAGTCCACCAGCATCCGCACAGAATATGTGTATCCTGTTCTAAGACCAGTCGAAAATCTGCCTCAATGTGCTTTCCTTGGACGAGACCCCTTTCCACATGCTGAGTCAGACGATACTTTTGAGCAACAACCGAAGACTCCAAGAACAAACAACACAGAGAGAAGAAAGAATTCTTTAGTTGGTGCTGACAATTTTAACAGCTCAAGATTGCCATCCCCCAGTGCAAACAGAATCCGTGATGCAAACTTAATCTCAACGAACGAATTGGTGGGCAAAGATAGTTTGCGTGACTTGGAGTCATTTTCTGGTTGCTCGGATGCAGTTAACACTGACCCAGAAACCCCAGAGCGCATTATTCCTTGCTCATCCAAATGGCCGAAGCCCCAGATTCTAGATAATGAGAAAGGAGAAGATATTCATATTACCAATCTACAATACTTTCCTTCTGGGATGGATTTTCATGCTGACAGACCTATAATTGGAACTGTTGCTGCACATTGGATTGATGCCGAGCCCTTTCCTAACCCTCCTAAGCGATGGGACGGTAATGGTATTCCTAATTCAACGACCAAATATAAAGAGGTATATTATCTTCTGCTGTTTGACATAATCTAGACTTTTTTGTTCTAATGGTATTTTAACATCTAATTTTGACTTAATTATTAGGATAAAAAAGTAAGCTGGCATGCAACTCCCTTCGAAGAGAGGTTAAAGAAAGTATTATCTGATGAAGAGCATTTGCCTAAAAGGTATCTTTAACATATGCAATTCAAGCCATATCTTTATATAACTTTCCTTTTCTAACCACTTGCTTCTAATTTTCAGGAAGGTTCTATATAGATAACCGATAGAGTTGAAGGATGAAAGCAGAGCAACAGAAACTATGGCCGAAGCAGTATGCATTTCAGAACCTCACATTGCAAGCTGACCATTGATTTCAGCATATCTTTGAATTATGTGGTCATTGTCACTGCGTGATACTCTGTATCTGGTAATAGATAGGTTTTTTTTCCTTTTATGTACATTGAAATGATACAGCTCATTGGTTAATAAATGATGTTGCACGTTGACCATACTACAATCTAAAATGATTGGAACGTGGGCAGCAGTCAATTTTATCTCCAAGCCCTGCACAGCAAAACTTTTCCCTTCTGATCAAGCAAGCTTTTAACATTTTGATTTTTCTACAAAAGTTATAAATTCAAGATTTACTAAAATATTTTTGACCTCACAATTATATTAAAGAATATTGGAAGGACATTGTCCTAAAAGTATTTACATGTATCTATATTATCTTATACGTAATAAAACCTAATATATACTCTAAAGGTTTTTTTAGAGAGAACATCCGTCAAAAAGTAATTATTAGTTAATAATTAGTAAAGGGATAATTGTCATTTAGACTCATATTATTCATTAATTGTACTTGAGTCTCTCATGAATATGAGTTTGGAAAGGTTGAAGTACCAACAGGAAACAGCTAAATGCATATCTCAATTACTACTCATGTGTTTAGAATAAAGAAAAAGAATATGCCCACCTTAATTCAATCTAAATAATACTGTCTCATAATATTCTTACTCTTAAGATTATTTTAGTCAAATATGAATATATGATTTAAATACAAGTAGAATCAGAAATAATGTGATGCATATGATTGATAATAATTTATTTTTTAAGAATATTATTTTAGACAAAAGTCTTGATGAATATTCTCACGTGCCTGATTTCGCTAATATATGATTATATATACATATAACAAAAACATTAAATAATAAATAAGTAATTAAGGAGAGGGGCGTAGGGTTTACATATTCTGCCCTCTTCCTTCGTTTCGGAGCTGCTTCCCACGTGCGAACGGCCGGCGACGGCGGAAGTGCGAAGGCCAGCGCAGGCGAGCCGACGTGAACCTGCGAGGCCGCACCTTCCTTATTCTTCTTCTCGTTTCCCAGCGCGGAGGCGAGAGCAGGCGCTCGAAGACTCCGCAGGTTTTCTCTCCTTCCCCCTTCCTTTTCGCCGGTTTTTTCTTCCCCACTTCCCTGTCTCCGGCATCTATCGGATCTGCCGGATCGACCCTTTTTTGTCGGTCAGGATTGCTCGATCTTGCGTAATTCGGTCGAGTTCCGGCGCTGCATTCTTAGGTGAGAATCTGAGTTCTTCGGAATAAATAAAGTTTTGGTTCGGAATTTAAAAATTCCTTCCGGAAAAGGATCGCTGAACTTCACATTTCACTAATTACAGCATGATTTTGGATATCTTCTTTTCGAATGCCGCTTTTATATTTGCTTGCTGTCTTGTTTTAAGACATGTTATTGTCTGGAGGATATCTTCCCTTCATTGGTTGATCTAGCAAGCTGGAATCCCTTTCCTTCAACAAGGTTTTGAGTTTCATCTTGATACCTTTTTTTCCCCCTCATTTTAACAATTTCGGGATGAATATACTATTATTATATTCAGTTGTTTTTTTGTCAGTAACCACTTCTATATATGACTTGTATAACTTGTAATATATGTTTCGGAGTTTTTGCATTATCAGATATATAAATGTAGAAATTCCCTGCAAAATCTTTTAGTATCTAATTAGCAAATCTGGCCACAAACATGCCTTTTTTTTTATTGTGGAGACTGAAAACAGTGTCCAAGGATTCTGTTATCTTAGTTTCATTGACCTTATCCTTTTGTTGGAAACAACCGGCAATATGATCAAACCTTGGCTTAACTTCATCAATCAATATCTATATTGTTAAGCTGAAAAATACTTGAAAGTACACCCAAAAGATTTATAGTTTAATGGTCAATACAATTCCAGAATGCCCTTTCATGGGATTACGTTTATAGCTTGGGTTATTTCTGACAGTTAAGCAAGTCGTAGTTGTTGCTTAGAGGATGATCAAAGGCATTTTGTTCAATATTTACTAATTCTCTTCAGTTTAGAGATCAGAGAACATAGTTGCTTTTTCCATAACTGTCATTTTATGTTTTTCAGGTCAATTATAATTGCCAACATGCGTACAATACCAGTTTTTCATCCTTGTAAGATTCCTTAATTCTCCGAAGCTGAGTTCCAGGCTTCGTTAAGTGATATAATGGAAGACACGGGGATCTCAAGTTTCTGGGGGCCTGTTACCTCTACTACAGAGTTGTGCGAGGAAAACTATTCTCAGTCTTCATATATTGCTGAATTTTACAACACCATCTCGAATATTCCTTGCATTCTTTTGGCACTTATTGGCCTTACAAGTGCCTTATGTCAAGGATTTGAGAAAAGATTTAGTGTTCTTCACCTTTCCAATATGATACTTTCTATTGGGAGCATTATATTCCATTCCACATTGCAAAATGTGTAAGTTTCTTTGCTCATCTTGTCTGTTGCTCATGTTTTTCTTGTCATACTCTTATCTCCTAGTTCTACAAATGCGGTAGACTGATAAAATATGGATGGTCTGCATCTAGAACAATGTGTATCAAAGAGGCTATTACTTGTCGTCATGTACTGAACTGCTAGAGTTATATAACATGAAAATGAAAAACTTTTTCTTTATTTTTTTCCACCAAAACCGTCAGAAGCTATTTCTGTGCTTATTTATAGTTAACAACTTCAATTTGGAATTATTATGATTCAACTTCAATTTGGAATTATTATGATGCTGCATACAGATTAATTTGAATTATTTATGCAAACCCATGTTCTGTCAAGCTTTTAACATATTCTTGTTTGTTTTCTCCCCATTGCGCTGCCTTGACTTAAGGTATTTACCTTATACTAATATTGGTGTTTTACAGTCTCAACCGGTTTGTTTTCTTCCAGGTTGGCTTGACCATGTAGGCTATTGTATTCTTTATTTGCCCATTTAATTCTCCTTTGCCAAGTTATATGATAGTGTTTAATGATGTGTCTTCATTACCTTATCACGTTTTAATCTACTCACAGACTACAGCAAAGTGATGAAACTCCAATGGTATGGGAGATGCTGCTTTACATTTATGTTCTTTATTCACCAGATTGGCACTATAGGAGCACCATGCCAACTTTTCTTTTTCTCTATGGTGGCGCCTTTGCTGTTGTCCATGCATTTGTGCGTTTCGGAGTAGGATTCAAGATACACTATATTGTCCTTTGCCTTCTCTGTCTCCCGAGGATGTACAAGTACTACATACAAACAAAAGATGCCACAGCTAAGCGGCTAGCCAAGCTCTATGTTGTGACAATTTTCCTTGGGACTCTATGTTGGTTGTTTGACCGCATATTCTGCAAGAAAATATCGCATTGGTATTTCAATCCTCAGGGCCATGCATGGTGGCATGTGCTTATGGGGTTCAACTCATACTATGCAAACACATTTTTGATGTTCTGCCGTGCTCAGCAGCGTGGCTGGGAACCTCGAGTCGTCCACCTATTAGGCTTCTTTCCTTATGTGAAGATTGAAAAACCCAAAAAACAGGAATGAGCAAGGGTGGGCATGGTCGAAGTGATGCTCTTGTTTTCTTCTTTCCTGCATTATGCGAAAGGATGTTCGTAGTGTTCAAGCAAGCCGTAGAGCTTGCTGTGAGCACAATTCAAGGACGGGGGCTTCTCATGGAACAACTTTTAAATTTGTCGTCGGAGAAATATTAGCTGGCGCTTGCTATGGATTCCAGAACTTAGCCTGCAATTTTGTGCTGATAGGTTGGTTTGTAAAACAACTCTTTCTTCTTTTCTGTAGGTTTTAGTGAACTTAGTATTGAATTCAAAATTCTTTCTACTTAACCAAGTGAATTTTTTTTTTGTTTTAACTGCCGTGGACTATTTTGCCGATTGGTATTAAATTGACGACTTTTTTCTCACGACTTATATTTGCGAGTAATGGAAAAAAAAATAGTGATGTATATCTCATGTGATTATTGCATTAATCCCATGGCAGTTTGCAAATTTTTACCGTCATTTATAAAGAACCTTTTCCTTGGCGGTGGTTTGATGCATCACATTCAAGAGATTATTTGTTCGGAATTTTGTATATATTATCAATTGGAAAATAAATATAAATCTAGGCTCGTCAAAAGAAAAAAGAGCCAACAATCATTGTTATGAATTAAGATTTGATAGCAACTACAATAACCAAGTCAAAATTCTCCAAAGTGTTCATGATTTTTAACTTTAGTTTTCAAACTCCTATTAATTAAAATGGATAGATTTATCACTCGTCAGCAGCCTACTTACAAATTACATCACTGTGTAGCTTGGAGGACATCAAGACGTATCAAGTTTTCCATGTGACAAAAAAAATCCATCATGAATCAGAATTAATCTAGTCGGGACACAGTTCATACCACTTAACAAAAAGATGCCCCATGACCTAATTAAATACCAAGGCCAAATCTTGTAAACACAAGACATCCCTACAGAGGATCGAGATAAGAAGGGAACTAAAAAAATTTACCCTTGAAGTCGTCTCCTACAATTTCACCGTCCGCACGAGCACACAACATCATCATTCCCAAACACAAGATGTGAAACCACTTGACTTTTGAATTACTCACCCTTCTCATTACCAGTCTTATCGAGAGATTTGTTGGGCGGTCAGGCAGTTTCTTCAGCTCTACTCTATGGAACTCATGGAAACACGGGCAGGAAGCAGTCGGTAGCTATGAATAGATGCGCTCATTGTGATAAATCTAAGTCCACTACTGGATCAGAACGCCGCCTTTTGTGCTCTCTGTCCCCTAATTGCAACGAGACACAGAGATCTTCATCGGATGAATTTGCCAGTACGGAGAGGTTCTTCCTCTCGGGGCTATCTCCATGGTCGCGGCGCATGGGCGACATGCTGATGAAGTTTGGGATGAACTGATGCTCTTCAACGTTGTTTGTCACCTCAATGGTATCCACCTGGAACTCGACGCCTGTTAGAGATTGCTTTATCTCTGAACCAGAAGTGCCTTCGGGTGGGTGCTGAGGTTTAAAGCCCAGAGGTTCATATATCTCATCCATCTTTTCGTTCAGATGAGTGCATGCCGTGGGGGATGATTCGCCAACCGTGGAATGAATCCCTGCTGCTAAGGAAAATCTTTCCTCTATGGCATCTTTAATCAAAATGGAGCAGAAAAGGAAATAAAAAAAGAAAAGGATTCAGTGGAGGAAACATAGAAGTGTAATCAAACATGACAAAACATTTACCAGTCTGGTTAATTAAAGAGGGTAGAAACAAACCTTGAAGCATATCGCTTGTAGTAATAATATCAAGCTCCAGAAGGTCAAGAAGACGGCCTAGATCAACTCCACTCGTCCAATTCTCTGGACCTTGACCACTTTTAAGCTTCAGTCTCCCTCGGTTTGCTGTTCCTCCCCAAATGATCCCTATGGGCTGTGGCTTCTCAAACTTATGTGCTGTTAGAATAATGAGGCTGCCACTGTCACCTTCCAAATCAAACGTTTGTTGGTTCTCACCCACTACAAGGAAATCTGTGAAGAAGCATATTCCTTTTTCGTCATTGTACTCTAGAGCATAAGCCATTACAGTGCCAGTAGTCAAACCAGAGCTTCTTCCAACCTTCATAACTTGTCTTCCAATTAAGCTATCGATAGGTGCTTGTAGATCTATAACCTTGACATATCCTACCTCACCCAATCCCTTCACAGTAGTGGTGACACAGGACATGTCGAAGTCATCAGCAAAAGGAATGAACGCCCCATCAGCTCGAACAAAAGTTTCTGCAGGTGCACAAACGGTAGGAAATATGTTGGAGGATCAGAACTTCATTTTAATCAAGAGCATAAAACCATGGACATATTTGGTTTACACAAGCAAACGACATCTAATTATCTCATCCGTAATTGGTCACTACACAAGCAGCATTAAGAAGCGGACATTTCACAAGGAACACAAGGTAATAGAGAAGATTAACCATCCCATCTGAGTACGATCATTACACAAGCAGCACACACGTGTTCGTGCCTCTCGAGATTTGTTCATTGTTATTAAATCTTGCAAGCATCTTTGAGAATACCTATGTGCAGGAACATGATTCTAGCAAAACATTAGTTTACAACCACTACGCTTTGGTAATGCACAACAATGATGTTAAAATGCATGTTCAATATATGCTAGTTAGAGTGTTAATCCTGCAGTACAGTAATTAAGAAATTTTTGAAGAATATTTACCTGGGTTTGTTCCAGCATAGATTCCATACCAGAGATCATCAGTGATAAAAGATGTTGCCCTTTCAACAGCACCCAAGTAGACTCCAGGTCCAAGATTAGGTGGTAAAGGATGAAACATCTTCTGGTTTGGGTAATCCAGATCAACAGCTACATGGCGGTTTGTGAGAAATCCAACTTGCTTGTTACCTGATCGACTTTTCACAATGGCACCCAAAGTTCCATATGTTTCTTGGCTTGCAACCTGATTTTTAGAACAAATCATTACAAATCTTAGTTGGCTTAGGTAACTAATCTTATCCTAAGTCCTAGTCAGAGTATGGCATGAGACATCAGTGAAAACAAATGCATGGAATCAAAAGAACTAACAAACATCAAGGAAATTATTTACACGAGCAGCAATAGTTGAGAATATCATATTTTTAGCAGGTGGGGAATTCCCGTGGTACATGAATGAAGCCACTAAAATGGGGCTCAATTGCAGCTTCTTCCACTGCTTGATTATGAGGCTTTTGAACATGAGTGAATTTTCTCCCTCATCTAGACAACCCTACCTGTAAGAATCCCTAGAAACATCTATACAGATGGCCAAGTAACTAGGATCGTTACATATGCAAAGCGTGTACCTACCCTACAAGAAACAAAAAATTTCTGAGGCTTGCCTAGAAAATGTGCTTGGTTATTATACATTTAGAAGTGCATAAAGACATTTTAAAAGAATATTATCTGATCTTTTAATATCCTTTTGGGTGACAATTAAAAATTACTGGACAGTCCAATCCGAATTGGATTGTCCATCACTTAAGAAACACAACATACAAATTCCTCCATCAAGTTGTTAAATATTTCTCTTTGACAGAAACCCTTTCTGATTTCTAACGTAAAAATAAATTTCTCCTGCCTTCTCTAGTAGCAAAAGAACATGTAGAATCAAAATTTTAACCTTGATATAGTAGGAATTTAAAAATGTTTACAGTCAGCACTTGTATGAATTTTCTTAATCTAGAGCAAGCTACAATTTTTAAGGTGGTCGGAATGCCACTCTTTTATAACTTTAACTAGAATGCTGATTGAAGTTGTCTTTTATAACTTTAACTAGAATAAAAAAGTTTTTCTCTATTTTTCCGATTCAGTTGTTCAGGGGAAGTAAATAGCCAGTGGAGCAGTTACTTGGTACAGTAATCATAGAGACCCATCAGCCCTAATTTGAACACAAAAGTAATCAATTGTTTCTGTGCAAAGTTTAAAGAACCAAGAATATCAATTCGATATGCAACAGTGCACAATGTCTGAGCACAGACTGTCTTGTATCTGTTGGTTCACATGGTATCGAGCAATGATGCTAAGTATGCACAGGCAGCACTTACTTGCCAACATACACATTTAAAGTGAAATTAGGTTTTATGTAAAAGGTCAAAGATTATTTTTAACATAGTATCGTTCGTGGTCACAGCGATAGCGCACAAAAGATATCAATGCCGTCAGGTGGTATTTTCAAAGGTAGACAAAAATATCAGGGTTAGTTGGCATTGTGCACTGTTGCATACACCAAGGACGTACTCCATGCTAAGATATCTTTTTTTAAGGAAAATGTTAAGAAATCTTGTGTGCCAACATGGTGCCACTCATGTGTACCATGAGACATGATTTGATACCATGTGAACCAACCGGAATGGATCGGCTTGTGCTGGTCCACATTCTAGCTGATAAAGCTAAGCATATTGGACCAATGCGCTAGATTCTTGAATGTGATATTATTATTTTTCGGTTTAATTTTAAATTAACAAAAAAGACAAGCTGGTTTCAACATTACTTACCTAAAAATTTACCAATTTCCACAAGTAGCAATGCATGCATGCAACCTTATAAACCAAAAGAGTCACAAAGATGTGTTAGATGAGAAGGCATATCTAAATCAAATTGGTTGCACTTCTAAGAAATAAGTATACGACAGTCAAAGAACTGCTAAAGTACCTGAGAACCTGAACCAATGCAAGGATCACTTCCCCGTAGGCCATCCACAAGCTCATTGTACAATTGCTCCTTAGGAGTTGGTGCTGGCGCACCATAATATGAGAATTCTACCACATCAACATCACACCATACACCCCCAGGACCCTGCTTATCATTGAAATAAACTGAATCAATAAGAAGACAAAGTCTGTATTAATCTTAGGGATGAATCAAAAATTCAAGACATGAAGATTCCCAAAAGGATCCAGACACATTAATCATTGGCCCGGCCAAGAACTTGGAAAGACAAACATGTCACAGACTAAAAAACAACCAGAATACATATTGTTTACCTCAAGCATAGATGGTAAACATTGATTGTGGCTGAGCCATTTTCTATGTACTTTCCGAGCAACAAAAACAAGAATTGCTGGTGTTTGTGTCAATTTCCCCTTTCTGATGCGAAAACCAATTGCAGTACCTAGACTGTAACGACGCAAAATCTTGCTGTGGAATGCTCTTATAGTCATCAGGTCAAGGAGGGTTGTAGCCTGTTGCCCAGTTGGAAGACGCCCAAGATGTGCTGGAAGGACTCCTTTCTGAAGGTTTCCAAAATAGTTAGCTCGACCTTCAGCAGCTCCATGCAACAGTGTAGAAGTTGGCCATGAGAAGTATGCAGCACTGCACTCAGGATGCTGACCCCCTGATGGAATAGGCTGAAGAGGAGATGGACTATGTGGATAGAGGTGATTGCATATATTTCCATCCATGTCCAAGGCAGATTCCTCAGACTGTGTTGACCCTGAGAGATGGCCATTTGTTTCTGGATGTCGCATTATGCAAAATCCTTGCCCGGACAATTTTTTTCTTTGTTCACCTCAAACAAATCTCTCAAGTATTGATCAGACCAAACGTCTGAGAAATTGAAACCTGCAGTGCAAAAGTAGAAAACTTCTCAATGGTCATGAATTTTAAATTGTATTTTCAAGTACCAGCAACCAAATCTAACAGAAAAGGCAGCCCATAAGCATCTCCCCAGATCGATGCTATTATTATTTATCCATCGTCACCAAATTTGCTTATTTCCTTCACCAATTTATATGTCCTTCATGTCATCAATGAACAACAATAAAAAGTAATCTATCCCTTAGAGGAACAGCAGTAAAACATTAAGAAAAACATATGATCCATCTTTAAATACATCATCTGAAATTTACTTTTCATCCAATAACAAAATTTAGTTCTTATACAATACACCAGTTTTAAACAATAAAAAGGAAAAAATAGTGATTAGAAAATAAATCTATCAATACCAAAAAAACAAAATTGGTTTCCCAAGGTAAATAAAAATAGAAACTTCTCATTGCTCCTTTTCTCTCTAAACTTAAAAAGAATGTGGTAAGAACAATTACTAGAAAATGGTTAATAATATTTGAGAAAAAAAATAGATTTTGTTTCTGTATGAACCTAAGAAGTATCTGTTGAAGGTTTAAAAAATGCCCAATATATTAAATTTGAGTGTCCTGATTAAGTCAATTCATCATATGGGCCTGAAATTTTGACCAATGAATTAAATTTTCATATGCATGCATCAAAGAGGCAATGGAGCTTCAGCTTCAGTTGACTAAGGAGAATGGGACTACGACAGTTCCAAATTAATTATGATTTTAACTTAAGTCGAACCACACTCACATTTTACCCAGTTAAGCCCACAAGTAGACTGAATTAAACCCACAACGAATCCCTCTAAAAAATTAAAGCTTGAATATTCTAACATGGGTAACTGACAACTGCAAGAGAAACCATGAAAAAGAACAAGGGATGTTCGCAATTCTCGTAAGCTTCCTCTGAGGGGGCTATTTTGACGACAACATCAAGGTAGAAAAAGAAAGAAAAAAGATAGAAACGAAGAAAGGGAGCGCTGGCTAGGCGAGTTCACGAAAAGAAAAAAGGTAGAAGTCCCGTGCTTGGCACAGAGATACAACTCAGTGTGAGGAAAGAAGAAGAGAAGGACGTGCAAAGGACAAAAAGGTAGTTTGCAGAGAGAAGATAAGAGATAGCTTCCAGGGAAAAAAAAGTTTACAGAGTTAAAGGAAACGAAGTCTTCTTCAGGTGCGAAGAAGAGTAAAAAAGTTCGGGAAAAAAGACAGTTTATAGAGAAGCAAACGAAAAGGCTTACTTTACCGAGACCTAGAGAGACAAAGAAAGAACTTATTATGACAAATTGTCAACCTTCAACTTTCGATCTCACAGAGCAATCAGAAACAAAAGGAAGAAGAATCGATGGCTGAGACGAATCTTCGGAAGAAAAAGAAAGAAGGGTTGGCCTCTTCGACCCATTCTTCGTATTCCTTGGACAACATCTTTTCTCAAAAGAAAGTGCAGAACACTCTACATACGCGTCCTAATCCTTCATTCTTCTTGTATCACCATCCTTAATGTAGAAAAAAGGTTTGGCGAGGGACAAAAAAGAGACATTTGGAAGAAAAAAAGAGGAAGAGAGTTTGCTGCGGAGAGAAAAAAGATAATTTGCTGGAAAAACAGAGTTTTCCAAGAATCTGAAGCTTTCACAATCAATATAAAAATAAAAGAGCCTTTCAGATTAATGTAAAATCCAAAGGAGCAATGACCGATTATTCCAGTCACACTGCAAAAGTTTGATAAAAAGAATGACTGAGCTGTTGCAAGATCGTAAGGTATCTCGAGGTAAAGGATCAGTGTCCGACGATCTAGAAAATTTTCACTAGAAATAGATTCACGACGAAGAAGAAGCTAATGGCCTAACTTTTGCAGTCAAAATACATAGAAGGAGAGCTTCGTATATTAACAAAGCCCCCACTGGATCTCACACCTCACCAGCATTCCGCGGCAACAGCTGCTCAATACGAAGAGGTTGACGGATTCGTTCCCTATCATTTTTCTGAATTAGTTTCAGCCGCTCTATCGTGGCAGCCGAACAATACAAAGATAAAAAAATTCTCTAAAAAATATGAGGATAAAGAAGAGGGCTTATCTAAGTCTGCTCCTGATGATCACTTAGAGGGTTAAAAAAAGCAAGAAAAAAGACAGACTTGTGACTGAATATAAAACAAAAAAAGATGCTTAGCTGTAATAAATTTATTGGGAAGGAGGCCCTTTACAGCAAAACTCTTTTTTTCCAGAAAAAGGGATAAAACTTCTTTTCTGCGAATTATTATTTAGGCCTGAAGAATAGAATTAGCATAAAGTTAACTTCAAGCCTCTGCATTTGAGTTCAAGTCAAAACAATTCTAAGTTTGATATACTCCAAACTTAAGTTGATATATAAGTGAACATGCTCCATTTTGATAGCCAATTAAACCAATGTGCAAAGTTCAAGTTGAATTCAAGGTATTTTCAGTTTAATTAAATACGAATCCACTTGTGCAACAAAAGAATCAAAACAACAACAATATCGATTCCTATTTCACCAAATCATTTTAAAAAACCAATTAAAAATATGAAAAAGTTAGCTCGCAAGAGCCCAGTGAGTGCTCATAAAGCTCAAAAAGGACTAACGAGTACGATGCGGCCAAACACTCGCATGCGGAAAGGACAAAGAGCCATTCATCTTTTTTTCCAAAAGGAGAACATCAAAAGAAATGCTCTCTAAAAGAAGAGAGCAGGTAAGAACAAGCGTACGTCAAATACCGAAACCAAATGATGAAGAACAGTCGGAAGCCACAAAGATCCTCCCTTCCCTGAAATCCACTATAAATTCAGGGCATAAGAAAGTAAAAAATGCATCTTTTCCCCCGCCCTTGGAGCCACTACAGCCTGCGTGAAAAAGCAATGTTTTAGGTTTTGGAGAGGAAGAAGGGAAATCGTGTGGAGCAGCGTTGAGGATGGGCGGTGGCGTCCGAATCAGAGGGCCTCCTACTGGACGTGGCTACTGTGCAAATAGGACGTGAGGGGCCTGCGCCCGAGTCAGGAAAGCTTTTACTTTTTTCTCGTAGAAATTGAAGCGAAGGTGAAAAGGAATTACCTTCCTTGAAACAAGAGAGAGAGAGGCCAAGGCGGGTAAAACCAAAAGTGGTATGGGGCACCAAGAACGCCACCTCTTTTTTTTTTCTATTTTTAGGCCACCCACCAGCAGACGGTGAATGATAAAATTTAAAAATAAAGGACGGGATGCAGCGTACAGATTATGATTAAGGGTACACCATCACATATCTCAAATCGTACCATTGAAATATATATGATAAAAGATTCCTAATCTCTACAATTAAAGGCAAGGCATGATGAATCCCACGTAGGATGCGTCGAGGCGGGTCCAGCAGCAAGGACGAACTGAATTGCCATCTCCGCCGGGGTGCCCATATTTTGGGGTTTGCAAGGAGGCCGCGATGATGGAAGGGGAGGTCCACAAACCAGCGCGACAAAGACTGGACCTCTATAGTGGGGAAAGGAAAAGGGATCGGAATGAGGGGTCTCCACGGACAGCTGCGGGCGCGATGGCAGGGCGAGCTCGTGCCAAAACATTCTTATCATCACTCTCATCCCGCAATCGCTTCTATTTGTTTTACTATTTCATTATCCGAGGCGCAAAACCGTCCCAGCATCGATCGTAAGGAGCCAAAAAATAACTAATGCGATATTTTTAAAAAAAAAATTCACGAGAAGGAGAACTCGGAAGCTGAGGGCATGACTTGCGATTCAAGAAACCAGCAAGCAAGCATCGAGAAATACGTTGGAGCAAGAAAAGGGAACAGCGGCTGGGGGAGCTCTTCGCAGCATCCATTGCTCGCTTGCTAGGAGCCCCATCAAGGAAGAAAAGTAAGCGAGCAGAGAAGAGCGGAGGAGGATGCGTTTACCTGGGCGGCAGCGATCATCGGATCCGGAGGTACGAACGAGGGGGGCGGCCCGTCGGCGTCATCATTCCGGTGGAAGTTGCCTCCTCCTCCGTGGAGGATGAGGGAGGGATGCCCTCTTTTCTCTCCTTCTTAGGTTGGAAGTTGGGTTGGAGGGGGAGGGATCGGATGGGACGGAGGAGGAGGATTCAATAAGGAACGGTCGGTCGGCGGCACAGTGGGAGAAGGGACCACCGATAATTTATAATTTATAATTTATAAAAAAAATTTAAAAAAAAGGAGACTTGAGTTGAGGAAGAAAAGGCGATTCCGCTCACCGGTCGTGCGGTTACCGCCTCGCGGCGGAAGCGCAGCGGAGGGAGGGGGAGGTGGGGGAAGGCGGCGCAGAAGCGGCGCGGTTCGATACTGAATCCTGATCCCGTGCAGGGCCTGTTGGAAAGCTGGGAAATAGCTGGGGCGATTCAGCTGCTTACGGCCGTCCTATTAGGTGATTTTGATGGGAATAGACGGCGGATTCAATAGTCACTGCATTTAAAAAACACTGTATGTTAATTGTAGAAAAACTTAGACTTTATGCATTATTTATTGAATTTAATACTGATGGTTAAATTAAATTCTATTAGTATATTAATATTCATAAGTATGATTAAAATGTAAGGTGTTTTTATTCAGTAAATTCAGATTTTAAAAAAAATCAAACTCTGTGTGCAAACGCATGGCACTGTTTCTTCTATCATGGTAGCCGAAAAGAATAGGAAGAGCTGTTGGATGATGATGAGGAAGGAGGTAATAACGTCATGCACGTGTCCGCGAGGCAAGTTTCTAGCAATTTTGTATGCAAAAGGTTTTCTTCTTCTTTGTTTCCTGGGTGGGTTTGAAAAGAAACATTAATCCTTGACGAGGAGATGGGCGCGCGTCCCACCGGATAAGAGAAGGTGGCCCCCTTCGTCCCTTTTGCCCTGCCCTCCTCTCACTGCGGCAACGCAGATGCCCCTTCCACACTGCCCTGCACTGTCATCCTGTCCTGTATGAGGAGACTACCGCATGAGTTAGCTTCAGTGCCGAACCTATTTAGAATAATAATTATCAGAAATCATGCCTTTACTGTAGAGATAAAAGATGAGATTCAGCTCATTAAAGAACTTAATAATCGATCTAACATTAAAGTAGGAAGTAACTTATATTAGAGAAAAGAAGTCGATGAGTTCAACTATGAAAGAACTTATAGAGAGTCGAGCGACTGATAATCCACTTAAATGAAGTAAACAATGAGATTTTGTAGGATGTATTGGAGTGTAATGGGGCGGGCGTGTCATTCTCTCTCTTTGCTTTTCTTTTAAAAAAAATGTCCGGCCAGTGATTTGCCACACTCCCACCATCGTCGTATGTTACGGAGAGAGGGACAGCTGCAGCTCTCAATAAATGCGTGGCTGCAACCACCGATGGCTTCTCATCATATCCAATTTAATATACTCTAATACACTGTATTAATTATACTAAAAATAGTTGATTACTTTTGAAAAGGATTAGTATTGCCAGCCTAATTAAAATGGAAAAAGCAAAGGGAGTTTTGGAAGAACTTTTTATCTATTTAATGAGACGCCGAGGACCAATTTAAAGATACGACATCGCCGCAGTATTTTTTTTAAAAATTATTAATAGAACTTTAGCTACAAAATATTGGATCCAAATTAGAAATATGAGTGGATTTAGATGATGCAGGATGTTAGAAAATTTGAGATTAGAAAAAGGAACTTTTGAGCTGGATTCTAAATTATTACTTACTTTTCTTTTTACGTGGACTAATATTGGGAAAAGAAAATAACAATCATGATACTTTTTATATATGTGCATGCATATAACTAAATAATAAAGGAACTCTTTAGTTGAATAAAAAAAAAGAGTCCATATTTTTTATAAAAAAGGATAGACACGAGGGAGGGGGCGTGCGGTGGACGAAAGGGGAGAAAAGAAGGGAAAAAATAAATCATCAAATCGAATAAATTCTATTGCTTTTGATCGGACACCAAAGTAAGGAATGATATCTGTGTGCTGCATGTCATTCTCTTTTTGATTTTGTTCTCCTTTCTGTTCTTATTTATAATTATAGATTTTTTATTATTACTAAACAAGAATTTTACTTTTGATGTGTTAATTTGTTAATTATAGATTGCTTACTTATCCTGACCTTTTTTTAAAAAAAAATTATACAAACATAAACAACTTGTAGTAGTAACCCATTTTTGGGAGATTTGCACATTATATTCTATCAGCATCCATCACCATTGATTTGAACCTACAGACTGCAGATGACCAACAGCTTGAGAATGAGAAGACAAGTGCAGGAGAAAAATCAAGCTATTTATTCATTTATTTTGGGCATCTCATGAATGAGCGAGGTTTCGACAATACAATCTTAAATAATAAATGAAATGAATGGCATGGAACAACTAATTGGGTGATCGTTTGCTGCATTAATATCATCCCAGATCAGCCACGCCAATTGAATGAATGGCATGGAGCAACTAATCGGGTGACCGTTTGCTGCATTAATAATATCAAACCCAGATTAGATGCACCATAAATCTTGGTCCAGGTATTCTGAATATATATCTAATTAGATCTTACATCTATTCGTTTATTTCCACTTTTAATCTCCTCTCCCCTATAAGAAAAAGTCCGCCCAAACAGCAACCAAAATTGCAGCTTAGAACAACTCCATTTCACAGACTCCGAGCGTCCGACGGCAGCAGCTGCAACGACGCATTTTAGTGCTTTGCATTCACCAGGGCCATATGCTCGATCAGGTCGAGCACCCGGTTGCTGAAACAACACATCAGAATTTTTAAAAGTTGGTTTTGCGGATTTAAAACATTGAAACTGATTGTTAACCATGGAGAATTGACTTGGTACCTGTAGCCCCACTCGTTGTCATACCAAGAGACAAGTTTCATAAAAGATGCGCTCAGTCCAATACCAGCCTTAGCATCGAAGATGCTTGACCTGGAAGAATAAGACTGAAATCTAATCGTAGGTGCAATTTGTGTAGCAAGTTTGGAAGAGTCTGAAACTAACTTTTACCTTGAATCACCGACGAAATCATTAGAAACCACATCCTCGTCCGTGTATCCAAGAATGCCCTTTAGTGGACCTTCTGCTGCATACCTGAAATGGATGTGCTCGTTATCGTATGATGTAACTGTAAAATAATACAGTACTAGCGAGAAATGAACAGCTAATGAAAAGAGTGAAATAACTTATGTGGTTTCAAGGACATTGATTCGAGGGAAATGAATAAAATTAAACCAAGCAACGAACAGAGAAATGCCTCATCCAAACGCTAGTAGATATAAGATTCTTCAATATAATCAGGAATTATAATTGTAAAAAAAATATAACTTGACAGCACAATATCTGAATGAAGCGTGTTTACATACTTAATTGCTGCTTTTACATCATCATAGGATGCAGATTTCTCAAGTCGGCAAGTTAAATCCACGACTGAGACATTCGGTGTTGGAACTCTGAAAGCCATACCAGTCAACTTCCCGTTCAGCTCTGGAAGCACTTTTCCAACAGCCTGAAAATGAGAAATGGAAGTAATTTTAAGTGAAAGTAAGCAAGCATGTTATTCAAATTTTCAATCTTACCTTTGCAGCACCAGTTGAGCTAGGGATGATGTTTTGACCAGCACCACGGCCCCCTCGCCAGTCCTTCATTGAAGGACCATCAACAGTCTTCTGAGTTGCTGTGAAAGAGCAAAGAAGGTCCGAAATAATGGAGCAAGTTCTGACAGTTATGAGCCATCTGAATTGTAAAGTGTGAGAAAAAAGAAACCTGTGGTTGCATGAACTGTTGTCATAAGGCCTTCTATAATGCCAAATTCTTCATGTACAACCTGTGAAATATGAAAATAGCTATTAAACTGAACTTAATGCCAGACGTTGGATTGCAACAAATAGAAGAAAATCGAATGTGCAACACAAGAATGCATGAAATTTTGGAATTTAAAATATTTGAATGTGACAATGACAATTTTAAGATACCAGAAATTTCAAAATCCGATAAAAAATTTGCAGATTTCAAATTGTTATCCACTTTTGATGCACATCTATTATCATGTCAGGAGTCAATTAACTCTAGCATATTCAAGATGCATAAACCAAGCAACTTAACAGCATAAGATATTAGATTTCATTCTTTATCAACTCCAAACACAAGCTTTGAAATTTATTTTTTGGGATTTCATTTCTCCAGAGGAATTGGAATTATTTACTTACAGTAATTGATTCCAAACGAGCAATTAAAGCATCATATATGTATAATTAGGAAGCTGAGGTATAAATATGCACAAAATATGCTTAATGGTTATTAATCATTACATGGAAGTGAGCCTTGCAAACTAGAGGCCTCATGTTCTGTTCTAGACACTGAGAATACCTTGGCAACAGGAGCCAGACAGTTCGTTGTGCAGCTTGCGTTAGAAACAACGTTCATGCTTGGTCTGTAGCTGTTCTCATTTACTCCAACAACAAATGTAGGAGCATCAGCAGATGGAGCTGATATGACTACCTTTTTGGCCCCGCCCTAAGAGAAAATCACAAAGAGAATCAGTGTTTATTTCTTAATTATCATAAAAATCAGAAAGAGATTCAGTGATAATCAAAGATATTTTTGCTAAGAAATTTGGTATACGAAAAAAGAATCAGCCAGACCTTCAAATGAGCTGATGCCTTATTCATTGTTGTAAAAACACCAGAAGATTCAACAACGTATTCAGCATTGAAATCACCCCATGGAATTTCAGCAGGATCTCTGAAAGTGAAACACAAAAGAAATATCATGTCATTCATTTAATTACGAATTGGAAATATTCATGTACTTCCTGTCAATCGATCATTGAAAAAATTTCCACTATCTGACATGAAGTCTCCTTTGTGTTCATGAAGTGATAAAAATTAAAAGACCAGAACATTCTAGAGCGAAAGAAAAATGAATGTGGTTGAGTGAAGTGAACCCTATATTCATTATTCAATATAATTCAAGAGTAAAATACAGGCCTATATATAAGTATACTAGATAAACAGGAATTAAGTAGCATTCACACCCTGAATTACTCGCTAAGTCACTGAGCCATCATCGTTGTAAATTAAAGGTACGGGGACTGATCAATTGAGTTTGGCTCATTAAAGAAAGTAGGTATTACAATTTCCTGAAATCGTGCTTTTCATGGAAGTAAATATCAATACATCCATCTCATAAATAAAAGAGATCTTTTTTTCCAAAATGAAGAGATGGAGACATGCACTCGTCCAGAACTTAATTATTTGCCAAGGTGGGGGTGTATGAGAAGATTGGCTCCAGCCCAAATAGTAGCGAAGAGGCTTCCTCAAAATAGGCCAACTGGCCACTATAAATAGAGAACTGATCGGAATTGGGAAGAATAAGGCCCAATCACTTCAAGCAGGCCCATATTTGGTCGAATCAGGCCCAATAACCTTTTTTGGGCCTTTCTAACTTAATCTCTCCTGCTGAGGTAGAAAAAGGTTGCAAGGCAAAATGTGTTTTTAGGATAACCATTTTTAAATTTGAGGAGATATTTTAAAAAAAAAAATTCAATGACTAAGAACAATAACTTACATCAGACTGAATCCAAAGTTATGTATGCAATACCTTTTGTTCGTAACTGCAATTGTTTTCCCGTTGATTTCTAGGCTGGACTCATCAACAACATTAATTGTTCCCTTGAATATGCCATGTGTCGAGTCATATTTGAACATATATGCCTGAGAAAAAAAAAATTATAAGCTAATAATTTATACATGCTGAATAAATATCAACATCAACGAATGTATATGTCAACAGTAATAAAGTTTGGAGGTCAACAGTAATTTGTTTTCCCGTTCAGGTGAAGGGTTGAAAATACTGAACGGAAGAAACGTATATCTTAGCAAGATATTGATTCACCTTAGATAATACCACTCAAATAATCAGTATGCCATTCTTTCAAAAACTCTGATAAGAATATTTTCATACTTTTAGAGTTGAAATACTGCGTGTAAATTATATATATTGAAACAAAAATAAAAAATTAACATACTGATCTCTCCGCATGCTGATACTATACTATCCGATACTATATGATATTTAAATCCTAATTTCAATACTCTTTTGTGCTAGAATCTAGAATAAGCAAGTAGAATTCTTCATTTTCTTACGATCTATATGTATGAGCTCAATTTATTAAAGATTTCCAAGCATACATCTGCTTAATAACTTAGCAATCATTTCACTCCCGGCTCAGCTCACATATCTAAAATAATAAAGGCTGCTTTTAAGTTTTTTAATAGGTTTTGAATTCATGACCTTTAGTATTGAATCTTGTGACTTTAGTATTGAACCTTGTCACTTTAACGAGTTGAGAAATACTTACTTCTGAAGGCTGCTTTTAAGTTGTAACATGTTTCATAAATATCACTCGAATATGCGGTATTCTGGAGGTGGCTCTGATGGAAAATTCGAGATTGTGTGCCAAATATTTTAGGCAATAAAATATTATAGCTTTTGACTCAGAATACGTAATTGCAACTATGTATACACTTTAACAGTTACAAGTTTCTAGAACAAGGACGGAGACTGATAATGTAATTAATTTCTTCCAGCCACTGACAATCGTTGATCCAACCACGCTTAACTTCAAAGATGAAGGCCTTACCCTCATTTTAACACTTCCCCTTTCATAATCCAACGGAGCCAATAATATGACAAAATTAAAGAAGCTAGTGCTTACTTACCATGTATTTAGGATCAACGAATGGATCATTTACAGCCACCACTTCAATATCATCTCTGGTAGTAGCAATGCGCAGAACGAGTCTTCCAATGCGACCAAAACCTTCATGAGAATTTGATTTAGGTGGTCAAAACTATAAAAGAAAAGGCAGCAGTAAATGACACATTCTATACAAAAAAGTCTTTATGGCAATCCAGGGTTTATATTACTATATTTATCTAATCAGGTAAACGTATTAGAACACACAAGATAAAATTGTTCTCATAGGCGAAGGACATTTACTTTCACATGTGGCATTCATTGACTCATTCTTCTGCAGTTGAAAACTCAACAGCTATTACGCAACTACTTCTAGCTATTGATCCCACTCATATTGTCATGACAGCTATCATGAATCTCATTAACCTTTCCTGACTAAAAGAATGTGAAGTTTATATCACCCGAGTAAGAAAGATAGTGTACACTTTTCTAAACCATTAATCCGTTTTAACAACCAAATAATGAACTATAGTACCTGGAAATGCCCATCCAACAAAAGTTTTCAGAATCTTTCTTGAGAGGACATTATGAATATGCAATCAGCTAGTACATCCAGCAGATACAGAATTGAACTTATATTATACATAAATCAATGCACTAATGATATAATCTTAAGTTACGTAACGAATATAGCAGCAATTGGCTTGCAAAAGAATATAGCAGTTATGTGATGGGACTAGAATCTTTTGCATATCAACAAAGATACCCTAGGTTATTTACCAAAAAGAAAATCCAAGTTAATGTTAGGATCTTATGATGATGCTTATGTTTGAAGCAGTCTTCTATTTAAAAGAGTTACTGCTTTTCATTTCAAAGAAAAATGTCACATTGCAAAGGAACAAAGTATTGACTACTGTTTGACAATTAAAGCCAACAACATTTATCAACCAACAGAAAATTGGCTAACGATGACAGGATAGCTAGTCCGACTATATTGAATATAGAGTAAAGTAGCATGCTACAACTGAACTAACCATTGATGCCAATTCTTGTCCTACCGCCACTGGAAGAACCTACAAATAAAGAAAAGTGAATAAACCTTTATCACAAAGCTCCTCACCATGATAATTTGCAAATCAAGGTCACCACTTACTTTTAACAAAAGGAGGGGCCTCTGTTGCTGTGGCCTTAATCAGGTGATTGCTTTTTGCAGAAAATATCCTGTACACATTAATAAACTCGTTGATATCATTTTAGAGAACACAAAACTACTAGTCTGACTTGACATAACCAAGGCTTCAAACTTACTGTGAAGAGTACGCCTGCGTGGAGGGAAGAGAAGAACCAAAAATACTTGAATGACAACCCGTCAATTTAGGACTCCGGATGCAAGATATCTGAGTTAGAACAAGACTAATTTGTTTTAAAAGAGCATTTCGTAATAATAGAAGATGGCCATCAGAGAAAGAAAAAAATATTACGAAATGAAATATTCCATCAAAAAAGAATCAGAATTTTTGGTGATCTTTGACCAAAATAGCAGTTCATGGCATCTAATCCAGTTTTTGTGAAAAAAAAAGATCAAATCAAGTCAGCGATTATCCACGTGACAGGACTATGAAAGAAGCAAACCAAACCCGAAAGCTATGAAACAACCACATGCATGGAACCTTCAAATGGAAAATAAAAAAATGGAGTCGCGAAGGGAATCCCAAGCTCAGACCTTGAAAGAAGCCGGAGCAGGGGCTGTACAGCCAGAAGGGAAGCGATCGGGGCATCCACCGAGCGCCGGCATCGCGGATCCAAGGAGAGTCGAGAACGCCATCGAAGACCTTCCTCTCCCTTTCCCCTCTCCTCTTCTCTCCTCCTCCGCGGAACGAAAGCCCTAACGAGGCTGAACGAGAGAAATGGAAGCAAAAAAAATGGCGTGCGAGGTTGGCGACGGGACGACTTCACTTCTTCCTTTGAAACGGCCACGGGCCTTTTTAATGCTTTCAAACGAAACACCTACCACCCCCACCTTCCCCCGACTCCGCAGCCCTGGACCCACTAAATGGATCCGAATCGGGTACGCGATAAATCTGCAGATCCGAATCAGCTAAGTTTTTGTGGTTGCTAAAAAGCGAAGGGAACGTTATTTAGCTGATCTAAACCCGCAACCAGTGACGGATCCGACCCGATATTTGGGCAGACCCGGTTCTCTCTGGTTGCGTTCTGGTGCTCCCGCGAGCAGCCAACCTGCGACCGTCCGAGACATCTGTTGGTTGCCGAAGGCTAATCGGACGGCGGAGAGCTCGAGTGTGCTGCTGCGGGGAAGGAGAACACCGCGAGGAGGAGGCAGCGGCGGCGGAAGAGGAGGAAGATGACGGGGACGACGACGACGAGGGCGAGGACGATTAGGGCACGTGAGGAACGTGAAGGTTTGGCAATTGGCAGTTGAGTTGATTTGGTCGGCGCTGGCCGTCGCTGCGGTGGTTCGAGTTCAAGCCTACAACAATTGAGAAAGGGGGACTTTTTGGGCATTTCATTCAGAGCAAAAACAGGAGATAAATAAATAAAAGGAGGGCAAGCCCTCGAGCGGAGGAGGGGGTTCCTTCGCCATGGCCGCTACAGCACTGACGACCTCATTCTCTCTCCTCCGGTGCACAATCTCTCGCTCTCTGGTTCTTCCCTCTTCCTCTCGCATCTTTGTTCCTGCTAAACTCAGGGTTTCCTATGCTTCTTCTCCATACAAGCAGGCGTTGCCGTGCGATCCCGAAGCCCCTGTCAAATCGTTTCTCCATCAACACCCTGCGCCCCTCGACCGCCCTTCTTCACCCTCGCAGGTGGAAAATCTCTGCTTTTGCCTACACTTCCTTTCTTATCTTTCATTTCTTCACAGTGGATTTTTTTTTCTGTGTACCGTTTCTTAATAGTCTAAATCTAAATGTGCCGGGAACGATTGTTGATTGATTTATTTCTGTTTGCATTTCGCCAAAAGGTTACTTCTTCATGGTTCTGTGTTCATCGAAGAACCCATTTGAGCCTTTGAACGTTTCTTACTTCTGTTTGTTGGGAAAAAAAACGAGTCAGGTTTATGTGCCGTAATGCTGCCTCCGCCAATGAAGAGGCTGCTGCCAAAGCAGCTGCGAAGACAGCAGATAGTGGAGCTCCGACCATGTATGTGTTCTATATTCTTCCTTATATGATTCTGATGCAATATGACTACTTAAAAAGAAGTTATTTTGATGCGTGTAGGTCATAGTGTCATGATCATTTGGGGTGGTTTACTCCAAGTAATTGAAGAATAATTCGCCTTTTTTATCTTTTGTTAGATTCGATAAGATAATAGCAAAGGAGATTCCTTCCACAGTTGTTTATGAAGATGACAAAGTATTAGCCTTTCGTGATGTTAATCCTCAAGCTCCAGTTCACATTTTGATAATCCCAAAGATAAGGGATGGATTGACCGAACTTGGAAAGGTTCTTGATCTATCACACATAACCTCTTTCTTCTAATGTTCGTGAGATTAGCCGATGCAACTATGTGAGATGATGTTTGAGTAATCAATCAATTCAGACTTCGAAAATAACATATTAACATCCAAAAACAAGGAGATTTTGATTAAGCCTAGTAAGTGAAAACAAGCGTATTAAGTAATGATAATATATCACACTTAGGTTGTATTTACTCTTCAGAATTGGGTTTTATTCTTCCACATCTGCATGATCTTCTAACTCTGGTTATTTTGTAGGTCATCTGAATATTTGAACACTTAAATTATGGAGATAGTAGATTGCAATCGTTTGGTCTTGGTATCACTAGAATTTTAAATGTCCTTTGCATAACCAAGAATTCAACCTTAGATGAATTCAAGTTAGAAAAAGATCCATGTAGCCTACCTAGTAGTGGGATTTTGCAACCTTCTGTTGTGTTTTTGCTCATTGGCATGCTTAGGATTGCATATATATTGTGAATTTCTTTCATTTTTTTTGGATCTGTAAGATTCTAGTTCACTTGCAAGATTCAACCTGTTCAAGTACTTGTTAGGCCGAACCAAGACATGTCAATATATTAGGTCAGCTTCTATTTGCTGCTAAGCTAGTGGCAGAGAAGGAAGGATTAGCAGATGGTTTCCGTGTCGTTATCAACAATGGCCCTGAAGGCTGTAAGTTTCAATCAATCTTGCTCTATATATATTCCTTGACATTGGCTTTGTGCCCATGGTAGCATTGTGATCATGTTTTGCCTTCCTCAGGTCAATCAGTCTATCATCTACATCTCCACTTGCTCGGAGGGAGACAATTGAAATGGCCTCCCGGATAATTGCTTCCTATGATGCAGGATGCATGTTGGTCAAGGCAGTTATTTCGCCTTTTATATTTTTTTTGGAGTCTACATCCTGAAACTGTTGACGTAGCTAATGACGTGGAATAAGGATACTAGTGTTTATATCAGATTGTTCTTCCAGTAAACTTTTAAACCTTTTCCTTTTTATGAAAACTTTTGGACCTTGGTGAAATAGGATCTTTTCAGATGAGAAGCTGGTTGCCATGGAATGTTTTTCTTACTGAGTTCAAATAGCTTACAGTAAGATCTTGGAAGTCTCTCTTTTGGATGTTTTGGAAGAGGGTCTGGTCTCCATGAACTGACACCAATTTGAATCAAATGTATATATAGCAGAAATCAGAAGAGTGGTCTTGCCAATAGACTTAAATTGTATATTGTCCTTGTAAGCAACGTTTTTCAAAGCTTTTATTTGGATCAAATGATAAAAGAACGTCCACGTCATGTTGAAGAAAGTTGAAGAAAGATACGTTGAATTTTCAGGTAAAAAAATTGAATCTTTTAGCATCCCTGATGATAATTGTATGACCCTGTGTTGTTGTTACAACAAATACATTTTTGTTCATAATTGTCAGTTCTTACATTGAGCAGTGTTGTCGCAATCAGCATCCACTTCTCTCACGGCTTTTTGGATCAATGCTTCAAATCTTTCATCCAACAAAGTGAGTCTTTAGAAATCAAGCACACTCCTCATCTCTTTGTGCATCGATCTAATCACAGTTGTAACCTGCTCGATCTGCTCGTCCGTCGAACAGGAGGAAAGAAGCACTTTGGCTGCACCTCCATCAGGATAACAGCCAGCATCGATCATCTCCTCAAACACCTCCAAGCATTTCTCGTACTGCTTCTTCCGAGCATAAACGCTCATCTTCGAAGTCCATGTCACCACATCGGCCTGCAATCCTCTGCCAGCAAGCGACGCGAAGAGCTCCTCCATTCTGCTCAAGAAGCCTGCCCGGCCATATATGTTGATCAAGATGTTGTAGGTGCTGATATCACCTTCTTGGCCCGGTCTGCTCTCCATGGCAGCCAGCACTTCTTCCATCTTGTCAAAGTGGCCTACGCGCCCATAGGCGTTGAGCATCGCGTTTAATGCAAATGTGTCGGGCTTCAGACCAGATTTGTGCATCTGGTTCATGATTGCTTCACATCTGGGGATGTTGCCTGCCTTTGAGTAAGCAGAAAGGAGCAGCATGTGGGACTTCATGGTTGGTGTCATGCCTTGCTGCTTCAGTTCTTCAAATACAGCCTGAGCATCTGTAGACATATAGTAGTAGCATTGCAGTGTTAGCATGAAGGTTAAAAAGAATCAGAAAGCGGCTTTTGGAAGATAATAAATGGTCAGCTGATCAGATTTTGAGCTAAACATGCTACTTGGTTGTTTGAGGACTTTGTTTTCACACAATAATTTGGCCTATACTCGTAGTCCACAATAAGCCTATAGTTAGACGAAGAGGCCAGTAAAAGGTAATTTATAAGTGTTATTTGGTATGTGATAATTAGGGGGTGGATCTGGAATCTTTCCCCGTCTATCAAAATATACTTAAAGTGGGGATGGATTTCAAAGCCATTCCCTAATTATCCCATACCAAATAATATCAAAAATTAAGTCATTTCCAAATCACCCAATAAAAATTTCTAGCTTGTTGATCTTAAAGCTTCACTCTGTGGATAGACATGATAAATTCTCACTTTCCTGGTGGTAATTAACTTACTACGTACAAAATAAATAACAAAGATTATGTAATGCCCATCCAATTGATTGCTTAAGCACATTAACTAGGTCATGAAAGAATGACAACAATTAGAACACTTTCTATTACATTTTTACCACTAGTAGGTCCTTATAAAGATCCCCGTAACTTTCCTCCTTAGTTGTAATAACTTATTCTTTCTTGAGAAACACTAATTAAACCAAATCTCTGGATTCAAAGAACATGCTATGATATATATTTTTTCTGAAACAGTACATGCTATGGTAGTTGCAAAACATAAACCTATTGCATTCCATAAAAAATGGTGCACAAGGTCTTTTTCATAGGCAGAATAAGACGAACATAATGAAATAAATTAAAGCCCTAAAACCAATTATTATATGTTACAATTACTCCCTAATCACTCATCAATCAACCATACCTATAATATTATATTATACCTAATATGTCTAACAATCATACTGTCATCATTTTGTTTGTTTCACTGTTACCAAACCACCTAAAGTGTACCTTACGTATAGAAAGATCCCATGGTACTATCAACACATTAAACAGAGATCAAGGTTCAAGTAGCAGCTATCGCTTCTTTGCTATAAAATGGTAAAGCTGCATACATGGCCTCTCACCAAACCCCGCTCTCATGCATTCGTATCACCCCTTTTTACTATTACATATTTAGCTTAAAAGGAAATTATAGAGTTCTATTACCTTCATGAAGGCCAGCTCTTCCAAATGCATCGACCATAATATTGTAAGAAGCTCTGTCTGGTTCACATCCCATATGCTGCATAAGGGAGAATATTTCATAGCATCCAAACGGAAGACCTGCACGACTTTAACATCAAGAATGGTCAGCCTTTACAACTTCAGAATGATTAGCTAAAATCACATAGGATCTCAAGGTCATAAGCTTACTTATAAGCTTCCATGAGGGCATTATATGCATAAACATCAGGCTCATATCCACCTTCCTGCAACTCTTCAAATATTTCTTCTGCCTTCTCACAAAGTCCATCTCTTGCAAATGCATTTATCAAAGCAGTATATGTACAGATGTTTGGTTTGCACTTCTCGGTTTTCATTTCATTAAAGACCTTCAAGGCCTTAGCTGATTGCTTAGTCTGCCATCGGGAGTAACAAAATAAATCCAACGACAAGAATCAATGAAGGATTTGAATGCATCATATTGCAGAGTGATGTGTAAAAAGGTCACCTTCCCGTACAGGTTAACCATCATTGTATATGTGTCTGTTGACGGCTGGCACTGGTCTCTCTTCATCCTCTGAAAGATCTCCACAGCCTTCCCAGAGTTGCTTCCTTTTAATAGCCCGTCAATGTATGCATTATATACAACGACACCTGACCAAAATTGATGCTCTCTCTGCATAAACTCGTGTTTTGATAGTTTAAAGATTCTTTCTTGGAGATCAAGTAAAGTTTAGCGAGATTCAAATAGAGAAAAAAAATTTTATAATTCAGTACCGAAGTTACAATGTTGAAGGCATATACCTGGAGGAGTCCCATTTTTTCTCATTTCAGTCAGGACAGCTTCACACTTCTCAAGTAATCCACATGTACAGTACGCCCTCAACAAAAGAGCATAAGTATCCTCAGTTGGGATGCATTGAGCTTCTAGAAGCTGCAAATAAACCGACTCTGCTTTCTTGTACTGCAATTTCTGACCGTATGCATCAATAAGCAAGTTGAAGCATATCACATCAGGATGAAACGAACTCTTGTATAGTATCCATTCACAAACCTAGAAAGAACAAATATTGCACGTTAGATTTCTCACAAACATATGATTGCAAAAGAAACCTCACAACATTTTGCTTTGTTTTGTTTTTTTAGATAAGTACTTTATTGGTTAGATTTAGTTACTTTGTTCTAGTGATTTAGATTTCTTATAGTTCTATGGTTTATATGTTAGATCGATTCCCTAGCTTATCCTAATATAATTATCATGACTATCATCCTGAGCATATCTTGATCCTGAATCAGATTTGCAAATCGTGTTTTATTTGAAGTCAGTTCTTCTACTATATCCCAAAACATTCAAACATTAAAATTAGAAATCCTCTCTGAAACAGGAAGAGTAGCCTTGCAACGGCAAAGGATAAAGATAATGTATTTTGCCATTGGCCGAATAAATAACATATGCAGTATCGTACAACTGGTGAGTCACCTGTCTGTATCATCTTTCTCAAATTCATGTACTTTGCAATTTGGCATGTAACAATTGATCCTTGCATAATTGCATTATTCAGCATTTTAAAATGAAAAATAATGATCCAGGAAACCAACACTATAGGACAATAAAATCTAAGGTACACTGAAATAACCTGACTTTCTCGTTCTCGCTGCATCAGTTGTGATGGAATTTTCTATTTGTTGCATTCAGGACCAAACCCATTTTATATACGAGGAGAAAGTTTAGAAAATTAGAGTTTCAGTATGATCTAATCATCTGCATGTACTGTTTAAAATATAGAAGATAGGAGCATAAACAAAGATGGCAAGATAAAGATGATCCTTACAAAATTTCCTTTAAAAAAAAAGATCCTTACAGAGATAATAGGATCCCATTGCTTGTTGAGGCGTAGCTGAACAGATATATTAATAAGATCATCCCATAAATTGTGAGTGGGAGGAAGAGTGCTAAGTGAATCCTGAACCATGGCCGCATTTGGTTCCCTCTGTACATACTTTAGAATCTGATGAGCCATGGGGCTCAGAACAGGAAAAACTCCATCAACAAATCCAGATCCATGCTTCCATCCCCGGCCCCTTGGTGAACCACCTAATAGAGAGTAAAGAGTTGATGAGAAATCAAGAATAATAAAATAAATGGGAACCTCGTGATGTGAACTTAAGCTAAGACTATAAACAGATGGAACAAAAACAAAACTACTAGTACAAAGAGAAATTAGTATTTTAAGACAAAAAAAACAATTGTAAACAGGGTATGCGTCGAAAAGGAAAAAAACTGTATATGTTGAGATGTCAAGGTTCAATTGCCCAGAGTATAAAACGCATTTGTTGATGGTTCCGAGTAACCTTAAGTTAAACATATTGGCAATAAGGTTAAATTATTCCAACTTGAAAAGTTGCTTGTGTACAAAAATGCAAATAGCAGTTTTCCAATATTTGACAGAAGCTTGTGCGTATAAATTAGCTAATGATGCACGTATGAGATAGAAATTTCATTGAAGAATAAGAACTTTGCAGTGCATAAGATAGAAATATTACAGAAAGAATCGTGGTAAAATTTTAATTTGTATTAGAGAATATATTGGTAATATTACCCTTTTTCCGGGACAATTTTTTGGGGTTATAGACTCTCCATTTCCCACGTTTGTCAAGGAAAAGATCCTCATTGAATTCTTCCCCAGTACGGATCCTGGGATTTTTGCCTCTTTGACTTATAGTTTTGTCCGGACCGAGTACCCCCAATCTTGCATTGTTAAATGGTCTGCATAAAACAGCCTCGATGGTAAACCTACAAGAACAGGTAGAACAGAAAAAGGTTGAATAAATATAATCAGAAATAGAAGGAAAAAAAAATCCAAGATACCAAGTGAGTGCACAAATAAGCTTTCAGATGGACAGAACCAGATTTCAACAACCGTTATCCAACCAATAAGATTTTAAGACTTAAGAAGAAACCAGATTAGGGCATCATTTCGCCCGTCGACGAGATATAGAATTATATAAAAATCTGAACCTGTCGGCAGCATCATACAGAGAAGAGTAAGAATACAGAAGTGTTGTTCTTCATTTTTCCTCAATTGAACTTACATGAAGCATTAAATGATATCTGCAAGAGATCAAAAATATTCACTTTTTTTCTACATTGAACGAATTTCAAAAGATGAGGTACAAGAAACGTAGCAAGGAATTCAGAGGTCTCACTCTCACTGTCTCAACCACCCACCTTGCGGCATAATTCCAAAGGTAAGAAATTATCATACAGCTAGCATTAACTATTAGGGTTAGCCGGTCGTAAGTCAAGCAGAGAAACCTCTGCAGAGAACGGAAATTTGCCAAAAGAAGAAAGGTCGAACTTTTGTCGTTCGCTCAAACATTTCACCGTCGAAACAAGCTTAAGCAAGAATATTGAATTTTTTGAAAAATACAGAGAAACATCTAAAAAGACGACCAAGACAAAAATTCGAATTAAACGAAGAAAGATTAGGGTAAAACGAAAAGGTCAAGCTTTTTTTATCTTTCCTCACCGATGAGCGTGAGAATAATTGGTGGGAGGGCGGCAGAAGAGAAGCAACTTACATTGACGATCAAAGCTGCGAAGGGAGTCAAAATGAATCAATAAACTCGCATCGGTCGCAGTTGTGTGAAGATACGGAGGAAGAGAGGGAGGAGGAGAAAAAGATAGGAAACGAACGACGACGGAGCATCTCCAGACAAATATCTGAAACCCAAACCGAAACGTTCGTAAATTGCGAAATTAATTAGCTCACTTCCAAAAATTCCCGCTGTATTATCATTTTATTAATTTTTAGGGCTAGTAAAGTATTTTTATTTTTTAAAATTATTTATTATTTATAGTGGGAGGAGATAAGTTGGGCAAAAAGATAAAAGTGTTAGAATAATTAAACTCTATAATTTAATAGAATGCTAAAAGCCTGTCATCATAACTATTAGTTTATGATATACTAAAAATGAATTATAAATCCATAATTACGGTGTTTGTTTTAACTGGATATACTATTCAAAGTATACAAATTATTTTAGGATCATAAATACCTACCGTATACATTCAAGTGATGTCTATTTAACCTATTAGTAAACAAGCATTATTATACTCTACTGTATTAGAAAGATGTAATTCTAAAATAACATCGTATAACATTTTGTATCTGGGGATTTAGATTGTCCGATATAGTACCTCTTCGTACTATAAGCCTAACTCAATTGTGCTAAGTATCCTGTGGAAGTTAAAGTACAACAAGGGACTCAAGCAAGTTGAGTTGGTGAAAAAAATATTATTTAAATTTAACACTATTAAAATTCTCATGCTATACGCCCACGAGTAGGAAGTAGGACGCGCAATCACATCGCACCCTTACAATACAAGTTCTGAGTTCAGGAACACTCTAATCGGTTCATTTCTAAAATCTTCTTGATCAGTTCTCCTCTCCCATCCCTTTGTCGCCTGCACAGAGGTTGTTTATCTGGAAGAATTCTTCCTTGGATGTTGTTGCTTGTGTGTGCACCCCATAGAATGGTTGCCTTATGCGCACGGGTCTGAGCTTTCTGTGAAATAACTGCATGCCCTATGTAGCTCGGTGGATCATCATGAATGCCTCGTGCACCTTGCTTGATTATCGGGTGCCTTACCCAGTCGTCGTGCAGCCTGTTGCTAAAATATCCTACGCCACTAGCACACCTTGTTGAACGATCATGCGTGCCTCCAGCCATATTGGATGGAAGGGAGCACCGCACGCTCCTACCATAATGCTTTTGCGTCGTACACCCTGTTAGACTATTCAGAGCACCTTGTACTCTTGGCTAAAATGGCACCTTGGGCTCTTTGGCTAAAATGGATGTGCATCGTGATGATGCAGCCCATGCATATCTCGCCAACTCGTGTGCTACTCCTACACACGAACCTTGGATGATCCGGCTTGAACCTTATGTTGATCTAATTTCATCGGTGGGACTCTATCTGCTTACGCCCACACTAAATTCTTTGTATGTCGTGCTACCTCTATACACGTCTTGTTCACCTATGCCCCTCGGTCTGCTCGTCTTGCGTGTTTGGCCTGGATGAGTGCTTCATACGAGCCTCACGTAGAAGGAGGCCTGCATGTTATCTCGTACGGCCTCAGCTTAAATCTTTATGCATTGATTCTAGATTGCACTCACTTCTTTTCTAAATCAACCTTCACAAAAGTGCTAAGGTGAAAATGTGGAAGCTAGGGGAACAAAGAAATAATATTAACAAAAACTCGTAGATTTAGATAAAAGAATGTGCTACCTATTTTTAAAATTCTTATTTTTAATATTACTCTATTTATGATAAGCACCACTATTGTTTCCTGCAAGTGTGCTCATCCATAAATTATTAGGTTTTCTATTGAATCGGTATATTTTGGGCTAATTTTACCGGCTCGAGCATCATCCTATATATTTGTGGTTCTGAGCCCAAGCATTGTGCCCCTCTTTGGCCCCTCGTCATGCATTTTGGGTCTAGTGAGTTGAGGCCTAGACTTATCATCAATCTTAGGAATATATGATAATACTTCCCCACGCCCTCACTGACTCCTCAGTTATGTCTACTCGTGGCAAGTCCTCAAATTATCGAGATTTTAGAGTGCATTGTTCATTTGGCTATGCACCTCTACTGCTAAACTGCACCTCCTGATTGAATCCTCGTGTATTGTATCATCTTTGTGTGCATATTTTATACCTGTCTTGGTGCATGCCCTGCACCCATTCAATCTGGATGAATAGCTCCACGTGCCCTTCATGCAAATGAAGCTTCTGCTCTATCCCACATAATTATGCTCCAATATCTTCACATCTCTTATGCAAAGAGGGGTTTGCCCGTGGAGACATGGTTGAGAGCCTTCGTGCATGTCTCATATGAAGGGGAACATGTGCATTATCATGTGCAATTCTAATAAATTATTGTTGTGTGCTCTCAGGCAATAGGAGACCCACACTGTCTTACATGGCTTCGATGAAGTCTCTGCATACCCCCTCATGTAGAGAGGGGTCTACCCCCTTAGATCCGGTTGAGAGTCTCCATGCATGCCTCACACAAAGGGCAACTTACGCATTGTCTGTCGTAGTTCCAAAATGGGTTGTTATTGCTCTCACACAATAGGAGGCTAGTCTTGTCTTTCACGACCTCAATAACATTTATGCATGCCCGTCACGTAGAGAGGGGTCAACCCAATGCAGCATTAGTCGAGGCCCTCCATGCACGCCTTGTGCGGAGAGGAACTGTGTGCCGCTTTTGTGCAATCTAGCAAACTACATCCATGAGTATCTCTCTTGGAGGAAGGTTAGTGTGTTCTCCTATGTGACCTCATCAAAATGCCCATGTGCATGTAGCTTATGATTGGGCCCGCACGCTATCCCACTCAGCCATCTTTGCCACCAACTTTGGTATCATGCTTGCCATGCATGGAGGGATATCTAGAGATGCACATGCCAGCCCTCGCAGCCTGTCACATCTTTGATCGATGTCGGAGTTTCGCTTGCAGTGTTTCCAGCTCCATTTGGCATTCCTACACCTCTGTAGGTTCTCAACTCAAAGAGAGAAATACACTGAGTTCACTAGAGTTAGTCATTGCCCGAAAGTACTCGAAGCATGTATTATAAGACCATATAGAGCTTATCCATGTGACCATACAGCAAGCTGAAGCTTGAGCTCCTCTTGCCTTGTGCGAATGGGCCTCTAACTAATGCTTTTAGCGGGACTCGCTCCTTGGGTTGGTTGGGGATCCGTTGGAACACCATTTCAATGTAAGAAGAGAGGAGGGGAGAGGATAGGGTCATTATT
This sequence comes from Thalia dealbata, assembly GCA_030544415.1. Classification (NCBI taxonomy): domain Eukaryota; kingdom Viridiplantae; phylum Streptophyta; class Magnoliopsida; order Zingiberales; family Marantaceae; genus Thalia; species Thalia dealbata. Next base: position 29,968,413 of record CM060454.1, on the reverse strand, counting down.
CTTCATTTTGTTTCGCCTGGATCAAGTAAAACTTGTTCTAATATCGATTGACATACCACTAATTAAATTGCAATACATATGAGAAAATTACACAGTTTAATTGAGATTGTACGGCATAATATCGTCAATGCTATCAACCTTCACAAGAGCACTAAGAGAAAAATGCATAAACTATGAAAACTATGAAAACAATATGAATAAAAACTACCTTCTTGTGTCGTATCAAGTCTCTTTTTTCTTGATAATAAATTACATCATGCTTTTGATATTTAATCCCGAGGTCATTGAATTTATATAAGAGGATACTATACCTATTTTTAGAACTTTTTTAAAATTATTAAACTTTTAATGAGGATCAAAGACATGCACTAAGAGTGTACCTTTTCATTTTAAAAAAAAATAAAACTTATTAAGAGGGATTAAAAATGTATTCTGATCCAAATTAAACATAAAATAGTAGGTTGGACTGCCCCTCCCTCCCCTCACATTATTCTTAAATATATGATTTAATTTATTAAATTTTATTGTACACAAAGTGTACACTACTCTGATTAAAGTAATTGGGCTCTATACGGGAGGATCATGAGTTCAAGATTTATTAAGTTCTAAAAATTTATTAAATCTTATTTACCTTTCATGCACGTCCTCCGTGCAGATGGAGATGAATCTTGAAAGATTCGACGTTCGTCCTCATGTCTAATTCCCACTCATTAATTATTATTTTCAATGCACTTGTTTGAAAGCATAAACTGGAAAGCAAATAATTACTCTCCTGCTGCATAACGTGATTCAAAGCAATCTATAAATAGAGACGTACGTATACTTAACAAAGGAGGAGGATTCATTTGAAGTGCAGGTAGTAATTGAGAGGGTTCAAGTGCAGGAGAGCATGGAGAATAAGGCCAAGGCCATGCCTATTTCTTCTCCCATCTTCTTCTTCTTCTTCTTGATTCTTATTTCTTCATACATACATATGATTAGGTCTTCAGCCTCTCCACTCTTCGTATAAACTTCTTTGAATAGCAGTAATCCACTTAACAGTATTGGATGTTTTATTTTCCTCCTTTTTTTTTGCAGAGACGACGGTGAGGATGAGTGCAAATGCTGAGGAGATGTGCTACACAAAGAGCAAGACCTACTGGGGAGTTTGCTTCCAGGGGACCTGCAACGATGTGTGCAAAGAAGAAGGGTTTCTGGGTGGCAAGTGCCAAAGAATATTCGTTCGCTGTGACTGCTTCAAGCCTTGCCGTCCCTAACCATTTACCTTGATGAATAAACCGGGGATGCTTTGGCCCCTTGCTTGTGGATTTAATTATGACTTCTCTTAAAGTGATCATATGATATATGAAGGTTTTGTTCCCCCTATACATGAAGTATGCAGTAACTGATTGTTATTATGTTTAGTGCATGAATTGTGATATTAAGTTTTTTTTTTTTTTACATTCCAAGGTTTTTTTAAGAAGAAAAAAATTATGTTGAGCATACTTTTTTATCTTATTATTATTTTAGAACAATATGAAATTACGATCAAATTTATATTCAACATGGTGTAGCTTAGGTAATAAATAGTGCACAAAGTGTACGACTTCTTTGATTAAAGCAGTAAATTTCTGCTGTTAAAAAAAATATTATCCTTATTTTTTATAATAAAAGTGTACGACTTCTTTGATCAAATTTATGCTCTCTTTCTTTTATAGAAGTGGTAGGGATTTAACCATATCTTTATTTTTTATAATAAAACATATTAGAAATGTTTCTGATCCGATAATTAATGGGCTGGGCGTCCCAATGAATGGCCCATCTTGAACTTTAGCTTCTTCCGTAGTCCATGTACTGCTGGATGGAGAAAAAAGTTTGATGCATGATATGAAATAAAATAATTTATAAAAAACTCCATCTCACTCAAAAATTTATCTACTTCCAGTGAACTGACTACTGGCAGAAACCTGACCTTAGTTACAAAAATTTAAGGCAACCCAAACCAGATGAGAGATAGAGCTAACAAATTAAGGATATGAGCTCACTGACTTTTCTGAACTAAAGGTTCTACCTGATGAAAATAAGTCAATTTGAAAATACATTCATAAACCTTTTACATTAAAGATTGTAGATTCAATATTCACTAAATTTACCTGTAAAATGATGCGTCGTCGCGCAGATTCCATGATAAAACTAAAAAACACAGACATAAAAAAAACCAACTACCTGACAAGCTATAAAGGAATTAAGAAAAGCAGGTAGTGATTTTTCATTGGTTGCTTTTGTTTCCTAATGCATTTGGAGGGAGGGGGACAAGGGCATCAAACATGCAAGGTATACCGTTACAACGGTTAACGGATTAAAAAGGAGAGGCAATGCATGCAGCAGCAGCAGAGCAGCAGCATGCAGTTAGTTGTGGTAGTAAATTTTTGATTAATTAAAGAGATATGTATATGTATTGTGTGTGTGTGAGTGTTGTATAGATAGATATGCATGGCGTTGTAGTAAAAGTAAATGTAAAATTATGGCAGGAAAGAAGAGAGAAAAGAAAAGGGAGAAGAGAAGTGAGTGGGGAGACCAATGGTCAAAGTTGTGTACAATGATGGGGGAGCTGAACCTGAACCTGTGAACCCTGCCTCCTTTTCTCCTGCAAACGCACACATGAGAAAGAGAAGGAAAAAAAGAAATGGAAAGCGAACAAAGAAAGAGAGAAAGGGAAAGGGGTGGGAGTAGGAGTAGCAGCAGTCCGGGGCCCCAACCGTTGTCATCCCACTGTTCTCCCTCTCTTCTCTCTCCACCATTATTGACCTCCTCCTCTCCTTCATTATTTCATTCCATCATCATCACCTCTTCATCATTTTCCCCCCCTCTCCTCTCTCATCACATGACCAGCTCTGCCTCGCCGGCCGGTAGCCAACGCCTTTGAGAGCGTCTCTGGGTTGGTGGATGTGTGTGCTTGGGCACTTTGGAAGACGTGATGGTTAATCACACACACACACACGGAGATTTCTGATAACTTGTTTCTAAGATATTCTGAACAGAACACACAGCATTAACGCATACTGAAAAATAATGAAATGGAGTACCCCACTTTTTCTCCCAACTTATCCATCTCAGGGGGTGATGCTGCTCGGTGGGCTCAAAAGGTTGTGGAGTTGAAAAGAGATGAGATGGGGTGATGGAAAGGGATGGATGAGGGCCGCAGAGGTCAGAAAAGATTCTGCAGGTTCAAGGGGGGGAGGAGTGGGGGGAGACGAAGAAAACACATCAATCATTGGACTAGTTGGAATAATTAAGAAAAACAAACACCCCCTCTCTCCCTCTCTATGAGTTGCACAGTCTGATTCATCTCTCTCTCTCTCTCGCCAATGCACATGTTGGGGATATGCCTTACATGTACAGCGGAGAACCCTATAAATTTATATAATCTGCAGTATATATAAATAAGCACATACATTTAGAGCAAGGGATTTAGATATTTTGCTGCAGGAGAGCAGTACAGAAATGTGTATCTGCATGGCACGGCGTGCATGCATGTAATATCGTGAGTTAAAAACTTTTTGAGGCAAAGAAATAAGAAGAAGAAATCTGTCCTTGATTGCTGCAAATGCATGTAGCCATGCATACAGCAATCAATTGAAAAGAGTTCAGATGCGTGCGTAGAACAGGTTGATATATGTATATTAATATATGAATGGACCACAGTCCTTTGTTCCTTTGCAATGGGAAAATTTTAAATTAAAAAAAAAATTGTATCTATAAAGATGAAGGAGAAAAAAGAAAGTTTGCATGATGCGCAGGCTTTAACCTGCTGTGAACCCTAAAATTAGCAACCCTTTGGACCACACTGCATGGTGCATGCAGACACAGCACACCCACACAAACACAAACACAGAGAGCAGTCAAAGCAGATGAAGTGGTGCTTCTGACCATCGTCGAGTGCTAAAGTCAAAGCTTCAGACCTATTACTTCACTAGCCCTCATCATCATGTCCCTTCTTCCCTCCCCAATTCATCACAAATTAAGTAACATCCTTTTTTAGTTTAATTTCCTTTTATATATATAGACATATATATAAGAATGAAGACTGTTAAATTTTGTTATGAAATTAAATTATAAGATTAGTATATATATACAGGCAATTAGAAGGAGTATGAGTAGATTATATTAACAACAAAAGGAGCCATGTTTATCATGCATTAAGATTTTAGAATAAACAAAACGGAAGGACAGGACAGAGCAGAACCAAAAAAAATAAAAGTAGGAATGGAAAAGATGAACAGCGCTGCAGCGTTGATGAAATAAATGCGGCGTTTGAATTGGTGGCGCATCTTGATCTTGCAGTTCTTTGTTTATTTGTGAATAAGAATATATAAATATATGTCGATCGTCTTGGAGATGATATGACTTGATGCGATGGAGTGAGTGAGAGAGAGTTGGGGTTGGGGTTGGGGTTGAAGCCACCGGTTATTATTGCCTGCCTGATGACCTGCATGCAGGTGATGGCAAAGCTACGAAACCCATATGACAAGACTTGACATCCTTAACAGTCAAACCCCTCTTTTTTTATTTTTATTTTTATTTATATATCACATTTAATATTTCCATCATTGTATTATTACATCTGCACCCTCTATCCTCTTGCCTTATTGCACTTAACACCTTCACTGTATTTTCCAAAATAATAGCAACCTCTGATATAAGTTTTTTTAAAAAAATTAGTATTTCACATGACATAGGATATGTTTAGTAATTATCAATATTTAAAAATAAATAAAATTAATCTAAGTACATAAAGTATATGAGACTCTAGTTAGATTTTAATCTTATATTACATAATTTTAATACTATAAATTTTTTTATTAGATTTTGATATTATAATAATATTTTTTCTCATCTTAATTTTTTAAAAAATAAAAAAGTATTAAATTCAATCTTGCATTTAATACTTTCTAAATTTATATATAAAAAATATATAATATTAAAATATGAGAGGGAATAGTGAGAAGCATGCATTCCAATCAAAACAATTAATTGAATAGTTGAGTAAATATAAGTATATCCACGGGAGGATATGATGAATGCGTATGCGTGTGCGTAGGTGGAGAGATGCATGACAATTAATTCATCTCGTCTTCATGTTTCAAAGGCATGGGCTTCCTTCACTTCTTCTTTTTCTTTTGGGGTTTCAGCGGGTGGGTGGTGATGATGAAGATGGTGTTGGTCTCGATCAATCAAATCTTTTTGAGTCTGAATCAGTTGGGTACTTAAATTGTCGGCTGGCTGGATCGCTCAAATAAATTGGATTATTTGTTAGAACTAACTTGAAAAGGAAGAAGAAAGAAGAAGCAAGAATGATATGTTGATTAGATTTGGGCTATGGGCTACAACCTAATTGTAGTGTCGTGGTTAATAATTAAGCTTAAGCTCTCTTTTTTTCAAATAAAATATTAAACTAAGATTTAAAATAGTAATATCCAATGACATATTATGAGTAGTATAATTAGATACTATCAGCATTCATAAGCGTACCAAAAGTAAATTGTGAAAACTTTAAAAGCAGACACAATAAAAACAGATAGAGAATAAGTTTAAAAAAATAAAGAGACAGAGGATAAATATTACCTCATTAACACCGATAAACCTCCTCAATTATTATCATTCACGGGTCGATCAATCACTTAACTCATTTGTTATTATCACACCTATCAATTCTCTTTTCTCTAATACTAATTACCTTCCTCAAATTTGAATATTGATGTCCGTGGATTTTCATAGGAGATGACTCTAATTTATTTTAGAACTCACTGTTATTAATATGATTTAAACATTGTAAGTAATCCTTGAATATATTGGTAACGGCTGAGTTAATTATTTTTTCTTGACTTAAGTCTTATCATTAATTGATATATATCATCATTCAGTTACGTCAAGTCAAACAATTCTCCGGCCAAGAATAAGTCATTATTTATTTTTATAAGAAAATGAAACCGTTCTTGGTCAAATCAATCTGGAGAGGAAGAGAAAGAAGAAGAAGAGAGATGGGAAAGTATGTTGAAGTGGTGGGTATGTCTTCTGGCCTGCTACTGTCAGTGAAAGCCATCATCTGAGGAGCTCACTGACCACACAACTCTTTCTAAAGCTCCTGTCATACCACTGCATATCTATATCTATATATCTTATTTTCTTTTTCTTCTTATAAGATAATTAAGTAGAATATGAATGTCTCAGTAGTAAAAAAAAGAAGAATGAGGTAAAAATAAAACCTAATAATAAGATTATGATATAAAGTAAGAGTTTTTACATATTATTATCATACAAGAAGGAAGGAGAGTTGGGTTTTATATTTAATCTAATCACGTAATAAAATATGCTTATATATTACTAAACTAAGGGTCCATAAAAAGGATTCATTAAAGCATAGTAAAATTTTATAAGAAAGATTATAAATTTAATAATTATTGAAATAAAAAATTAATACATAGAAAAACTTAAGATGCTCAGCTCTTCAGTGAGGGTAGAAATATAACATAAAAAGGAATGTAATTGGATGCTGGAGAGCATAACAAGAAGCAGAGATAAAATGTAAGAATCTATGGATGGATGGATAGATACAATGGGATATGACCGGCACCTAGAACTTTGTTTTTGGGAGAAATAAAATAAAGGTATATACGTACGTACGTAGGGCCACAGGATGGCATTTTGAGCAACATGGTCCACTTTGCCCACCAAAATAAGGGCAGGCAGAGTGTTGATAAGGCTCTCCTCACAACACATTTATATTGATGTGTTAACATCTCAAACCGCATGTCTTCCTACAAAGCAACTTTTGCCTTCCTCTTCCTCTTCTTCTTCAAATCATTATAAGCTGCCTAACCAAATCAAGTAAAATTATATATGTATATAGAACAAAGAAATAGATAGGTATCTCCATCTGTATAATGATGAAACAAGTGAAATCTATATATTTACTTATTGTTTAAAACTATGCACAGCATGTGTGTGAGTTGAATACTTTAAAGATAGTAAATCTACCGTCATATTATCTATATATTTTTATAGAATATAGTTATACAGTAGTAGTAATAATAATCTATATTTCTACTATTACCTTTTTTTAAAAAGGGAAGAAGCATATGAAGTTAGTAAAATATCTGAGTTGAGAGTACTACTTTTGTTATTTATAAATATAGAATTAGTTGTAGAAAAGAAAAAAAATATAAATATAGAGAGCAGAATAATGGAAAAATGAGGCACAGCGACACAAATATGGGAAGCCTAATTAACAGAAATAAAAAGAATATGGATGTATTATTATACCTCTACATATAAATAAATATATGATGGGGGGGGGGAGGTATCCTTCACTTCGCTCACAGTAGAGACATTGCACATGACCTGTATCTCACAAGGGCAAGGCAGGGGGATCTTATCTCCTCAATGCAATTAAACTAAGCGTACGGCCTCATCGTCTCTTGACCCTTCGCAGCAAGCAAAGGAAAGAAAAAGGATAAAAAGGGAGGGCAGGCAGTAAAAGGCACACCAAGAAACCACCCTGCATGCTGCTTCTCCTTTCTTTCCTTTCATTTCCTTTATATATACCTCCTCCTCCTCCTCCTCTTCTTTTTTTTTTATCTCAACTTACTTGTCCTAGAATCTCCTCATGATCCGTCACTTTCACCACCCTACATATACTACTACTACTACTACTACTACTACTACTACTACTACTCCCATAGCTACCTATATATTTATATATACACATATATACTACTTAATTATAACCAATCAATTATATCCTGTCTGTCTCTGTGAGCCACCTAGCAGACCTCAAGTACTTTGTGTTAAGTTAGGGCAATTTTGATGAGAAGAAGAAGAAGAAAGCATGAGCTACCTCAGGGAGATATATATATATATATATATATATCACTTGACCGGAACCCTAATATTCCTTTTGCTCCTTGGCCTCCAGTATTATCTCTCCCCCCCTCTCTCTCTAGATATATATATGTGTAATATACTGAATCTGCATATATATATATCGGATCGAGATATTCTTCGTGGTTTACGTGTAGATAGAATAGTTTAAGCATGCAGCGGTAATGAAGTGATTAAGGGAGGAGGATGCGGGGGATTTGGCGTGGAGCAGCACCGACAGGGGGGGAAGGGGGAGTGCAGGTTTCAAGTGGGCAGCTGGGCGTTGTAGGGTAGCGAAGGGAAGTAGCAGCAGACGAAGTAGTAGAAGTAGTAGCAAAGTAGGGTTTGGGAACTGGGAATGTTGTTGTTATCGCGCATGTCGTCGTCGTTGCCGTTGTTCTTCTTCTTTCTCGTGCAGCTGCTGCCGGTCCCACATGGAGACTCAAATAAATAAATATATACATGTATAAATAGTATGCATATAAAACACACGTACGCTCCTTCCAAGGCACGGCCACTCTTCTCGGTACGTCCCCCAATTAATTGCATTGCATATCTGCTGCGTCGAGATGGACTTCACGTGATGGAGGAGCCGCGTTAGGGCTTTTTTTTTTTTTTTTTTTTTACGACCTCCCTCCCTTCTGACGTGATTTATCACGTACAGAAGGAGGAGAAGAAGATAAAGCTCAAATATTGTGTTTGTGTTGTTTGCATGATATATGATATATAATATGCACATATAGGACGGTCAAATTTTTTGAAATTTTAGCCGGTAGAGATCGATTCGAGACCATGTGAATCTGCAGAAAAAAGGGCAATGATAGGAATTTTGGCAGGAAAAAGTGGATCAGTGAATGACTCATCGACCTCATGTACTTTCTCTCTTCTTTTTTTTAGAAAAAAAAGAAAGACGAATTTGTTTTCCCCTTCCTTCCTTCTTGATGCGATTTCCCTTCATTTTAGTATATATTATTTATGGATGAGCAATTGAAATTACTCCCTTTTTGGAATCACATGCATGCATCATCCCATTTTAGCTATATATATTTCATTAGGAGGAAAAAATATATATATTTAGGAGGAGGGAAAAATATATATATATTTAGGAGGAGGAGGAGGAGGAGGAGGAAAAAGAAAAAAAAGCTGGGAGCAGTACTGAGTGAGATAACACATCCATCATCCAGGTGATATGGGAAACCAATTAATTAAAAGCCTTCGCCACCACCGCCTCTGTGCTGCATCTGCATGCATGCAGAGGGCAGCAGCAGTGGAGAACAGAAATATCAGACAAAACCACCACCACCACCACCCTCCCTCCTCAGAGAGAAAGAAAAAAAAAAGGTGAGAAGGGGGGAGCAAGAAGGAAGTTGAATTCTTTCTCCACATTAATTAATATGATATTATATTTCCTGTTATATAAAACCCAGAAATGGCCTAAACTGACCGTGCTCGGAAGGAGTGCATGTTGGTCAAAGAAAGGGACAATTAGTATATAAAGAGACCAAGTACATGAAACACATCCATGTATATTTTATATATTTATACACATACCCTGCCCTGATCAATTAATTATATTTATATATATATAAAAAGCCATGCAGCGGCTACTGGAATTAATAAGTATGCATATGTTTTCCATTACATCAAAACAAAATTGGCAAGCACTGCACTGTGCTCGCCTGAGTCAGTAATGGATATGCTCTCAGTGACTCAAACCCCCATAATTATGATCTTGCCCACAATACCCCCCCCCTCCTCCTCCTCCCACATATCCTATGTCCGTAGGGGCATTCCTAGCAAGGAAAATTACTACTCTAATCCATCATCATCGTCGTCTATAACTATAAGCAGCAGCAGCACAACCCAAACAGACTAAACACGACGCAGATAATTAATTACTGATTAATTAACACGTACGGGGATCGACCGATGCCTTGAATTGAATTCCGGCAGCGAGCCGCGGACTCCCCAATCCATCAGGAGAGGGGGGATCGATGAGGAGCTCCCTTCCTCCTGCTGCCCAAGGATAGCACGATCTGAGGGAAGAACCCGCCGCTCTTCTTCTTCCTGGCCGGACCTCCGCCCGTGCTGGAGGCCGAGCAGCCGCCGCCGCCGCCGCCGCCGCCCCGGCCCCCGTGCCCGTGGTGGTGGTGGTGGTGGAACTGCACCGGGTCTTCGAGGATGGAGTTGGGGGTCACCTGGCCGTCGTCCTCGATGAGGTCGGAGCTGTCCATCCGCAGGTTCTCGAAGTGGGAGAAGGCAAAGTCGGAGTCGTTGAACCTGAACAATATGCTCGACAAGTCCTCTCCCTGCAGCAGCACATGATCCACCTGCAAATCATGCCCATTTAATTCAATCAGTTTAAACCCTAATTTAACCTCATGTATCCTTCTCCGATCGCAATATACGTTAATATTATTACCTTGCACGAGAGAGAGCAGAAGTGGAAGGGTTCTTGCAGAATTCGGTCGCAGGTTAAGCAGATGTTCCCGGAGCCCTTGAAGGGCCTCGACTGCGGCCTCGGCTTCAAGAAAACCACCTTGGCACTGTTGATGGTGTAGGGCTGCGTGTTTTTGGACAAATAATTTAATTATACTCTTGCTAAACTCAATCTACCAGCATTAATGCACTTCATCTCTAAAGCAGTAAAATTCACCTGCACGTAGGAGCAGTCTATGAGCTTCTCCAGATCATCCAGCCGAACCACGTCGTTGTACACATATCTCCTCACCTAATAATTCCCAACAACAAAATTAATCTCGAACGGTGAATTGGACCCTCATTGACTGATCAACGGGACAAGGGGTGAATTATATATACTGAAAGGTCAACCGTGCCCCCCTGGGTTTGGGGGGGCGTTGGTCGTGAGGGCAAGATGGTAAAGATGGGAGGGTTACTTGGGATGGGAAAAAGGACAAAAGGGCGAAGGTGTTCGACTTTCTTTCACCTTGAAGGAAGATAAAAACCATAAATATATGGAGCCAATTATGTGGAGATGTCTGTGTGAAATTTGTGTAAATTTGATGATTCTTCACATCAGAAATTTACCACATTTTAGACATTTTACGGAATGGGATAAGTCCAAAACCTCACTGTGGTAAAGGTGGTGGCAGCAGCCGCTGAATTAAGACCGGGCAGCAGCAAGCTAGATTAAGAGCAAATAGAATTTGAAGGGAAAACTCGACAAACTTGCGGTAAAAAAAAAAGTTGCAAAAAATAACCAAGAAAGAGATATATGCATCTTCATAAGTAAATTTATATTTTAAAAGAAAAAAACAACTATATGCATGAAGAGTACTGCAGATTTTTTTGCAGAAGAAAGAGAAATTAAGGATGAAATTAATTGCTGAATTTAATATTAAAAAACACGGTAAGGAAGAACAAAAATCCTTCGATTAATTAGTAATTATAGCACATATAAGTAATCAGGAAGAGAAAAATTAATCAATGAACAGAAAGGGATATATATATATATATATATATTCAAATACAAATTCTCTTGGTTGCAGGCCTACTGTGTACGTCTTCTTCTGCAGATTAATTACTGTTGCATATAATTAATATATATATAAATATAGGTAAAATTTAGAAAATAAGTTAAAAAGATTAGGGATCTGCTTCCTCTTCTACTCTCTACCTAGCTAGCTAGCTAGCCCTAATTAGAGAATCATGCACAAAGAGAGACGAAGGCGGCGATGTGTAATTTGATATTTCTCCAGAAGTATACAGAAACAATCAAAGGAATTAATCTCCGCATACGAATTTAATATCAACAAACGTCGGCAAACAGGAACTTGAAGAAAGAACATTCGGTGCGAAACAAAGGAGAGAAAAAAAGAGTACTAAAACAATATGCATATGTACGCCTCGTAATTTGAGGTTAGAACAGATGAAGATGAACAGAAATAGCTGCGAATTAATCAATCGCTGAATTTTATTTTTTAAAAAAATAACTGCATATACGCTCGGTGTGGGGAGAGAAAGAGCTGTTAAATCTTCTATCTATGTGCGCGTGCGTGCGTAGGTTAATGGATCTCAGATCGAAGAGGAAAGAAATCGGAAGAGATTATTAATTAATCGATGGAAGGGTCTCTAGAATTAAAAAGGAGGAAGGAGGAAGGAGGAAGGAGGAGGGGAGATCATCACCTGGAGAAGCGGGTGGGCAGTGTGAGCGGGGGCGCAGTGGGGGCAGATGCTGGTGCAGCAGTCGAGGCAGAAGATGTTCTTCTCGTTCTTCTTCCGGCTCTCATGGGCTTCGCACCCCACGAAGAAGCTCTCCTCCACGAGCCCTCCGAGCCACCCCGGCATTGCAGCCGCCGCCGCAGCCGCCGCCGCCCCTCCTCCTCCGTATTCCCCTCTCCCCATGCCCTCCTCTCTCTCTCTCTCTCTCTCCCTTCCCCTTCTCTCTCTACTAATCCTCCGAAGCTAGCTAGCTAATTTGAAGCCACACAACACACACACACGCACCAAAAAGAAATCAAACACACTCTTTCTCTCTCTCTTTTCTCTGGAGTCGTATGGACGTTTGTAGAGGAATAGTAGCGTTGTTGTGTAGCGATGTGGTTTGTTCTTGAGCTCAAAAGAGAGGAAAAAAAGTGTGTGTGGATGGGGGAAAGAGGGAGGGGGGGTGCAAAGGCTTAACGAACCTCCTGCGCTATTTATAAGAGCCTGGCAGACACAGCGCCTAGAGAGAGACCCACAAAACAACAAACCAGAAGACACCCACCCCATCATCAAACACTTCATTATATGTCTATCTATCTATCTATCTATATATATATACACATTAACCTGAGAGGGAGAGGGAGAGGGAGGAAGCTTAATTAATCTGCTACCTGAACGAGCGAGTGAGCCAGCCACTGATTTATTAATTAATTTAACCAAGGAAGAAGTGCCGTGGGGTGGGCCTCTTCCCTCCATCTCTTTATACATACATATATATATATACACACACACCAAAACAGTGCTGCTGCTGAAATAGTATATACCATTATTAATTCCAGCTACTTTATTTAATCATTTGAGAGGGATGACATGAATCTGAGTATACAATTGATTAATATTTATGCAGTTAATAATAAAAAGGATGAGTTGGGGAAGGAGGAGGAGTGGCGGTGGGTAGGGTTTATGGCGGGAAGTCAGGAACCCCCACTACTATTATATTTGTACTTTTTCCTGTGTTGTCCTCCTGCATCGCATTGCCTTGGTTTTCCCCTTTCAAGAGAAATATATATATATTTTTTATATGAAATAGTGTGCGAGTGAGAAAATAAACAAGCAAAAGAACAGAAACGAAAAGCTTTTTGTTTGCTTTTCTTGTTTTAAGCTGCTTCTCTTTTTTTTCCCTTCCTTACTTGGTATTGTTTGGGTGGTTTATGAGTTGTATTCAATTTAATTCCCCCCCTCCTTTTAATCAGCGGCCTCTGAATGAGCAAGAGATACGTAGAAACAAAATAGGGTTCAATTTAGAATCAAGTTAAAGAATTGAATAGTGATAAATGAAGTTGGAATCCGCATTAGGTTTTTGACTTGGATGGCCAAAGGGTCGAAATAGGGTCAAGTATTATTTTTCCCAAGCTAAGTTTGCTCTTTAGACGGGAAGAGAGAAAATTAACAAAATTCAATATGTCCGCCAATAGTATCCTCATACATATAATATAATACAGAGACTGTTTATAATTTCAAAATAATAAAAATATTATAGAAGCTATTCCCTTATATTTTTAAATTATAAATGATTAATTCACCATGAGTATTAAATCCATAATTTTATGCAAACTAATTCTTCTTTTATATTTTATAATTTAAAAAACTTCTTTTTTTTACTCTTAAAATTATAAAAGCTATCCTTTAAAATTCAAAATTATCTTTATATTTTAAGAATATAATATATTTACGTTTATTAAGTGAACTAAAAATCCTGTAATGGATAAATATATATTTTATATAAAAATAAAAAATAACGATAATATTTGGACAAAAGTAAAACTAATTATTATGAGGAAGTAGATTAGTATTTTTTGAAAAATAAATGTAAAAGAAAAATAAAATGAAATAAAAATAAGTTAACGAGAGTTGGGGAAAAAACCTGGAAAAGATTGGGGGGGAGGGAGGGGGCCCATGTGCATGTGAAAAAGGAGGGTCCCTCTCGGTGATGCTCATTTTTAGATTCATTTGATTTGGAAAAGCATAAAGCACGGCTGCTGCCTCCCTCATGGAGACCACCCCCCCACCATTTTTTTTTTCACATTTCAATTCCCTCCATCCTCCATCCTCATTACCACCATCATCATTAATCATACCTCAAAAAAAAAAAACGAAAAGAAAATTCCTTCAAATATATATTAGGGAAGGAGGGCCCCTTTTGAGGGAAGGCACCGGATTGGGCCTTACTGAGGTCCATTCCTAATCATAATCTTGGCCCCCACTGCCCATTGCAATTAATCTCCCTACCATCTTATTATATTTTGCAATCATTAAATTATCTATCGATCGTATTATTATATGCGTATCATGTAAGACATGCACATTGTGCACAATAGTGCACTGTAATTATTAGTTTAATTTTTTATTTATAGACTCCTTTTTTTTCTCCCGTGAGGGGGGCCGGAGAAAGATTAATTTTAAAATCGAACATGGTCGTGAATATTTTCTTAGAAAATAAATACGATCATTGTCTAACTAAAACACACGGATTGTAACAAGAGAGTTGAATTATTTGTATTTATATTATTATTATTTAATATTTGTAATATTTTCTATTTATTTAGGGCTGTGATATAATGTATCTGATAGAATTATATAAAAAAAATTAGAGAGATGAACTTTAATAATAATAATAATAATAATAATAATAATAATAATAATAATAATAATAATAATAATAATAATAATAATAGCACAAACCAGCACAGTAGAACAGTGCAAGCAAAATATAATTATTAATCTCCATGAGATGAGACTTACTATGTACCAGGAGATGATTTATTCCTTTATAAAAAAAGTGAATTAAATGGCTGATTTTTTTATCAGGATTACATTTTTCTAATAACTTGAAGAGTTCAATGACAAACTAAAAGGTAAAAAAAGAAGCAAAGTCCAATCAATCACAAGAGACAACCCAAGTCAATAGCATCGCAAAAAGAAAAATTAGGCCCAGCATGTATTATAGGTATATTGTGTGAATAAATGACCACCAAGGAAGAAAAGAAGAAGAAGAAGAAGAAGAAGAAGAAAAAGAAAAGAGTGAAGGACAAGGGTTAGCCAGCAGTCAAATCAAGGGAATTTTATTAAATCTATCAACTTTTTTTTTTGGGTGGGAGCTAGCATTGACCCATCACAGATGTTGTAGGAACATGGATATCAGAATTTATGTTGGACAAAAGCAACCCCTAATTGTTTTCCACATGGAGCAAATACCACTCCCACATCTCAATTTACTAGTTGAAAAGTGAGATAAGGCATCTTGTCCCACATCTCAATTTACTAGTTGAAAAGTGAGATAAGGCATGTTGAGACAAGGTTCTTTTTGTAAATTTAATAATATCAAGGGTTAGATTATATAGAATGTATCTTATTTATATATAATATACAATTAGATAGGATCTTAAAATTTGAATCTAACCAAAAAAAATAGTTCATCATTTGAAGATGAATTATAAGTGAAACGGTTAAAATTGAATTGATTCAATCAAATTGGGTTGAATAGTCCCTTGAGCGAACGGATCCATGTTGGTTTTAGTTTTAGGTGTAAATTTAAATCGTTAACCCGTTAAGATAGTTAATTAGGTCAGGATCAAATTAATTGATTCAATAAGCGATAATGATTGCATTTGTCTTGAAATAATTCTATAACTTTATTGTCTTAAGAGGTAGTAGAGTCGAGCCATATCACCTCATATATAATGTGTTTTACTTATTTATTTTCATCGACTTTCACAAGAAAACAACTACAATATTAGAAAATGTTAGAATTGAAAAAGAGAGATTTTGATCACTTGATAGAGGAAAAATGACAATGATCCAATATAAAGTCCTAATTTTCATAATTCAATCGGTTAAGTCTTTTTAATAGAACCTCACAAATGAACAATTTGAGCTTCCCATATATTATGTAATAGATTAAGAGTTCCTTATCAATGATAAGAAGTCCTAATTTTTAATAGAACCTCGCAAACAAACCATTTGAGCTTTGCATATTTTGTGTAATAGATCAAGAGTTTATTTTATGATCATTTTGATTATGGGATTTACGGTGAATGAACTTAAACTTTCTAATGAATTCTAAATGTCAATATTAACTGAAAAATCAAACATAAGGAATTATGATTCATTTGAGAACCAAAAGTTGTCAAAATATTATATAGAAAATATGATAAATAAATCGCTTGATAGCAATGATGATTGTTAATTGGAACTCTAGATAGAAAAAAAATGATATATCCGGTTATTAATAACTTCTAGACTTCATACTATCTTATATTATTCACTCCTTTTAAAAGATAATCGAAAATCTAGATAGAATAAATATTCAGTTCATAATGTACAACATTACTGACCCCTCTTAAGAAATCTTATTCTTCTTTAAGACCATAGTAGGAGAAGAACCACTAGCTCATAAGCATACAGATGGACCCTAATTCTATATATTTGACTGATTTTATATAATATATATATTATGTTCTAGTTGAGAATAATATGAGGTTCTTAAGTAGACTATCCTCTTTAAGATTTGGAGGGAGAATTTTATACTCCTCTGAGTAGTTTATATTTGAAGAAGATACTGTAATTTTGTTACAGATAGAGAGGGAGGGAGAGAGAGAGCAAATATAATTGACAAACAGACTACTACATATGTGATGACACATATAGAAACAAAAGATGCATTGAATGATGTACCAAAAATGTGATCCAGTGTGCTGTTGACCAAAACAGTGGGGTTCAGAAATTATTACTTTTTTTATCTTTTACCTCTCCATTCTTGGAGGAAAGAGGACTAAATATTGCCAAGGGCAAAGGGGTGGTGCATGGTACTTTGATTGCCCCCCCTCCCCTTCCGTTGCATTTGCATTGCATGTGGAAAAACTGAAAACCTAGAACAAAAGCCTGGTGGCCAAATCATTAAAATCAGACAATTCACATCTGCTGCATTCCTGATCA
This sequence comes from Thalia dealbata, assembly GCA_030544415.1. NCBI lineage: Eukaryota > Viridiplantae > Streptophyta > Magnoliopsida > Zingiberales > Marantaceae > Thalia > Thalia dealbata. The sequence goes on along the minus strand of CM060454.1, from coordinate 29,951,355 downwards.
GCCTCTCATCTTTTTTTCTTGATCAGAAATTCTTCTAACATGCTCACAAGTTAAATATAGAGTGGTATCATTAGTCTTTGTTTGGGAGTTTGTTTCTATTTTTTAAATAACACGATTCAAGGTATAGATGCGTTGCAGCTTGCATTGGTTGATGCAAGTTAAAATCTCAGGTAAATGTGGCATATGCAGTACCGAAATGGACAGCAAACAAATAGTACCCATATTTTTTAACTGGCCAGGTGCAGCTTTTCTCTGTCAGTAAGTCTCATTCATTGCGAGATGAATGATTGATTGATGCGAGTTCTTTCTCTGCACCAACAACACTCGCTCCCATCTGCAACCCATCGATCGCTCTTCACATCATTGTTGATAACAGCAAGATGATGAAAGATCTACTGAGGCCTAACCCCACACCTCGCAGCATGGAACAGCAGAAAAATCCAATGGGGATTCAGTTTAATTAGGGAGTGATAAAGGGTAGGGAGAGGATGCTTTATGCAGAACCTGCACGAAGCAGATCAGTTACAGCTTCTGCTGTCCTCCATGGAAGACAGTGGAATCCCCGCTCCTGTGCCTTCACAGAAGAAATAGTATCAGTCACAACAGTGGGTTGGTTGCAGGAGAAGGAGAGAGGGCGGGAGTATGCCTATTTAATTTCTTCTAAACATTCCAATATATATATATATGCGAACAACAACAACACCATCACCTACTGCTTGCCCAAAGCATCATCAACTGTTGCCAAAAAAAAAACCTCCCCCCTTATTTTGCTTATTTTTTCGAGAGCCCCACCGCTGCTGCCCCTCCTCTTCCTCCTCCTCCTGCCGTATGACCACCACAAGGGAGTCACATGCTTTGCTTCCACCCATGATAGACTTGATAATCCCATGTTTTTAAGCTGTAATCTATGCTGATATATAAAAAGAAGAGCCCACATTTATATGTAAATGCCCTAGAACTAGAGTGCTATATGAGGTAGGGGGGAGAAGTCACATGAATGAGTGAATGAATGAATGGGGAGGTAGCTTTTGAGTTGACCAACGCTCATGTCTTCTTCAACTTTATCCTGAAACTGAAAAGGGATACCCTTTCAAACAACGACTATTAGCTGACAGAAGTGGGTACTGAAAAGAGATGCTGGTCTCTTGTTCGGATGCCTCTTCACTGGGAAACATGGAATGGGTGTGTTAGGGTTGTCTGGGGAGAGCTAGCAGATGCCTTTTTTTCCTTGAGCATTTTAGTTTTTGCATTTATATGGAGGCAAGCAAGCAACGCCATGCCCATCTTATCATATATATCTTACCCCACTGAAAAAAAAAATCCCCCCCTACACTGCTGCATTTCAATCAATCATTTAGATATAAACAGTATTTGTTAGTTAATTACACTGAAGATGAGCCAATGCTTCCTTTCAGATTATATTCTTCTCTCTATACCTAATAAATTAAAAAAGAACCTACTCATTCAAGTGACTACCCTACAATCATCAAATATGCTTTCTTCAAATTTCTTCGATATATATATTTATTCTAATGAGTCTTAAAATCTGAGATCTAGTATTAAATCTTACTGCTCCAACTATATGATGTATATTAGAAGATAAGGTTTGTTATGATGTATTCTTTTATGAGTCTTAAATTTATAAGTTTTAGTATTGAGTTTTATCACTGTAATTAGCTAAGAAATATATTTTTTATTTAGGGAAAATTGTGAAAGGATTAATTAATGGGCTAAATAGTTTTTGAAAATATCTGTAGATGTTATGGGCTTACTGGTGTCTCTCATATGGGCTTGGGCCACATCACATGAGCTGATAAATTTGAAATTTTTTTTACACGACTGAATTGAATTGATTAAACAGTAACGTTTCCTAATTGGATTTATAAGGAGATACCTGACTGAAAATATAATTTTATAGTCATAATGACTAGTGCATCCGGGTGATGCACCTTATATTGTCTAGGGAATTGCAAGAGCTTGAATGCTTTGAAGTAGTAAGATGCCATCCCTAAAATGATAACGAATTAGGTAGAAAATTATTCTGCATATAATTATTAATTATATCATGACATTTTGTGTCATTATTTAATTAACTAGTTAATTAACTTATTTAGAGAGATGCACAAGTACTCTATATAGCTTCCGATTATAATACGTGATACGATGATACATATATCTTTTTAGGCATTCAACTAAATGACTGGCTCGGGCATAGTTCGTTAAAGCACGATTATTATTATTTTGTGGTGTATATAAATTGTACTAGGTTGAGCATAGAGCGTATAGTGTTCTGCTCAGCCTAGCACAACACAAGGTACAATATTATGGAAATGTTGTATCGGCACAACAGGAGCCCGCGTACCACATGTCGTGCTCGCCTATGGCCAACAAGGGTGAGGGCCTGGGCTCGACTTGAGTCCAACAGAGTACGACAGCTGATGAGTTGATAATGATGCAATTGTGAGGGGTGAGGACAAAGGCAAAGATGAAGTAATAGGAGTGAACCGACAACCCTCCCAAAAGTAAAGAAGACTAGCGACATCAATGAGGGCAAAGGCGACTACCAACAATGATAAGAGTGAAGGTGATTAGTAAGTGGCAATTAGCAACTAGTGAGGATGAAGATGACTCATTGCTCGCATGCCCTAGCATACTAGAGTTGATGCTTTAGACATTGGATGATTTGTCATATATGCCGCTACATCGATGTCATGATTATGATTTGCGACTTCATGAGACATGATCATATCCCTTGGATCCTCGATTTAGTTAGGTCATCATTGAACATCGCAAGCGAAATTGTTGACATGAGCTAGTGCGGTTGCCTTCGTGAGGATGCGGACGAGTTAGAGGAGAAGGAGTCGAATGAGGAGTTGGACCACAGCAAGTTGAGTCCGCCATTGACAACAAAGTGACGAATGACGAGTTGGCAACGAAGTGTGGGCAAAGGTAACTCTTTTACTTGTGCTCACTTGCCCCAACATTATAGTTAAAACCTCAACCCTCAAATGGTCTATCATTCGCTTGTCTGCAAGCATTTTTACATCGATATCATGATCACAATTCATGACTTCACAAGACTAGGCCACATTCATTGGGTCCTTGATTCGGTGGGACCGTCCTCAAACATTACAATCGAGATTGTCGACCAAAGAACTACCTTCCGGGAGGAAGAGAACTAGGCAGAGGGTGAGGAGTTAAAGGGAGGAGATAGATAACAATGAGTTAAGTGGGCTGTTGATAACAAAGTGATGACTTACAAGTTTGTAACAAAGTGACGGTAAAGACGACTTGTTGCTCATGCTTGCTCGTCTTGGTGCCAGAGTACATTATGATCACAATTTGTGACTCGGTGAGATACAACTACGGCCCATGGATCCTCGATTCGACGGTGAGATCACCATCGGACAACCAACCGACCTACTATGTCTAATATGGCTCTGTGCGGACTGAGTGTATGTCACCTATTGATGGGCTGAGCCGATACGTATACCTCTTCCTCTTAATTTATATTATATCTAAATAAGTGCGCTGTCTTGATGAATTAAGATTAAAAAAATCCCCCACCACGAATCCATGTCTCATCTGCCGCGAGGGATGATGGGTTCCCCTCCTTTCCACTCTTACAATCCTTCTTTTTTATACTCATTTTTTTCCACTAATTATATCCTTCTTTTTGTTTGTTTGTTCGTCCTCGGCTCCTCTCCTCCTTTCTAGAACATTCCTTTTTCCCTTTTCTTTTTCCTTACGATCTTAAGCTCTAATTATCTATTAGGTCACCAACGCCATTAGGGATCGTCCCTAGTGAGTGGATATTTATATATATCCTTGTTTGTTGTTAAACTCTGGGTCCGTCGACTAGTAACGCCACCGTCACTGCCATCTCCACGTATCCCTTGGGGAGCAAGGGAGAGTGCCACGAAGCAAGCCAGCCGTGACGTGGAGAGCCAAATAGTTCAATAGGATAATATCTTTTAATTTTAAAAAATATATATTGATACGGAATTTCTTCAGGAGGTCCTGCATGGGATACTTAACTCCATTTGCCTCCAACTTGCAAAGAATATTCATATACAACGGGCATGTGGATGACACGCCCGCACTCGGTGCAGAGACGGGCGATCGTAAAAAGAGACAACGACGGTTTTGATTTTAAAGGTTATAAGAGTAATTATTTCAAAGTTTTTAACGTATTCCGACCTGCCATCAAAATATAATTAAATTAAATCATAATCCTACCGAAAGATTCTGTCTCGAGCCAATGGTTCACGTGAATCTTCTTCAATCCTCCCCCCACCACCACCTCATCATTTTCCTTCACATAGTCCCAGTGCTTCAATCCTCACCACCCACTCGTACCCCCACCCCATCGACACCGACACGCCACCCCCCACCCCCTGACATGACATCACCCTCCCCGGACCTCCCGCCCCACACGCGTCTCCCTCCGAGCTCGCCGAACCGGGTGCGTCCCCCGGGTGGCGATGTCTCAAGTACTCCACCCAACAACCCCTCTGGCCTCTGCCGCCGGATTCCCATTTCCCTCTTCCATCTCCACTCGTCCAACGCGGGTCCGCTGCACGGGACCGCATCGTACGCTCAGGAGAGGACTCGGGGCTCGATCCGACGGACGTTGTGGATCCGCATAGGAAAGTTCTACGCGCACGAGGTCGGCGTCCGTCCCCACGACCACGAGAGAGAGAGAGAGAGGGAGAGGCTTTACGCATCACGGAACCGTTCCGCTTCTCTCGAGATGCCGAATCGGACGGTGGATGGAGGTTTAGCCGCGTTCGAGTGCGAAGGTGATCCGCCGATGATGATGAATCGCTTCGCGTTTATTAATGGCCGCAGGGGACGGAGGGCCTTCCGCGAGCAAAACCCGCTTCCTGAGGTGGAGTACACCGTGGTGCCCCGATGGCTCTCGTTTCCTATCTCTCGATCTCCCTGATGCTCGTCATCGTCGCCGGTACTCGAATGCCCGTTCGTCAGTTCGTTTTCATTTGATTTTATTTTCTTCTCTTTTCTCTTTCTTTGGGGGGAGTGGTGTTGAATGAATTTTGTGCTGTTTTTTTTTTTGAGTATAGATGGCCTGGTGGCCGAGAGCATTGGAGGAGGGAACGAGTTGCTTCCGGGGATTCTGAGGGACGAAGCGGTCGAAAGGCTGAATCAGCTCGCCGAGGTACGATTGAGCTGCTTTTTTGGTTCTTTATCTGTGCTGTGCGTGAAAGTTGGATTCTGGATGCTGTTGTATTCGGATTCGCAAAGGAACTGATTTATTTGTTTATTTTTAATCGGAGATGTTAGGCGACTTCACGTCTAGTTGTTTCAAGATCGCCAAAAAACATCCTTTTTATAATCTCGCTCGTCGGCTTTCTTGAATATTTTACGATCGATCGGTTTTGCTCTCGGTGAATAAGTACTGTAACCAAACGGGTCGTGTCCTGCGTAAAAAGAGAATTTTGATGTATATCGTCTCCTGCCCCAAATGGTTCTCTCTGTGCGGTTCTTCTGCTGGTTCTTGTTGTTAATAATACCGATCGATTTCAGTAGTTCTACCAGTTTTGATGATCAATAGTGTTAGTTAATCATGTAATCTATATTTGGATCCATCTTAAGAAAAATGATATTTATGCGACGTCGGTTATTTGATTATTTTGAGCAGATCTCCGATGCTGACGGCTATCTTGAGAGGACGTTCCTAAGCCCAGCCTCGATAAGAGCTACAGAACTTATCACTAAATGGATGCAAGATGCAGGGTTAAGAACGTACGTCCGTTGTATTTATCCTTCATATCGACTTTTTTCTCCAACAGAATGACTTAATTAGTATTGAAATTCAGGTGGGTGGACCAAATGGGTAATATACATGGTCGAACTGAAGGTGTTAATGCAACTGATGGGGCTTTGTTAATTGGATCTCACTTTGTAAACGTTCATGATGATCTCTCTCCATCCGTGCAAATTAAGTTTTTAAACTGGTCCTTATGGCTAGTGGCTTTAAGCAGGATACTGTGGTTGATGCTGGAAAGTTTGATGGAACATTGGGCATTATATGTGCTATCGCTGCTTTGAAGGCCTTGAAGATCAACGGGAAATTGCAGAAACTCAATAGGCCAGTTGAGGTCAGTGAAGTTTTCTTTGTTGTTATTGTCTACTGTTACTAATGGCCTAAGTACAACCTACGGAAATTTTCTATTAGCTAACTTTATTAGATTTTTTAACTCTTAACACTTCAGTCAATTTAACTGCAAGATTTCTATTTTTTATAACTAAAGCATCATTGAACATCTAGTTGGTATATAGGGGATGCATAATTCTTGGTGATACGTTTCAGGTAATTGCATTTAGTGATGAAGAGGGCGTCAGGTTCCAGTCTACCTTTCTAGGCAGTGCTGCTATTGCTGGTAAACTACCTGTGTCAGCATTGAGGACACCCGACAAGAAGTGAGTCTCCCCACTTAGCTTTGTAATTTTTCTTCACTTAAAATCTTCTTTATTCACTTTCTAACTTATTCAATTTATGCAGTGGTGTCACTATCCAAGATGTACTGAAGGAGAATTCCTTTGAAGCGAGTGATGCAAGCCTTCTTCAGGTCAAGTATGACCCGAAATCTGTGTGGGGTTATATTGAGGTACAGTCTATGCCCACATTATCATTTTTATGGTTTTGTATTACTTTTAAAAATATACCACCGCTCATTCTCCGGGTCTTTTTATATGATATATTTGATAGATCTAGTTGAATACATATTTGACCTTTGTTATTTCTAATTGTACCTATGTTTGACCTTAATACTTAATGCAATAGGTGCATATTGAACAAGGCCCTGTATTGGAATCTCTTGGTTATCCTCTTGGAATCGTCCAAGGAATTGCAGGACAAACACGGTTGAAGGTATCCATCATATTTCATTTCCTATTAAAAAAAGTTCACAACTAACACAGTCTTCTAGATAAACAGCTCCCACTGCCAGTGGAAATATAACATTTAACTCCAAGAAGTCAATTGCAGCTGTATCCAAATTTCATCAGTCAATGGATCAATCAGCTATTATGTCCATACCAGTAGATTCTAAGTTGCCCTCAAACAGAAAATTCAGATTTTCTATTTTTTAAAAAAGAAAGGAAGAAATATTATTTCAGCATCTACTGAATAATCATTTAAAAAAAACATCTACTGGATAATGATTGACCCTAAAACTTCTTTTTTAACAACAAAGGGTAATTTTATTCCCAAATTAGGGGAAATGACATCAGGTAAAATGTTGAGTATCGACCATATGGAACCTTCATTGATGCATACCAGTTAAATTATCTGATCATTAGCTGCCAAAATTATGTTAAATGAGCATCTCTGTTTTCGTGGGTTGGAATCTCGGGTCATACTGGATAGAGAATATGTGATGGTGGACTTTCTTTGGTTTTTTGAACGTTTTGGCTAGGTTAAGGCTATCCTTCTTGTTAGCTTCCTGTTTATCGTTTACTGCTCACTCAAACCTGCAAAGATGTAACTTGCAGGCTTGCACAGAACTCTTCCTTAAATTCCTATAAAGTAACTCCACTGATTTGACATTTCAAGCTGCCTTTTTTGGTTTTCTGAACATGTCTTGCAAAATTAAGGCTGTCCTTCTTCCCATAAGAATAAAAAGTTCTATAGGCATATTTTGAAAAGGGTAGAAACTGCGTATTCTATGACATTCTTCCTGTTATAGCCTACTGGAGAAGATTCTTTTGAAAAAAAAGAAGAAGAAAGAAACACTACACCGTAAGCCTTCGTTAGGAGCTGTGAAGTGATTTTTGCCTCAACTACTTTTCAGGTGAAAGTCAGTGGTTCTCAGGGACATGCAGGCACTGTTCCGATGTTAATGCGCCAAGACTCGATGACTGCTGCTGCTGAACTAATTGTAAATCTAGAGAGTTTATGCAAATATCCTGATAGAGTTTTCACTTACAATGAACAGTGTGGACACTACAAAAGGGAATCTTTTGCAGGGCTGGTCTGCACAGTGGGGGAAATCTCTAGCTGGCCGGGTGCAAGCAATGTCATTCCTGGGCAGGAAAGTTTGAGCAAACACTTTAAACCACCGTCAGTCCTCTTTTATCACGGATATTTGTTTGAAATAAAGGCTTTATTCATGCAGGTAAACTTCACTGTCGATATAAGAGCTTTGGATGATTTGGCAAGGGAAGCCATAGTCTCGGAATTCTCACGCCAAGTTCATCAAATATGTGATGATCGGATGGTCAACTGTACCATTGAGCGTAAAGTATGCGAGCGACTTCCATCTGTTGCATCCTTTGTATTCACCTTGATATATATATATATATTGACACATGTATCATGTCAGCATACTGCAAATGCAGTACATTGCGACTCGGAGTTAAGTCTGCAGCTCAAACAAGCGGCAATCTCAACGATGAAGAACATGCCAAGAAAAATCAACACTGAAGTGCCCGTGTTAATGAGCGGAGCAGGACACGATGCAATGGCGATGTCTCATCTCACCAAGGTCGGTCCTTATCTTTGGTCTATCAAGTACTTAGTTTGCAGTCACCAGTTTTACTAAATCGTATCGGTAATAAACCAGGTTGGGATGCTGTTTGTTCGATGTCGTGGAGGTATCAGCCATTCTCCTGATGAATATGTGCTGGATGATGATGTCTGGGCCGCTGGTCTGGCCATTCTCCATTTCCTGGATCAGCATATAACCAGTGACCCCATGAGCTCATGAAAGATGCATTCTGTTCGAAGGCTATTTGTGCCACCGTGTATGCACAAGTTGTTGTCAGAATTAAGTGACTCCAACATGTCCTTGATCAATAATGTAAATAGTTTCATTAGTCTCTTGTGCAATAAGGGCCACATGCATTCCAATCATGCTATTTCCAATACCCAGATGAATGCGTCTGCTGCGCATATTTGATTTCCCAGAATAATTTCAATTCTTATGTAATGACTGGAGGATGGTCATCAATGGTAGCAATCCTTTTTTCTTTTCCTCCTTACTTAAAAATATTTACCATCATATGTTATTCCTGTGGCGACGTATGTGCTTGCAAATTCTTCATTCCTATTTTCTTTATATTGAAGTCGATCGAGCCTTTGCCCTTCTTTCTCCAAACTCTTATAATATGTAAACATTTATCTACTGTTTAGGTCAGGATATTTTACTCGAATCCTATTTTATATAATATGATAATCTATTAATATAAATAAAAATAACTTAATCTGAGCAGACATAACCTATTAATATAATATAATTACTTTATTATATTTTTATTAATCCAAATATGATTTGAATTTTGATCAGGAAGAACATCACCTTAATCATATAAATTCTATTTCAGCTTACGTGAAGTATCTTTTTTTAGCTTTGCAGCACCTCCTCCTCTGCTACATCTAAAAGGGCCTCGCACATTGCTGCCCACCTCCGTAATCACGCCGACGATCTCATTACTCACTCTTCTATTATTAGTTACAAATGATTCGAACTAGTAAGTATTTAGGTGAACTGAATCAACTCATGTTAAATTGGATAGTCCTGATTAAATTACTTAAATGACGGAAAGGGGAAGAAGTAAGGAAGAAGATGGAAAAGAGGACAAGAAAATGAATGGGAGGAGAGGAAAAAAAGAATGGGGTGAGAGAGACACGGGGGAAAGGAGAGGAGGACAGAGGGAGAGAGAAAAACAAAGAGATATGAAAAAAAAGGACAAGAGGAAAAGAAGAGGAGGAGAGAGAAAAAAAAAGTAAGAAAACAATGGATTTAAATTTGCATGGAGAGAGAGGAGGTAGTGATTGAAGCATCATAAGAAAGTTAATTTAGAAGTAACTTGAGGTAAACTATGCTAACGTGAATAAAAGTAAATTGATCAGAATAATTTAAGTTTGAATTAAGAGTAGTGGCGATGAAGATCAGTTAACTATGACTAACAACGTTAGTTATTTAAACCAAATTTAAGGTTAGTTTGGCATCTTTAACTATTTTAACGTCATGGAATATTATTGAATGAGTTGACTACTTAGTGATGGACCATTGACTAATAGGTGACTGTAATAGAAGACCTAGTTGACCTTGAAGACTAATAGGTCTTAAGTGCCTACTTGTTGATGGAATTAAATCTAAAAATATTACGATAAACCTTTTAAGGAGTTAAATTACATGTTGAGTTAGCAAGGACTTTTAAGGCTATTTGCTTATTTTGTTTACTTGTCATGTCTATATAAAAATTTTAAATTTTGAGATGATAATAGGTTAAAAATATCTGAAAATCTTAAGAGATTTATCTGGAAGAGAAGAAAAAAAATGATTATTGAGTGAGTAGATCTATTCATATGGCTTTAAATTTTGATATAAACACCTACAAGTGCCTTGAATCATTGTAATATTTTTATTTCACAATAAGATAAACTTAATACCTAATAGATGATCATGTTTAGGTAAGACTATAACTTAAGTAAGATGATGATGTCATATTTGTGGTTACAAAACTTACATGCTTAGCACATGCATATAAATATAAAAATAATATATTTTAACTGTTTTAAAATTCCGAGACCCCATATCATTGCATTAAGTTATAACTTAACTAGACTGTGATTATGTAATGTTTCTTAATTATGATTAATTTTTGGGTGGATATGGATGAAATCAAAAACCTCCTGGTAACCAAACCTCAACATCCTGTAATCAAAATTTATAAATGCTAACTCTATCTTTAATACTAAGCTACTTTAGATAGGCATAAAAATAAAGATCTTTTAGTCACATCAATACAAAAATTATATATATATAAATATCATATTATAATTTAAGATATTTAAATATTAATAAAAATACATATGGTTGAATATAGTGCAGACCCATTAACGTATTGTGGTCCACTATTTATAATGTGATACATCCACAAGTATACATCCTGAGATAGTTATATTCCAACTAGACATAACTATTAATGTAATGTAGCTTAGATAGTTGTGCGAGATAGATGTAATATCATAAGTAGAATTTAGATAAATTTTATTGAACCCCAGTTGTATTTTTTTTAAAATTATTATTAGAATATAAAACAGAATATTTAAAAGGGTAATTAGGTAATCGGACAATGCATATATAATAATCGCGGAGCAATTTGGGCATATATTAATTGGGAGCATGCAGAGTGTTTGCGATATCAATAACGAATCTGTATCTGACGTCCCCCTTCGCCAACCTCTCCATCGCCTCGTTCACGTACTCCACGCCGATGAGCTCGATATCCGCCGCCACGTCGTGCTCTGCGGCGAAGTCCAGCATCTCCTGCGTATCCCTCATCCCCCCGATGCAGCTGCCCGCTAATATCTTCCCACCTGGTATGAGAGATATACACATCACTTTTGTTCGTATAAAATATAAAATGGACTTGTAAATCTGGGACAGGATGACCATGGCTGCACGTAGTGGACCTACCCACAACCAAGGGGAAAAGGCCAAGCTGCAATGGCTTGTCCGGAAGGCCGACCATCACCATCTTGCCCTGAGACTTGAGCAGAGTGAGCAGCGGTGAGGGGTCATGGACCGCCGAAACGGTGTCGATGATCCCATCCATGCTTCCCGCCGCGGCCTTCATCTGCTCGCCGTCCCTGCTGACCAGGAACGCGTCTGCGCCCAGCCGCCGCACGGCCTCCTCCTTCTTCCCCAGCGACGTGCTGATCACCGTCACCTTCATCCCGAACGCCTTGCCGAACTTGACGGCGACGTGGCCGAGGCCGCCGAGGCCGACCACGCCCAGGTGCTTCCCGGGCTCGTTGAGGCCGTGGTACTTCATGGGGCTGTACACGGTGATGCCGGCGCACAGCAGCGGCGCCCCGCGGTCCAGCGGCATCCGCTCCGGGAACCGGACGACGAAGCGCTGGTCGACGACCACCGAGTCGGAGTAGCCGCCGTAGGTGACCGTGCCGTCGACGTCGGCGGCGTTGTAGGTCAGGATCATCCCGGAGCAGTAGTTCTCGAAGCCCTGCTCGCAGCTGGGGCAGGAGCGGCAGGAGTTGACCATGCACCCCACGCCGGCCTTCTCTCCCACCTTGAACTTTTGCACCCTGCCGCCCACCTCCGTGATCTCGCCGACGATCTCGTGCCTGCGCGCGTCGCTTAATTATATGTAATGCATCCTGGCAAAAATTTTCTCGAACTTTGCTGCTGATATATACCCGGGGAGAATTGGATAGATGGCGTTTCCCCAATCGTTCTTGATGGAGTGAAGGTCCGAGTGGCAGACGCCGCAGTACAAGATTTTGATCCTGACGTCGTTTTCTCCATTCTTCCTGGACAGCCAACCCATTAATCTCGAAGAACTGCTCATCCTTCTTTGAGGGAAATTAAACGAACAGTGTGTATGATGTATATATCAGAGTTTTAAATTTATACATTTAGTGTGTCCCGCTTTAATCAGAGATTTAATCATTAGTCTTTCATACAAGTACTGCTAAAACAATTATAATTTTTTATTTCAGTTTAGAATAAATTTATAACTAAATATTTACAACTTCACCATTTTGTATTAGAAAATCTAATAATCAAATTATTTTTTAAAAAACAAAAAATACTTACTAAAATAGCTAATGAGTTGGCTCTTCTTGGATAAATGAGCAATTGGGTGTATTTGAAAAATAAAAAAAATGTAATTAATGAATCGAGCAAGCAGTTGAAATGTCCATCTCTACCTTCGGATGGCTTGTACTGACCGCCTCTACTTTATCTCAATTTGATGAAAAGGAATCCAAGTTCCCCATTTAGACCACATATATTTATGGTATTTATTCCCTTATAATCTTATTGCAGTTTCCTGCTAAAAAATGTATCGAATTTATGCCAAATATATGTAGAAATAAAAAAAAAACTCACATTAAAAGAAGGATCTATTCTTAAAGAAATAACAAGTGATGAGCTCAGAGAATCCTTAAATAATAAGGGAGATGTTAATTAACAAGTGGTATAGAATTAAATCTGAGAATTCCCTTTTTTTTCTTCTTCTTCTGTTCATCTTTATACACGTAATATGCATACTTATTCCCTATCCATTTCATTTCAAATAACTAAAAGAACTGAAATGAAACCACAGGTAAGAAGAAGAAGGAGAAGATTAACCGTGTGGATATATATATATATATAATACCTTCGAGAGAAGGAGAAGGGTGAGAGGACGCCGGAGGGGTCTCTGGCTGCGTAGCCGAAGGCCTTACAGGGGTGCTCCTCCGCCGGCGACGCCTTCTTCCCGGCGTTCTGGTTCGTTGCCATTTCTCGGAGTTCAAGGAGAAGGAGATGGAGATGGGAGGAGGAGAGTTAATTAAGAGATGCCTCCGTGTGCCTGCTTTAAATAGGAGGAGAAAAAGAAGGGTCCTCCTCTGCGGATCCGACGGTGGAGGATGGAATTATGTAAGTGATTACGCATCCGTGATTTTGAACCCTTCGTCTTACGTAACGCATGACCGGTCGCCTATTAATATTTACACGTACGTGGATTTATAATTTAACATTAATCATCTCATCGATTAACTGACGCAAACGTATGCCGGCAGAGCGTAACGCGACGCAACCATCGCCGTCGCTGCTGCTGTGTTTTTGACGAAGGAGGGGGAGAGGGAGAGGGGCATCGTATGCGCTTCCTTCGTTCATTAATTAATCGGACGATATTACGCGGACGGAGAGAGAGAGAGAGAGAGATGCTCGGTGTTATTTCAATGCTCGATCAGCCTCGCTGGCGAAGTCACGAGCATTCATTTCTTAGTTTAAAATAATTGAGTTTTATATCATCTACGGCTCAAACCCTCTACGATGTTAAGTCATGCACACCTATCATTTCGACTTGCTCCACAGATAACTTACTCCGCAACGATTCGAAGGGGTAATAAAAAATTCATAAGATTCATATGATATTATTATAATGGATGGTTAGCCGGTTATTATTATAGCGATGGGTTTGATATTAAACTTGAAAAGTCTATTGTTATTATTATCATAAAAAATGTCGACGTCCTCAAAACCCTCCTCCTCTATCTCTATCTTTTCCTTTCCTCCCCTCGGCGTTCCCACTTGCTCTCCCAATGATTTCTTTCCCCTCCTCTCCTTCCTTTGAATCCCCATCCTTATTTGATTGGACGTGAAGGACGCACAATCCTTCCTCCTCATTTTTATATTCCTTATAAATCCGAATAAAAATGGGATTCTGAGGGCGAGGAAGGGATCCCATCAAGGCAGGTAAACAATAATAATAATCTTCATTCCGGTAATATTTTTCACAAGGTTTTGCGGTCGATCTTTCATCATCGAGCGAGGTGTTCGCTTCTTTCCTTTTTTCCTTTAAATCATTTCTCACTCCGTCGTGCTATTTCTTAATGGGAACGTATCATTTTATGTCTGCTGTCTGATTGAAGAGGATCTTACGAGAAAACCTTAAAGATTTTATTGACCCGCTATTAATAACAATTTAAGTTAAAATAACACTACTAGTAATAATTTAAGTTTAACTTAGAAGTTGGATCGACCGAGTTTAACCAACTACGACTAAATTTCTACCTTAACATTAACATAAACTCTACATGCTCGACCAATTGACCGCTGATCTAACTTTAACTGTAGACCTAATTGACGTTTGGAGAGACCGATAGGTTTGAGTGGTCAGAAAAGGTCCATGTCAATCAAATGTTAAAAGAGTGTGATTAGTTTTTTTAAACTATACCAGTATTGAACTAATTATTTGATATCAGGAGGTGACTAGTTTTTTAAAACTTTAGTGAATATTAAGAATTCAATTGTTTTAATCATATATAAGTATGATTAATTGTTTGCATATTTTCTTTATGAAAATTTTTACTTGAAATCTTATTCGGATGGTTATAATATTTCATTTCAAGATAAGATAAGCTAAATAACTAATGGATATTCAGGTGCATTAAGTAGATGATAAAATCATACTTGTGAGTCTCAGTGCTCATTCCTTCAATGTCTTTCATAATTAGTAGAAAATGAAAGTCATATAATTGTATTCGTAATCAAATTATTTTCTGATTATAATAAAAACTAATTTATGCTACCTCCAAACAATCGACAGTGATGGTAATAAAGAGGGAGAAAGCAAAAGAAAAAGACACATAGGATGGGTCAAAGGGTTTGTGGTCCGGAAAGAGATCTTTGGATGAAGAAAATTTATTTGACAGGATGAAGTACGCTGATAAAAATAATACTTCCAAACTGATGTATTTTTCAGTTCCTTATTTTTAGTTGGATTAAATACAGGGTGCGGTGCCTTGGCTTTTTCATATAATTTGTAGTTAGTTATATGAAAGGATATTTTGATTGGGTTGTTTTTGAGAATTTTTAGTTAGGATAGATCCAAAATAAGCATATAATATTGGATTGAATCATGTGAACATAACTTTTTTAGAACTTATGAGTATTTTTTTAGAAGTTAGAGACTTGAACGATCCTTCCGTATAGAGCTCAATTATTCTAACCAAAGGGATGTACACCTCGTGCATTAGAACCTATGAGTATTGAGTCCACAGTTCTGCGGAAGATTATGAATTAATACTTATCAAATTAAAAAATATATTTATATAAATGAAGTTTTCTAAAACTTGAAACAAAAAATCTAATTTGGGTTGTAAATGATGCTGGAGTGCTTCATTAAGCCCAATGATAAGCCATGATCACTTTTTTTCTTAAATTTTAAAAATTATTCGTGACCAATAGTGTTAATAAAAAAATTATGTTAATTTTTTATTGAAATTTAATTTTGATTTTACAACCCAATTATATAAAAACTACATAAATCCAAACTAAATTTTAAATTTTTATTTTTTAATTTAAAAATATTAATGTAACCCTCAAACTAAGTCTGATACAAAGTGAATTTTAAAGCTATTCCTATATGACCTAAAATTTTACATAAATTAACGATTTATATAATAGATTTATAGTAATATTATCATTTTATTGGTTTTTATAATATCATAATATTTTGATTTATAAAATAATACTTCTTTAACAGTGCACCGATCAGAGCAATAACACCTACCCCAATGAATCACCATTTCAGTGTTTCTGTGTTAACTTTAGTTTAATAATACTTGATATGAATATATGATGTTGACGGCACATTAATATTATTGTGTAAAAAAAAAATTAAGATCTAAAATTTATAAAGCATATGTGAGGTCAGAGGATGATTTAGCGGAACCATCTGAGTTCATAATTGTAGATCTATCATCAAGTTCTTGTTTTGGCCTTGGGTGATGCTAGATTTGAGTTTTAGGAGATGCCAGATTTATCATTTGTTCTCGGGGCATCTTGTTTCTACTCTCTTTCCTTGTCCTATTTGTTTGAATCGATGCGCAGGAAAACCAGCACCTGCCCTCCCCTGGTATTTGTTCCTCCTCCTCTCATAAACCACCGGTTTTGACTTCCTTCCCAGAACAGAAGGTGCAACCCGGCGTTGCAAAACCTTGAGCTCTCCCCTTTGGATTTCTCGCTTCGTTCCGGGGACCTCTCCTTCCTTTTTCCCTTCCTTTCACCTCGGACTCACCAACGTTTCCTTTTCTTTTTCTTCCACTACGTTCGAGCTGCGGGTCTTCAAGTTAACTCCTGTTTCCATCTGCTTCTTGCCCTCTTATTCTGCTTCCGTGAGGTTCGATTCCTCTTCAACTTTAGCAAATGGATAATTTTGGATGCCGGTGATTCTGTTTTTGGTTGTCAAGAGGGGTCCTTTATCTCCTCCGCCGCTTTTAGGGTTCAAAGCTGGGATTTTTACATATCATTGTTGGAGTTTGAGGTTGGTTTAGTGCCAATGGAAGGCTAAAGATCGGATTTTGGAGTTGATCTCCCTGCTGTTTTTTTTCTTCTTCTAAATTGCCCCTGCAGTTAATAATATGTATGTATATTACGTAATAAGTCAACAACCCACTCGAGTATTAAGACAGGGGGAGAAGGGTCTTGGAAGAAGGGGAACTCACTCGCCTCGCGGGCGGCGGTGCTTCTCGCGGCTGTGGACGAATGCGATCAGCGGCGACGGACGCCGGCGACTTCGCGATCTCCTTCTGTTCTTCCTCCTCCTCCTGCGCGCGAATCGAGATCGGGGAATCACTCTTCGGGGCCCACGCGGGAAGACAGGTTATCTACTTCGGTTCTTCCCCTTCCTTTGATTTCGCTGGTTTCTCTTCTTCTCTCCCTTTTCCATTCCACGAGCGATCGAGATCTGAGAATCTAGGGTTCCCTTGCCTCGTCCGCTTTGTTCTTCTTCTTCTTTTTTTTTGCAACCCGATCATACTACGATTTTGTGGCAGAATCCTTTCTGAGATCCCCCCCCTCCCTCAAAAAAAAAAAAATTCAATTTCTTTGCTCCGAAATCTCGTTGTGTTTATTGTGGTTTCACTATATCCACTTCAATCTCTTAGGCAAATCATCTCATGTTGCTAAGGCTTGATCTTGTTGTCATTCCATCGTTTGGGAAATTTTACTGAACAACCCAAGTCCCGTTTGTTATACGAGGTAATTTGAGGGTGGACTTCGAGACCATCCTCATTTTATGTGCAAATTTTTATACTTCAAATGAGGGTTTGCGTTTTACCGAACTGCAGTTGGGTCATATCTGGTCGTTGCTCTAGTTAGATGACTCTGGTTGTATGTGATAATTTGAACTTGAAATGACAATTTCTTTAGGAACTTTGCATCCCAAAACTTTAACATTCGACCAAGAAAGGAAACACCTGTACAAATTTTCTTCCACAGCAAGCTTAGGAAGGTATCAACTCATACAAAAATTCTTTCGGACCATGCCTTTTTTTTTTCACTATAAGATAATGCTGAGCTTTGAACCCTAGATATGAGGTAAGCAAAGCAAACACTCAACCATGATTCATTTGTCCTCTAGAATCTTCTGCTGTAGTGAAACTTTGTGATTAGACTTGAAATTTGGGGATGTTTAGGGATTTATCTTGATGTATTGGCAAAGCTGATTCTGTGGATCACTAATTTAAGGATGCTCAATGTGTCTTGATTTTTTTTTTTGGGTTCATTTAGCAGGAAAAGGTAAATGCATAAAACGAACAATTTTATTTATTATACACATTTTTTTGGCGTACAGAAAACATGATGCTAGTCTTTTCTTCAAATCTCAAAACAGAAGAATATGAAGTATGGGCATGATGGAGATATTTCCAAAAGATATATTGTAAGAATATAGTTTACATCACCTTTCATAACTTAAATTAATTCGCTTACAACTTGCAAGCACCTAAAAGTATCCTTAGTGGTTATAAAAGTTCCATTGCTTGAAGATAAATGTATTTCTGCAACCCAATAGTTTAATTGTCCATATTAGTTTGATGTTTCTCTTAGGGCATGCTTAAGTTTTATATTTGGTTTTTATTTTTTTGGTAGATCATGTTTTTAGGTAGAGAATTATGAAAAGGATAAAAAGTTGGTTCATTATTTTTAGGATAAAACTAAAAATTTTAGTTTTAATAAAACTGATAATTTTTTAATATAAAAGTCGATAAAACTTGTCTGATGGAGTTGATAAATTTTTTTGGTATGAAAAACATCATATATGTGTGGTTTAAACTATGATATATCATATATAAATTTCAAAAAATTGTAACTCATATTATAATACATGATGTATAACTTTAAATTATTCATTTTTTATGACATCTAGTTATGACATGCAAAATTACTTTCTAAAAAGGAAAATGTGGTTTAAACTTACTTGGAAATAAAATATCAGAGAAGTTAAAAGCAGGTAGCAGTTCGCCTTAGTAAGTTGCTCCCTTTCCCTCCAATAATAAAAAATATATTCGAGATG
This sequence comes from Thalia dealbata, assembly GCA_030544415.1. NCBI lineage: Eukaryota > Viridiplantae > Streptophyta > Magnoliopsida > Zingiberales > Marantaceae > Thalia > Thalia dealbata. The sequence goes on along the minus strand of CM060454.1, from coordinate 29,932,515 downwards.
TCGTATGAATTATTTTGTTTTTCATTATTTTATTTGATTCTAGAATTATATGTGAGTTAGATTTCACAAATTATAATAACTAAGGTATTATTACAGTAGAAAATGTTCTTTAAGAACAGAATCTGCTCTTGGAAGGGTTTAAACTCTGGTGTTATGGTCTTAATATGAATTTAATAATTATTATAAGTTGGTAACCACTTTTTTAGTTTTTGGAAATACAGTTAAAAAATGGTTTCATGGACTTCTAGAAATTTTTATTCAGTTTTAACTTTTGAGGGTTTAAGAAACTATTTCAGGTTATTTCTCGCAAAAACCATCAACTTATTGGCTTCAATTTGGTTTCCAAGTTGAAAAATGTAAACATGTCAATGTAACATGCCCTTGGGTTTCCTTATAGCAACTTTATACAATATCCCGGATATTTTTGACTTTCCCTTTCAAGTAATGATGGATGGCTTGTACTTCTTAATTTGCAGTGGTTTCTCCTTTTAGAAATGAGAGATGACTTGTTACCTTCAATTAGCATCTTAATTATTCCAGTATGTGGATGACTTGTTACCTTTAATTAGCATCTTAATTCTTCCAGTACTAGAGATGACTTGCTACCTTTTAACTGGCATCTTAATTTTTCCAATACTACAAGTTGATAAGTTGTATAACCATATTTATACTGTATGTCACATATGGACCTTTTCGTGTATGCAGAAACAATTGTTTTATGCTGTTGTGCAGCCTGTTGATCAAGTGCCAGCTGTTGACTTCTGAAGCCCCTTATTAATGCAAAGAACTAAGGTGTGAAGTTGAAGAAACAGGCATTTTTAGTTATCACCACAAATGTCACTCTTGTCAAAGTTAAGATGTATCACTGTCGACGTGACGGGTACTCTAATAGCTTACAAAGGAGAACTCGGGGATTACTACTGCATGGCAGCTAAAGCAGTAGGATTGCCCTGTCCTGATTACAAACGCATGCACGAAGGCTTCAAGGCTGCATACACAGACATGGCAAAACGGTACCCGTGTTTTGGATATGCTGCAAAGGTGCCAAATATTGAGTGGTGGAGGACATGTGTGAAAGATTCTTTTATTAGGGTAAGCAAATCTTCCAAGTTCAAATTACAATCAAGTTCTCTCAACAAGTATTGCCTAAGGTTTTCCACATCATAAATCATATATGATAGTCATCATTATCTGACATTTCATTGGTTAGAGCCTTGTGGACGTAGTGATCCTACATTAGGAACTATAGATGACAGTCATGAATGTCTGCTTGCCGATTAATGTGCTCGGATTCAGTAAATTTGTGCGCAGTTCACAAAATTAGCTACTACATGATTTCAAGTTAGAAAAATTGCAGATCGTTCAACTAATTCCTTTGTTCCTTTGCCGTTTCTGTTATGCTGCAGGCAGGCTACGAATATGACGAGGAGACATTTGAGAAGGTCTTCAGGCGCATATATTCTTCTTTTGGGTCTTCAGCACCCTACACTGTGTTCCCCGATTCTCAGCCCTTCCTCAGATGGGTACGTCAAAAGGGCCTGATGGTTGGAATCGTGAGCAATGCGGAGTACCGCTATCAGGACGTCATTCTTCCTGCATTAGGACTGAATCAGGTGCACATTTTCTCGTGTGGTGCTGATAATAGCTGAGTGCAAGTGGTGTCTGTTGTTTGCTAAGAAAGTCATGTTTCCCAGGGCTCAGAATGGGACTTCGGCGTATTCTCAGGCCTAGTAGGCGTCGAAAAACCAGACCCCAAAATTTACGAGATTGCACTAGAGAAGGCCGGAAACATCCCCGCGGAGGAAGTGCTGCATATTGGGGACAGCATGCGCAAGGATTACACTCCAGCCCGGAGTGTGGGCATGCATGCTTTGCTCTTGGACCGGTTTAAGACAGCAGATGCAGAGAACTGGAGGAAATCTGGCGCAGTTGTGCTTCCTGATCTGGTTGCTGCTCAGGAATGGCTCACTAAGGAAGAAAAAGTTGCAGCTGCAGCCGAACAAGCCTAGAGCTGACAGCAGCTGAAAAATAAGAGGCATTATTAGACACCCCTCCTAGTTGAACGAAAGAATCTTATTTTTTTTTTATAACTCTTTTCTGTGTGGTTGATTCATGTCTCACAACTTCGAGGATGCGTGGTGGAACCTTGTTGTAATGTAATAGGAAAAGTTGGTAGTGGAAAGGAGGTAGTTTCATATTGTATCCTGTCCTTTGAACCTTGAGATTATTTGGAGACGCATGCCGATTCCCTTCTCTTCTTTTTCTGCCATCTCTCACAACTTGCAATTGTAGGAATGTAGGATTAGTGTCGGCAAAGTTAATTTGTTATGTTCCAATTGACATGCTCCTGATAATGAGACTTCATATCGTGTAATATTGTAAATATATAAACATATTTATTACTAGTTTAATTGTTTAACAAATATATGTGGATTCAAGTCAGAACCTAATTTTATAGTATACTTATCATTGTATTATTTTCCCATTGAATTAATTGCATATTTTATTTATCTTTTCTTAAATGTTTGTTATAAATTAATTTTTTTATTTAATAACGTTAATAAATTAGTTATTGTGTCCATTGAATTAATTGCATATAAAATGCAATGTAGGAGCGTATGTATTAAAATCATCATCCTTAGTTAATATAAACTATTATTAGTTTCATTCATATTAACGTTAGCCTTATCTCATTCATGACAAATTTATTGCCCTTCAACTGTAATTATCACCATGAAAAAAAAACCCAAGAGGTATATAAACTCAAAAAAATGCATCCCTGGGTGAGAACACTAGAAGGCATGTTTTGCAAGTGCTCACTCAGTGACCAAAAAAATTCAATCCCAGTATGTTTCAAGCGTATCAGACAGGAGGATCTGAATACATAATCAAATAAATAAAGTACCATTTTCAGAATCAGTACTGTGTATAAAGAAAGTACACACAAGGTCAACTGCAGAAAGTACAGACCAAATTGAGCAATCCTCAACAATTTGGAAAAGCATTCCAGGGAAAATTACATTTCTTTTGTTTGCTGGCAATCTTAGAGAAAAAGATTGAAACTTAAAAGGCGCTTCTTGTAGAGTAGCAAATTCATATTTCACGCTGGTCATCCTCATTAAATCTGGTTATCTCCACACCTAAATGATCGATAGTGCCAGAAATAGCTAGATGAGGCTTCCCAATCTTTACTCGGACAGCAGATATCTGCGGAAAATCGAGGAATATATTTTTTGCTATCTGGTTAGCCACAGACTCCAAAAGATTCTGAGATGGGCCCTCCACTATTTTTTTTGCAATCCTGCACCCAAAGAATGCATAGAGATACCGAGTTACCAATCCCGACATGCGCATGCTAATGCAATAGTTAAATGGAAAACTATTTGGAACCCATTTCCTAAGTCAGGTTGTTTTCTAAGAAGAAAACGTCGGCAAGCTGATTAGAACGATAAGAGTTTTAATCAGAGACCCGTGAGTTCAAAACCCACAATGAACATCAAAAAAAGTGTGGTTGTTTTTAAAGTGCATCATAACAGTTGATGTTGCTGTTTAGATATACTAGAATATTTTCTCAACTTCTACACCAGCAAAAGTTAAACATCAGGAAATCATCCAGCAGGAAACTTATACACATGACCAAGTCTTACTTGAAATTTTCTTTTTCCCCAGAGAGATGATTGCCATAATTTTCATTAAAACAAAATATGTATCATTGCTCAATACAACAAGGAATGCCAGAAATAGATAAATTGGAAATCGATTAACATCATTGCAGATCAAAAATATGCTACAATGCAAGCAAATAAGGACAAGATGCCTGCGTAGACCAGAGTTACTCCAAAAAATTGTGGATTCCTATGAAATAACTTGTTCTCTAAAGGGAGAGAAGTATATTCTTGCCAGCCATAGGTTAGTAAAAGATCAGAAGGTGCTAACTGAAACTCATCACCAATATATAAAGAAATAAAAGTTATTGGTCTCTACCACAAACGCTATTGGTCTCTGATACAGAAATTTCAAAGTGTATGATAAATTTGAAGGGTAACTAGCAATTTTGAGTTTTTATCTCTTCACAAATTTATGGTAGCTAGTACATTAGGTGCATTACTTTCAAAACATCCAATCTATGCTTACAAAACTGTGTTTCTCTCCTACTGGTGAAGTTCTGCATACACAAAACTATTATGTTTATCTTTCTCCAAACAAAAGCCACTCGTATCCAAAATTACATAAGAAGATCCTGATCCATGTAATTTTTTGGGGATGATTTTGTTATACCACGAGAATGGTATTTAGATTTTGGTTTACTGGTTAGAGTTGTACACATATTAGAGATGTGATTGGCAAGATGCTTTGTTAGAGGCTTCAGGTGTGAGCTCAGGGTTCTTCTAAACTAACTACATATCAACAAATAGTTAAGTTCGGTTAACATCGGTGAATTGGCTAAAATACAGGGCTGAAGAGATATACCAGAATAACCTTCTAGGGGTCTTAGTTAACCTTGTAGGCAGCCTAAAAAATAATCTTGCCTAGACCTATGCATTAAAGTTATTTGATTTGATTTTTTTTAGTGATTTGCTATGTAAATAATTTGGTGTTTTTGAAATTATGAATTATTAATTGTATATGAGTATCTTGGCCAACTTGATTGCATTTGCATTTATTTCCTTCCGATTATGTACATTAAAGGATATTTTGAATATAAATTGTATTCAGAGTTGTTTCTTTATCTGATGTCCCCAAGGAGACAAAGTTGTTTTCTTTAACCTTTTTGGTTGTTGAAGTAATAATAACTTGCAAATGCACAAAATTTGAAAAAAAAAAAGAAGTTTTGAAATAAAGTTAAAGGCTTTAAAAATTGCTAAAAAATGCATGAGGCATGCTAGCAGGATTTTTCTGAGAAAAATGGGTTGAACAGAACCACCAACAGTTTTGCATACTTCTTAGTTAGTATTACGTCTGAAAAAAATACCAAAAGTTCGTGGCAGTTGCCACAAACCCGAATGTGGACCAGAAAATGACATCTACCTCAGTTCTGGGTTTTATATAAAGAAATTTTCTTTAATACACAAAGTAGAATAATCAGCTGCAGAACAGAACATTTATCTTTAAAAACAATAAATAAATATCTAATGAAAGGAAACGATAGATCATTTTTTGCTTTTCTGTATCTTTATCTCCTATTGAACAATTTTCACCATGTAAATTCCTTGTTCAATAATTTTCATTTCTCCTGTTTTTCATCTTTGTGCGTGAGTAATCTTAGATGATTAACCAACAGACTCACTAGTACTTGTGATCACACTTAAAACTTATTGAGAAACCCACACTAAGTCACTGCAGCAACAAACACAAAAAAACATTGGTACACAAGTTCGTAAGCCATCAAGATACTATGGAACAGTAGTAAAATTTGAAAACTTATGGGCTACATCTCTCATTTACTCATTCAACACCCACAGATTTCTATGTTCGTGCGTGACATTATTTGAAATCTTTGATCAGACTCACTGAGAAGTTGAAGTACAATGAAATTCAGCGTTCACATATTTTTTGCAATTTAGTCCGTTGATACCATAAAACATGAAAGTAGAGACAACCTGGGATACATATGTTCTGTACTGTAACATATCAAGTAGAACTGACTGTTATAGTTTTATTTGAGACTTTTATAACTTTTTCAACCTGGGTCAACTTATTCCTCTTTTCCCTTCTTTTTGTTCTTTTATTAGTGGCTCACTTTGGATGCAAGAAAAGCAAAAGAAGGTGGAGAATATCTTGGCATTCCTCTTATTTCTTTCTGATTCAGTGAAGTACCAGAGAATAAGTAACAATTACCTGTATATACTAGTGTAGCTCACAGTATCAGATAAGTCATCAGATTCACCAGCCTTGCTTAAATCTAACCAGGCATCAACGTCCACCAAGAACTTTTGACCAAGTTTCTTTTCTTCTTGTTTCACACCATGGAATCCATGAAACAGCAAGCCCCGCAATATCAGCTTGTCTTTGTGGATAAAGTCTTTACCCATTTGGCACCTTGAGGAGTTGGAGTCGAGTTATTTACTTCTTCACTTCATAAAATGAACACGTAACAACAAGATTTTCAACGTCATTATATAATTCTGATGAGGTTGTAAAAATCAAAATTAAGAAAAAACAGGGAAGACACATCGAATCATAAACCATTACATTGCGCATTAATGGCAGGCTAGCACTCAGTACATAATCATCAAAAATCGAGGAAAAAAAATCATAAAGTTTGAACTTTGCTTTTGTTTATTAGACTGTTAGGATTTAAAGAGATTCACCACAAAGGGGTTCAAGGTGTGCTAAAGTGGATCCATGCAATCCAGTAATTTTAAGGGTTTAACTACACCTCGCTCACTCGTACAGAATAGAATACTGAAAATATACAAGGCAAAACAAACAACCTACTCCTCAATCGTATCAAAAGACAACTTATGTGTGCAGATTCCCAAACATTCTCCGATCCCGCGTTTCCACAGAGGGCATTACAACAGACGGATTGTGTGAGAGGGCAAAAGCACATAGGGATTGCAACACAGAGACAGATAGAACGATTTCGTACGCTTTAGAGTAATCAACACCTCACCGTTCTCCTTGATGGATCGGGGAACCACCGGTGCCGGCTGGGAAAGTGGCGCCGCTTTACCTAACCGATATCTGGATGTGCTCAGAGACGGCGAATGCATGCGATCCGGAAGACGGGCCCTCGGCGTTCTTTTTCATCCGGCCCAGGCCAGCCCGAGTGTGATATGATTAGTCTTAACAAAATTGGTTTTTAGTTACAGACCGTCATTGGACGGTTTCGATTGTCGTATCGGTTTGCAAGAGGACCGCGGGCCCTGCCGGACTACCCTGATACCATGTTCTCCGACGAGCATCAGTAGCAGTAGATAACTCTTCTCACCAACATTCCAGATATCGTAATTGCCCCTATCATTAGGAGCTCATCTGAGCCCAATTTCACCGAAATTTACCACGTCATTTTTATCCTGGCCGTTCCTCTGAACAATTTCTCCCTCAAATGACTGCAAAAACTTAATTTTATGATTCTATTGAGTTCAGAAGGTTCACCTGAATGTGGCCGAAGTTTCATAGCAAAGTTCCACCTAGAGTGGCGGAATTGATGCTGAAAATGTGAAGAGGTGTTTGTCGGTGCCAAAAAGAGGAAAATGAGGAAGGAACGAGTGGCTTGACAATAATAATTATGATATATAATAATATAGTAAAATTATTAAATAAATAAATATCCCCTTAATTCTATAAAAGAATTAATAAAATGATAGTACATTTAATTAAGAGTAAATTCTTTTAGAACAGTAAATATTAGTATGTTCTTAGATTATTTTACATACTATTATAATATATAAAGTGTGAGTTCTGATTTAGATAGTTAGAAATTTAAAAATTAATATTTTTTTTAAAAATTAACTAGGTGAGATCTAGCAAGCAAAGCTTCTTATGAACAAGGGTTTGAATTCTTTCAACAAAGGGATTAGCACTTTAAAGACCTACTAGTTGATAGCTATTTAAAATGAATGGCCGGTTTGATTAAATTGGGATGCTTTTTTGATCTTTTACTTTAGCAAAGAAAAGAAATCATGATCAAAATTAACAAAAAACTACTGCTGCATGCAACTATGCATCCCTCTTCCGCTGCTTTCTCCATAAATTAAAGCCTTCATGTCTCCATAGAAAAAGAAACATTGTTGGACAGTATCCTATTTTAATATTTTTAATTACCAAAAAAGAGAGGAGAAGGCTTGTTCATAATCATTAGCTTTGTACTCCATCATGCTTTGTTCACACTTCATTTTTCCAACCTCCTTTTATTGTTATATATATATTTTTTTCTCAGAAAAAAGAATAAATGTGAATAGAAAATATAACTTTAACATGACTTAATTTTATATAAATAATATAATATAATTTTTTAAATTAGATTAATATTAAATATTCATCCTCGTATCGTTTTAAAGTTTTATAATTCTAATCCGATGAGTCTACACTTTGTATCGCACTCCTAATGTATATGTCATAGCACCTCAGGATGTATCGTAGTATGTAGGTGGGGTACTCTACAAATAAGTATGGAACCTATCGTAGGATATCACGCAAATAATGTGGAACAACTACTGTATAATATAAAAGTCACTTGGAAGACAACCAAGTAGCAGTTAGGTGGCGTGAACTTGGATGCCACCTAGATGCCGATCGACGGTACCATGAGGGTAAGTTGGATGCCAATTGGGAAGACAGTTAAGCGAAGGGATACAATCTAAATGAACAACCATCTCCCTTGGCTTCTCCTAGTTGTGGAGGCTATATAAAGCCACAATGATAATCATCAATATTAATATTATCGAGAGAAAAGACCTTGGAAAAATACTAAGAGTTTAACTTAGAATTGAAGGAAATTTTTTTAGAAAAATACTGAGAGTTTAATTAAGAAAGAGTGTAATGTTTGTTATCGAAGAGTCGAGTGGCCGATGTCTAAGGATCGATGATCAATGTTAAATATTTTTTTAATGTGTAGAATAAAAGTTGCATTTTCTTCGTACTCTCATTGCTTTTGTACCATGATCTTTAGGCAATACGAAGACTCGTATGATCGATTTTTTCTAGATGAAGCTATACCATATATCTCAACCCATCGTACTTAGGTGTGAAAAGTTATTTGAAGGTGCGTCACTTTACCTAAAATAATAATCATGATCTAAATAATTTATTAATATTATTTCTAGAAGAAAAAAAGGCATGCCAGCAATAATTTAGTTTTTTATTTAACAATTTTATTTTAAAAATTAAAATAATCAACTTAGCAGAAGATTATATTAACTCCAAAGCTAAAAAATTTATATCCACGCACATGACATTTGGGGCATATCAAAATTATCATCTCCACATTCACTGCTTACGTGTCGTGTTACTTTGTTTGAGTCTGAGAAATATTGATTGATTTGAGGTTTTTATTCTAAACGACTAATTAATTAAGTTGCATATCACCTGCACCAATTTGTCACTGTGCAGTCACGCACGTAGGGTTTGCTCACAAAATTTCATCGTGCAAAGAGGAGGGCGCGAGGCTTCACGAAGCAATCTTCGCTTTGGCTTAATCGATTTCACTTAATAGATTAGTAATATAAGGAAGGTATATATTATATTTATATCGCAGCAAGTGCGTGCTTGCATTCCAACCTATTCCATGCCTCACTACCTACCTACTCCATTTACATACATAATTATAATTTAATCGGGCAGCTTTACTCGATTGATTATTTGATTATTAAATTAATTAATTAGCTAAAGGCTAAACACCAACTTTATTGACATATATATATATCATAATATATTTTACTTAATTCAAATAGGTGGGAACAGTTACTCCTCATCACGTGGATCGTGCATGACCTTTTACTTTTACTTTTCTTTTTTTTTCCCTCTTTTTACTCCTCCGCTCTTTTTGATTGATTTGATAAAGAAACATCGTTATTTGTCTTAAAAAAAAATTAAACAAATAAAATTCATATGTGATAAATTTAATTAGCTTCTTCCATATTTTATATTTTAGATCTCATTAAATTTGTTGCCCGGTAAGATTATGGATTTATCTAAGTCATTATGCTAAAGATAAACGATAGATAATATAAAAATGAGATGTATCGCTCTGATAAAGTTGAGTTATTTTTTTTTTTTTTGGAATTTCTAACGAGTAAACGAATGATGAAATGAGGGATGCCCACGTGGTGCGCGCGTATTATGCTTATGCTCGCCTTAAAATTCTTATTCCTTTTTCTGGAATCTCTTTTTTATTAACTTTGCCGAGCACTTCCCTCCTTCCCCCCTCCACCGCCTCCATACTCCATCGGCTGCACGCCCCCTCATGCTTAAATTACGTTGAAGTTTCTCGTCCACCACCTTTTTATCCAACCATTTACTTTTTTTTTATTTTTAGTCAGATTTGACCTCCTCCTCCTCCTCCTCCGTAGTATACAATTCAATTCAAATCCACCACCCGCATTCCATTGCATCGTCCGTCCAGAATAAAAATAAATTAATAAAATCTTGTTAGAGAAGACTGGAAGAATCTGATGGATTACACTGACCATAAATTAAGTTAGAAAGAAAGCAGCACTTATTCCTTCCCTCCTCCCACTGCCGCAGTTGCTCCTCGTACATCTCCTCATCCGCTGCTCCACGTGTGCAACTTGCGGGAGGAGCATTCCATTTTTGACTCGTTTATTTTTAGTTAATACGCTTTTTTTCTTTCTATTTTTCATACGATTGTATAAAAAAATAAATATGCACCGGTAGTAATAACCGCATGCACGGCGATTCGAAAGTGAAATTAAATGGACTGGGAGATCAAGTTTTTTTCTTTTTTTTTAAAAAAAAAGAAGAAAGCGGAACGTCTTGCAACGTCACGTGTGCACGTGTGTTGCTTTCTGCAGGATCAAATTAATTAGTTTACTGGATGATAATTAAACAATTACTATTAATTTTAAAATTTAAATTTACTTAATGACTAAGCTTCGATCTCATCTTATTCCAAAGTTTAAAATAAAGAGATACTTCTATTTACACCTGTCCCCTCCTCTGTGCTTTTATCAAAAAGTTAGTTAGTTACGCTCTCACCCTCTCGAGATTTTAAAATTACTTCTCTAAATTTTAAAACTTCTATTTAGATTTTACTCATCTGATAATTTGTTTGTTTGTAAATTAATATTGACAATTATACGAGGAAATTCGTCATTAGATACTACCAACCTTGGTAAGAGTGGATTACTGAAGTTTGTAAAATAAAGAATAATAAAAATAGACGATACTTCATTAAGCATCATTAAAAAAAACAATTAGACACCCAATTATCTTTTATTATAATCACTCTCTATATATGTGAATATTCTACCTACTACTAAAATCTTATATTTTTGATATGATTGAACTTATGGTGAGGGTTTGAGGGTTTAAAATATTCTACCCAAAACTCCTATATGTATGCTCATCCAATATTTGCTGAACTATCAATTGGATATACACGTCTTGAGTTGGTCTTTGGATAAGTAAGTATTATGTTACATATTTGTAGTTTTAGGTTAAAGTATTGCATTCCATTTTGATCATCAATCGTATTTCTTTCTTGGGTCAAGTAAATACAATGCATCCCAAAGTCATATATTATATCTTTATAATTTATTAAACTATAGAATTAATTATTAAAATGATTGGTGGCGATATGCGTTAGGGAAGATTAGTTATATGAAGAAATAAATTAAATAGAAAAATTGATCGGCAATTTACTTCCGATTTATCTTCTCTATTTTAAGATAACATAAACGTAACTTTTTAAAACAGATCTCACATAAACATAGTTATAGAATTTTAAAATACTGAGAAATATTAATTATCCATAGTATATTCTTTCTTAGCAAATAAACTAAATTATTATTCACCAATATAAATATTATATTATTTTGATATAGCTACTAGTAGTATTCTAAGCTAAACATAAGACGACAAACTCTCTTATTTTATCTTTATTCAGTTTAATAAAAATTATTATCTTGATATGCCGAAGAAGGGCCACTTCATCTCTTACTTGTTGCTTAAATAGTCTCCAGTTCCTCTCTTTCCAAATGTAATACACAAACTCTATTATCACCACTTGCATAAGTTGTCCTTTCACTGTTCTCCTTTTAACTATTCTAGCAGCAGAATTAATTATGATTTTCAATATAGTTTATCTTAATACCTTTTCATTTCATTTCAACAGATCTCTTGCTATATTTATACTCATTCAACAAATGCTCTAAAGTTTCTACTGCAGTCAAACATAGCTGAGATATTCCCTCTATTTTTATGCCCCACTTGAGTAGTTTATCTGCAATCATTAATTTCTGGTGCAAAGCAAGCCATAAATGAAGGTAGCTCTAGACTTAACAATATAATCACAAATCAAACTTGTCTAATTCTTTTTTGACAATGTACGCACCAATATATTATAAATTACACCGACAGTGATTTTTCTAGTTAGTATCATTACTAGTTGAGAATGATACTATTAATATCTATTGTATAATATTTGTTAATATGATTAGTTACTTATAATGTGAGTTAGAGAATTTATATTGAGTGTAATAATATATCATTGGATAAAAATATTTTTCTTATTTAGGGAATAAAAAAAGACTCCAGTACGAGTAAGATGGATTTTGAAATTAAGTTAATTAAACTAAGATAGGCTGAGAAAGCAATAGGCTTCACTCAAAATTTAAATAATCATAAATATATTTGAAATTATATTAAACTACTGGAGTGTTAGTTCATAACGAGAAAAATATTTTTAAAAAATATAAATATTTCAAGATGAAGGAGCTAATTAAGATATAATGAAATATCAATCTATACTTTTTTAATTGCCGAAATAATTAATTAAAAGATTTTAATTGAAAAAAAAGGACAATATATATTCACATATTTCAGCAACATAATTTAGAAGAAGCTTGCCCTGGTGAACATGCAGGTTAATTACTACGAGTCTCATGCGACTTATAATCGATGGAATATATATCTGTCCCATCATTAATATTTTTTTTTCTTAAAGGAAAAAAAGGAGGGGAAGGAAGAAAAGAAAAAGGACGGTATATATAATACATGTAGGGCATACCTTGATGGCTGCTTCCCGAGCCCAATATGATTGCATGGGGCATCTGGTCCTCCTTCCACATCTTAATTATATATATAAAGTTAATTTAATTCATGCAGACCGTAGGAAGAATAATAATAACCTTATCATGTGCTATGTGCCCTTCCTTTCCCTCTCCCCCCCCTCTCTCTCTCAAAGAAGCGTTAATTTTAACAAGGTCCATGGCTTTCTAAGAGAAAGAGAGAAAGAGGTCGTCTCTCAGGTCATCTCTCTCTCTCACTCTCTCTCCCTCCTGAGAGATATGGGAACCCTATTCCTTCGTTTATGCTTCCTTTTTAATTTGTTCTTGTTGAATCTGTTCCTGCAGGAGAGAGGAGAACCAGAGAAGGAGAAAGAGAGAGAGAGAGAGAGGGAGGGGGGGAGAGAATGTTCCCTAATTCCAAGAAGCAGCCAACTGCTGTGAATACTAATAACCCACATGATCATCAAAGGTCGCAGATGTGCGTGCAGCAAGGGGCGGCGGCGGCGGCAGCAGCAGCGGCAGCGGCAGCAGCGGCCTCCGACTCCGGCCTCGTCCTCACCACCGACCCCAAGCCTCGCCTCCGCTGGACCGTCGAGCTCCATGATCGCTTCGTCGATGCCGTCAATCAGCTCGGCGGCCCCGACAGTACTCCTCCTCCCCCCCCCCCCCCCCCCTCTCTTTCTTTCTCAAGATTATAAGCGTCTGATCGATGAATACTAATTGCTTGCAGAGGCTACACCAAAGACCATCATGAGGGTTATGGGCGTCAAGGGCCTTACTCTCTATCACCTCAAGAGCCACCTCCAGGTACACACACACACACACACACACACACACACACACACACACATGGAATTTTTATCTTAATTTGTTTCATGAATTGATCGTGGGGTTTTCTGATTCTTGATACAGAAATTTAGGCTTGGGAAGCAACCGCACAAGGAATTCAATGATCATCACACGGTTAAGGACCACGGTATACATATATATATATATAACCTAGATCTCCTTGTTTTACTTTTAAATTACAGTAAATTAAGCACAAAATGATCCTGATTTAATTTTGATGATGCAAACATCTATAGCTGCTGCACTGGAGCTGCAAAGGAACTTAGCTTCTTCATCTACTAGTCGGAACATGAACGAGTATGTTATATGCTGTGATCTCTATTTACATTCAAAAGCTACATATATTCTTCAGGTACGTAGAGATCTGAAAAAAATAATGTCAGGAGCTTCAACATGGCTTCTGAAGCTGCCATCAGGATGCAGATGGAAGTGAAGAGGAGACTGCAAGAAGAACTAGAGGTATGTATATAAACTACTGCTACTCTATCTCAGTGAAATCTTAAACATATGTGCATGGGGTTATATAGGTTCAAAGGCATCTGCAGTTGAGGATTGAGGCAGAAGCGAGGTACATGCAAAGCATACTGGAGAGAGCTTGCCAAACGCTGGCCGCTGCAGAAGGCATGGAGAGCAACAGCATGGCCTCCTTGGGCGGCTTCAAGGATTTTGGAGGCCAAGGGTTATTTACCGACTTGGTCGCCATGAAAGACCTGAGCAGCTCAGCTGGCCCTATCAATGGCGGCGTCCTCCCTCCCCCACTGGTGCAGGACCATCACCACCACCACCTTCAACTCTACGTCGGAGACCATCACCACTTACTCGATCCCGCCGTGCACGGCGAGGGGATCGATGGGTTCCTGCTCACCAACGACAGCAGCGCAACCAGCAGCAGCACCCTCTGCAAGAAGAGCCCTAGTTCCAGTCCTTACAACTCGAACGTGAAGAACCTCTTCCTCTGGGCCGACGACTGCATTCATGATCAGGTAGTGCAGGAAGACCATCGCCATAAGAGCCCTGCTCATGATCAGCTCGATATTGCACCACCATCGCTGATCGACGCCGGCACCGGCAGCATCGTCGGCTTGGACTCCATTGTCGACGTCTACCAGGAAAAGCCGGCGTTGATCGCGGCGAGTGAGAACGCTGGAGGGAAGAAGTTCGACCGGCCGCCGGTGATAAGCTCTCATCCTCTCCCAGCCATGGAAGGTATCAGCGTTCCGTTGATAAGAGGCCAAGCAAGAAACCTGTCTTATGGATGAAGGAGAGGTTAATTTCCAAGTTTATAATATTGACTCGAGACTGCTTAGTTACTGAATTAATTAGAGTAGCCTTAGAATTCTGAGGTCAAGTGTCTGATTGATGAAGAATAATGCCATAGGAATTGAAGTGCTTGAGAAAACCTTAGCTATGACATTAATTAATTATCCTGCACGAACGCTACTGCCCAGTACTGGTGATTTTTATTGATCATATGATCTTAAGAGTCTCTTTAATTGTAAGGATTTAATTTTATTTTCTCTAGCAAGCTAGACTTATTGGATATATATATATACATATCTATGTACTCTTTTGACCGTAACTTAATCTCGGATATGATTTGAGTACATCTCTATTAATTGCATGCCTTAATTAATCATGCAGTATTTTAAACTAATCAGTTTATACCCAAATCTGGGTATGTACATTAATGTGTGTCTGCATGAAAAGAAGCACCATATGTCTATAGACTACAAGGAACAGCAACTCCCACAAAAAGAAGCGAAGCTTCCCTTCTGCTTAATGGTACTTTCTTATCCCGAGTCCTCCCCCTCCTTTTCTTTTGCTCTCTTGCTAGTGATCTCTTTCTAGCATCCGAGGCCCTACATATAATTCCTTGTCGTCCCTGTGCCGGTCTCCTCTCTAGATCTCTCTCTCTCTCTTCTTCTCGAAATATAAATTGAATCCCTCTGGCTCGATCTCCCTGATCTCCTCGAATGGGGGTCATACAGTATCGTCGGGCCTGCAGCTAGTGTAGCTTTTGGAAGTGCTGCCCCATGCACATATGGATGGCTTGCGCAAAGCTAGGTGGCTCTTTCTCTCCTCTGAGCAGTGGCCACAGAGAGAGAGAGAAAGAGAAGCTTCCTCGAGAGACACACCCTCCCTTGGGTTGCGGTATGTGTGCCCTCCCTTCGTCAGTCTCTTTAGCCTTTATCCACCTCCTCCTTGGTTGGTTACTACGACCCACGGTGCTTTAATTCTATCTATCTGTAGCTTTAATTGGGGCCGGCTGGGGGAGAGAGGGAGGGAGGAGGGGCGCCAGCGGAGGTGTGTTAATTTTGATCGCTTGCTGCTGCCGCCAACTTGCATTTCCCTCCGACCAAGAAAGGCAAGTCAGCGGTGGTGCCTTCTTCCCCCGGCCGGCCCGCCCTTCTTTTTTTCTGCGAGACCAAAAAGAGGGGTGCACGCTGCATGCTCCGCATGTAGAGGGGCCGCCCTCTACTATTAAGCCAAACCAGGCCACTGATGAGGGTTTTGATTAATGTCCATCATGTCTGCAAAGACGATCATGAACCTTCCAGCTGATGGATGGATAACATATGCAAGCTGGAGGGCTTGGTAGGGACGACACAAATGGCGGTGTGGAGATCAGTTGGTTTTTCTTCTCAGTTTATACTTTGTAAGTACGTAGAGGTTTGATCTTTCTCTCCATGCCCACTCTACAATAAAAGAAAGCATGTTCAAGTGAATACAGTCTGATTACTATCAGAATAATTAAGGAGATCAGGTGATCCCCAGCTGCTTCAAAGACCTTTCTTTTCAGATGTCAAAGAAAAAAAAACAACTCAAAGATAAAACAGTTAAATGTAATGGTATTATGGTAGCAAATTGCTTAATATAAAGTTTGTGCTGTATTTTGATGATCTTCTACATTATTATTTTCTATATGGAGGGAATATGAGAGTAGAAAATAAAGATATGACGGGCATTGGTAGTTTATTTGACGTTTTTTACTTAACAAGTATCAGGTAGTAATAATATATATTTTTTATTTTGCTAGATATTATCTGAAAGGCAAAATATTACTTCATAAGGTATTGAATAAGGTATGCCCTAGTTCCATTTTATAAATATTTACTATTTATATATATAATTTAAGAATATGAGAACTATTTAATATACTCAATCACCATATAATCTTAGATGTGCTAAGGCATCTAATTATTATCTATTTTTGACACAATAACTCTAATTATGATCCATAATGCATAATATCTTATATGCGCTAATACAAAGACCTAGAAGTGTATTATAATATAAAAATAACAAAACCTCTTTTATAAATTTATGATAATATAAAAATATCGACGATGTAATATCCCGGTGATGATGTTATAAAAAAAAATTAATATCACATCAGAAAATGGACAATAAAAAAAGTAAATAAAAATTATAAAACTTATATATGATAGATTTTTTTATTCTAAAATTAAAAGGAGTGGGAGTGAAATAAAGTCATCTTAATTATTTATCTCAATTATCTAGAAGGCTCTGTTTGCAAAGTTTCCTTCACATTTTTTTAAAATTAGAATAAAGTACGACGTTTTAGTAAAATTTCTTCAATTTTAATTCTATTTTGTTTTTTTAAAATTTCTATTCATTTTTGAATTTAACCGTTATAACATATAGGTTGAATTAAATATTAATTTTTTTGAACTAGTTTCAAACTTTAACCTGACCGCTGCTCTGCTCCTCGCTGATCCACCGCTGCTGCCGATCCCTTCTCCGCACCTGCGCCGGCCGCCCTACATCCCACTCAGTATCCCCTCCTCCACACCCATGCTGCCGGCTGCAGCCGCGACCGCTTGCTCATCTCCTCGGAACCCTATGGAGATTTCCAGGTTGAGACCCCATTTGTTTATCTCCTCGTAACCCTATGGAGATCCAGGTTGAGACCCCATTTGTTTCAAGCGGACAAACTGGAGTTTGCCAGCCCCGACGAAGACGATCCACCTCCTCAGTTCTGATCACACGCCCTCTCCGGTAACATAGGCATTTACCACCCGACAATGCCACATGGTAGGGGTCAATGAAATGATTTGGAGAAGAGGGATCTCCGCTGTCCCTGTCTTCCATCAGGAGATCGCCTTTTTGGGTCCTCTATCTAGTATTTTGTACGTTCTTGATGATGTCTCTTAGTTGGATTGTACAAGATAGAAATTGTTTTGTCCGCTTTCTTGCCTTCTGTTCCTAATTCCCTTTTTGTTTGCGACTTTGTGCAGATCGAACTGAAGACAAAACAGCTTAGTTGCAGCATTGGATGCTGCCTCTTGCAGCAGTGAAGAAGGCTAAGCCATTCTTGATCGTATATGAAGGCATATGGAGCCAAGAACAGAGTTTTCATCTCTTGTGGTATAAATTGTTATTCTCAACCTTTTCCATTACGGCATTAGCTGTTGTGTTGTAGTTCATATATTGTTGTCCTTCTCAGTCCTCCAATTTTTTTTAGAACTTGGTGAAATAGTTTGACAAAACATGCAGGCTTTGTTCTCAATTTAATACATCTTTGCACCTCAGGAGTCATTTTGACTGTACATAGTAACGTGATCAACCTCTTTATCTGACTGTTAGTTGATAACTGAGATGCCTGTTGGAGTCTAAGTTTGCAAATTGTTGAAAAACCGTATTTGAGGCATTTTGGAATTAGCCTTTTTCTTTCAGATTCACCCCCGACTTTTATGTGGAAACTGGAAAGGCTTTAATATAAACTGTTTCTGAATGCCATAGGACAAGATCATAAAAAGGGTACAACTGTAGAACAAATTGACTAGAGTTCAGCAGCAAATTACCGTAAAATAACATGAAGAACACGTGAGTTTGAACTTTTCTTATTTTTTCTGTTTAAGAAGTCTTATATAGTCACATATGAAGAGCTTTCATGACAGTCTATAGTGGCAGTATGTTTTGGTATCTGAGTTTCTTAACTATGCACCAAAAGTGACCAAAAAGAAAAATCTACATAAACATTTTTGGTAAGGTCATGCCAACCAAAAGCGGTGCCTAATGAATAGGATGAATATTTCTCTTGCAAGAATAATTTTACATGAAAAATAATCAATGTATATGAAATTGGTAAGTTGGACAGCATGACCTCGACTTGAAATTTTGGCCACAATTTACGTAGTCTTTCTTTCTCTCCTCCATGAATTCTTAATTGTCTGTATTCTGAATGTACATCTAAATCTCTCCTGCCAATTTAAAATGAAAGAAATCTCGTTAGTTAAGGTTTAATGCTAGAACAGGAAGAACATGTTACTAATGAATAAATAAAGACCTTATAAGGCAGTGGAATCATGTCGTAATGGTTGGATCTCATTATGGTGATTATCAAGTGGCATGTACTGGGACATGATAGCCATTATCTCAGAGTCCATATAAGACTGCAAAACAGAAGCATTAATAATATATCATGAATCTCAATAATCAATAATCTGGTCACTTAAAACTCAATTGAAATTCATAAACATACTCTGAGCCTGTATTTGTAGAATAGATAGCCTGCTAGTCCAGCACCGGCCACACATGCTATAACTATGAATGTCAATATCCAGCCTAATCTTGAGGTGTTCTTAGCTGGATTTAAACAGAAAATTGATGAGTCCAAGCAGGAGTTCTCCTAGGAAAAGAGAAGGAGAAATCTACAAGTAGGTAGATGATGCTTCAGTCAAATTGCCATTAATATTTCATTTATGCATGCTGATCAAATGAAATCATTAAACAAAATCTGGATCAGATGGTAAATGAGAATAAAGAGAAGCGTAGAGGTATTCTCTTTTCCTTTTTCTGTGCTTAAACGATAAATTGGATGCTATCTTTTACTTGGTTTCATATTTTGGAGGTTACTTTCTTTGATTGTACCATATATGAGAAGTATGTGAGAAATGTTTTGTTGTCACCGTTCAAACCTTACTTAAATACACATGAAGGGGAGAAGGAAAACCAGTCCAAACCATTAAAGGGTTATATACTGATTAATCAACAGCATTGGTACTAGATCTTATCGATTTTGTGTACTGACATGCAAGATCACTGTCACATCTTCCTGTGCCATTTATCAGTTAATTTTTGCAAAATAAATTTTCTTACCTACGCATGCGTCTTCACCTTTTATGTACACAAGATCACCTGTGCACTTGCAGTCATATCCACCCCATGTATTCTTACACTGGCACTCAGGGCAGCCACAGGCAACCTTCTCCTTACATTCATCAATATCTGATACAGTGGGAAAAACGTACAAATCATTCTTAGAATCTAATGGGATCTCTGGCCATAAAGAATTATAGAATAATCTAGTGAAAGTACCACCTTCGCATTTAGAGCCATCTCCATGGAATCCATCAGGACAGCGACAACCAGTCAACATTGAATCCTTTGGACAAAAGAGTTATCTTTTAAGGTTCTTTCAAAGTGGGACATTCACACGTACAGTTTACTAAGTAATTTGATGTTACCAAGCAAGCAGAAAATGTGTGCCCGTCTCTAGTCTCTGACCAGCAGCCTCCATTGCCCATTTGACATCTTCCTGGACCCACAGCTGCTCATCAATTTGACAAAAAAAGATGTCATTTATTGGAAGACCTCGGTAGAGAGGGTTATATACATCGGAAAGAAAAAGAAACTTATATGTGAATATGTTGCAGAAACCAACAAGCCTACTATAAAATTTAGGTATATAGTTATTATGAAGGAACTTGAAGGACTACTCAAGTAGATCCTGGTCAAGCAGATAATTACCTTCACAAGATGTGTAGCCATCTCCTTCATATTGTACATTATTAACTACAGGGCACACACAGAGTCTCCCTCTGAAAGTATCCTGAGGAGGTGAAATTAACATTATTTGAGTAAAAATATAACTTCTATCCAACCTAGAAACAGTTTAAAGACATACTTCGTGAAATCGAGAAATTACCTTGCAGGCTGTGACATTCAATTTTGGGTCTTGCCAACAACCTCCATTGGAACGAAGGCACTCATTTGTCTCAATATCTGAGAGAAAATTAGGCAAGCATGAACAAGAGAGTATGGTACGTACTATGTAGCCCAATAGGGAAATGAATAGTCATGCAAACCTCCGTTCAAGCATACAGGAGGCTCAGTTGACTCCTTGAATCCTGCACATATTGCCTTCAGCATTGCACTTCGTTCCAATTTCCCTTTATACGAAAAGAGCATTCTTGCTGTTAATACTTGTCTTGTAATAGTACTCTGATATACATGTAGTTGACAACTATCTTCAAAAATATGGTGATAACTAAATCTATAGCTAGCCTTGGGTTCAAGCCTCATTAAGTTCTAAAAAATAAATAAATCTATAGCTAGCAAAGTTCGTTTATGTTATTAAATGGAAGAAGTGAGCACTTTACAGCTTATTTCTGATTTTTATTAGATGAAACAACCAGCTAAAATCAAACAGTTAAACTGAGTTATCAAGAAGTAATTGATTTCTACTGCTGCCTTTGTGATAAACTGAGATATAAAGTGGTTCATTCTGGCTTCATTTCTTTCAGAGATAATATTCAGACATCATTTATGCATGACAAATATAAATCATTATTAAAAGGTTTATTAGATAGGATAAATCTATAATGCTTATTTTAAGACAAAGTGATTAGGTGCCAAACCTCGATACTGGACATTGTTTATGACCAAGGTGGGTAAGATAGTTACATCTCCACGGGAATCATGCCCAATCTATGATAGGAAAAATGTCAGTAATTCAGATGCCTGCAACTAGGAGTCTGAAAAAGTAGTTGCAGTAAAATAAAAAATTTGCATCAACGTAACTATCCATAATTATTCATTGTTAATCAGGCAGCCTGACTATTATCCTTGCATCCTTTCTCTTCTGTAACAATTTTTTCATCTCAGAAGAATTATGAAAGACATAACCAAATGTTTTGGAAAGTGCTACTGATAGATGTATTTACTCTAGTAAGCTTAAGTATTTATTTCTCTTCCAAATTATGGCTCTTCCTGTGTTACTTTCTATGAATCTCAAATTATACTCGAGCAAGAAATTTCAGTTGTATGATTATGTCATGACATATCAAACTTGCTAAACTCAATTGCAGTTCAACAAGTATGGTTGGAATGTATTTTATGGCAATCCATCATCATCCGTATTATCCTTGCGATGAACAAAATGCAGAAATTCTCTATCAGTGATCAATTGATTATGCAATGTTTCATACGCTACTTGGCTTGATCAACAGAAAGTGTTTATAGCATTGAAGTTGTGAAGATCAGGTTGTGGTACCTGGAGTTCCTGCTCTGCCTTGAGGACTTCATTCTCAACATCTGCTTCTGGGTCACCCATGCATTTCTTAATCTTATCCTGAGACAGTTCTGATGCATCAAACTGAGCCATGTCAGAAAAGGTTCTCCATGAAAATGTACAAGGACATGGAAATCTTTGATCAAGTTCATAGACTTGCCAAGGGATTTGACGACCTCTTCTGCGCATTCTCTGCTGTACTTCTTGTTCTTCATTGAGCATCTGATATGGTAATCAGTGACAAAGTCCCACCACACCCACGGCCGGTTGCTTTCGTTGGCAACTCTATGAACACAGAGCTGCCTCAAGTTCTCAATCACAACATCCTTGCCATCGTACCCCTCAGTGAAGTCCTGCTCTGGATCAGGTGCGCAGTACCTGCCTCTGTTGATGCACTGGGTCTTGCACTGCTTGCTGAGGATGAACGCCTCCGGGCAGTACCAGGTGATGTAGTGGGGAGTGAATTGGGTGAACCCTCCCTTCTCTAGCACCTGAGCGTGGCCTTTAAAGTTCTTTACAAAGCTCATCTGCTCGTCGCAGCGGGGGCCGCACTCGTCGTTGCTGTTGGTCCAGAACTCGTACTCGACCCGTTCGTCAGGGTGAGGCATGGATTCTCTCCAGTCGAGCTTGACGACGACGTTCTCCATCCCCTTCGACAGTGCTTTCTTGAGAGCGTCGCCGAAGTCACGCCTGATGAAGGCGGAGGGGATGGTGATCTTCTCGACGTAGTCAGCGGCTTCGGTCTCCTCAGGGTTGTCCATGGTGATTAACGGCTCATCGGTGTTGTCAGCAACCAGAACTGCTGCAGCTCCGGCGTTTTGTGCGTTCCATGCCTTCAAAGCAAAGTAGCAATCTGGAGCAGGTGAAGAAAGAGAGGATCAGGCTTCTGCTGGAGGTATGCATGCCTTTCTTAAACCTTTGCGTAGAGTAGAAGTTCGGTTGACTTGTCAAAGTAAATTTAGGAAATAGAAACTTCTTGATCAAAATAGTTCACCTAGTTTAAGATCTGGAAACAAATTTTCTCATCATTCTACGAAATCAATCAACAGATTAGTGAAACAAACAGAACTGTTGGTTAGATTCACATCAAAATACCAATACCAGAACTAGCAACTCATCATCATTTATTTCAATTAGTCTGATAATATTGTCGACGGAAGAACAAGGAGGAACAGGGAGGAGAATGGTCGCTCGATCACCTCCTCGTTCGACGAGCAGAATAACCGGGCGCCTCATATGGGACTTGAAGGGGGTGCCATCGAAGGCGTCGCACGCCGTGGCGTTCTTCTGGGGGTACATGACGAGGCCGACCATAGTGCCGCCGTAGTGCGGCACGCCGAAGTTGGCGATGGCCGCGTCGTGCCGCCCGCGGAGGTGCTCCGGCCGGAGCACCCTCACGCCATTCTTCTCGACCACGAACCGGCCCGTCGCCGAGCCGACGATGACCGCGGCCACCGTGAGGGCCACGGCGAGCCATGGCCGGATGCTCGCCATGTGTTCGGCGACACGTCCTCGACTTCCTCCGGCTCGGTACGAGCTTGAAAGAGTTGAACTCGGAGGGGAAGAAGACTTGTGCGGGAAAAATAAAGAAAGATATAGAAGAGTGTTAGGCTGTCAGAAGAATCTACTAAACTATCTTAATTGAAGTTGTTTATGATTTGATTTAAGTGGTTGCTTACTATATACTGCACAGATGAGTAATATTTAGTGATGGTGTCATGTGAGGAAGAGGTTGGCAAGGGGAAGGTGCTGAGGAAGCAGTCAACCAAACATGTGGAGCGACGAGAAGGCGTCTGGTCAGAGGTGGTGGTTAGCGTTGTTAAAGTCATGGTGGGTGGACTTTGATGGGTCTTCCCTCACCGAAAAATGACAGATATGTCCCTAAATCTCCACCCAAGTGTCGAATTTGTTCTATTTATTAGGCTGTTTTAACGCTTTTTTTTGTTTTTCTTAAACTGAGCCAAAATTGGCTCGAAATGGACTCCGAAACAAATACTGTGAGGGTCGGATCCCACCTCAGTTTCTGCTATGTTTGGAGGCCGTGCAGCCAAACCCAGCATAACTGGTATAATCATTTTATATTTCCAAACTTAACAAAATGATTAAGGCGCATCGATTGACATGAATTGAATTCAGATTCAATCAGTTTTTGTTTAGAATAGTCAATCTTCTGATCTATTTGATTTTAGGCGGAAGTTAAAAACAAACTTGATTCAATTTGATCTGGAAATGATATATTTGGGTTGCTTTTCTTTGACCTCGAAGACTCAATGGGCAATGTGGTTTGGTTTGGGAGTTGTCGTATTAAACTACTCCTTAAAATTTTCATATAGGCAAACAAACTTAACACGTGCACTGTATTTTAACCTCTAGTTTTCTTTTTAGAATTTCCTAATGAATTTTAATTCTAATTAAATTGATAGAATACTTCTATATCTTGCATGGTTATTTAATTTGAAGTAATTTATAATATGTTATCATTTATCCTAAGTCTTAGTAACAAATTCAGATAAAAGGAGAGTTATCTCATATTATCCTAAAATTTAATGAGTCTATAATATGTACATCTGTTGGCATATGACGAAGTGTTTTTTTTTTAGTTTCAGATGACAACAGGTTGGAGTATTAAACTTTATAAATAATTTGACGGTAAAACTAATTATAATTTTATTTTATATTATCTCATATCAACTATGTTTTTTATCATTTACTAAATGTTATTGACAGAAAATGTTAAAAAGGATGCTTGATGAAGTTTTGCTGCTGACACATTGACGCAAGTAGCTTGGCCATGTCACCTACTGACTAACTTTAACAGCTACGGTGGCGCTGTCATTGCCACACCATCATGCTCTTAGGTTAATTCTGATATTGAATAATTTGGTTGAGCTTTCAACGTTTGCTTGCACTACTTCCTTTCTCATCTTTAAGCAACCCCTTTGTCAACTTGACTTCTGAAAGAAAATATATATACAGCTTTGATGCGTACTTATATCAGCATTTTTTGTCTTTTCTTTTAGGGAATGAAAAAGGTGGGCACCGAGTCTTGCAGCATAAGTTATCCCTAGTGCAATGAGATCATGTAAGCTTCAAGTATGGTGGATATTTCTTTAAGCATTCTCAGGCTCATGATCCAAAGAGAAGGTATGTCTGGTTTTGCTAGTTTTAATTAGTACTATATTATCGATATTTTTTCTAAAAAACTATTTAGTAATCATATAAAAAATAAATAAGTTGGGCTACAATCCTACATCATCAACAAACCAAACTAATAGGCTAAACAAAAAGGATGAATATATCAGAACTAGCAAGATTTGTTCTCGCTACTTATTACAACAAGCTTATTTTATTGCTTCTCTGCATCATTATTATATATGAGTTTTTAGTCTTGAAAATTTTAAAGATACAAATTAAGTTTATTCCCCAGCATGAGTGAACGGCTTTCACTTAGATTTGGACAGCCCTCAAATCACTTCTACATGCTACATGCTACATGCTTAAACGAAGATGAGTACTAAGAAAACTCATTATATATAAATGTGTTATTTTGGGAAATATTATTGGGCTCCAAGTACACATACATTATTTTTGAAACAAAAGAAACTGCAATAATGATCTATAAATAAGAAAGGTTTATGGAGGAACATTATTCTAAATTAAATATTGCATGCATGACTCGATCAGTATGCATGCAGGAAATTGCATGGACTTTTCCCCACCTCCGCATGCTTCAATTTTTTAGAATGAGTGGTTGAACTTTTAACATCACAATTTACTGTTATAAATAGCTATTTATATGTGTATGTGTTGGATAATGTGATAATATCGAATTCCCAGTTATCGATTTTATTATAGAAAATAATGGACAAAAAAAAAAATCTATAACTAAAATATTTGAAATTTTTTATCAACGTTATTTTATGAAGTGATGAAGATTAAAATCTCTGTAATTACAATAGATATTTTTATTAGTGAGCCAACTCTATATGGCACTTGCTAGTACATCAACCCTAGAAACTTGATTTGAGATTCTTAAAAGATTCCATAATTTATTTTTTTCTATATAATGACAACAGAACATACGAAAGAAGATTTAAAAATTTTAGATTAGATTTTAAAATTAACTTTGGCAATTGTTTTAGTTATAATTATCAGTAGACTCTGGTTTATGATGAAAGACAAACATTTAGTAGTGAGTTAGAAATTTGAGAAATATAACTTTTATAATAATAGTATGCTACTTGACAAATTAACTAGAGTCCAATTAAAATATTTAAATAACACAGTGGTGGCAGGTTTGAGGCAGGAAGATGGCTCCCAAATACACAAGGTATTTTTTTTATTAGAGTTCGTCGTCACAGGTCAGACGGATGGAATACTTATCACATATTGTCAGTTTCTTTTCTTTTCTTTATTTTTAAAGAAGTTCAACGAATTCGAAATATGGGGAACAACCGGATAATTTAACCGGACAACAAAATTAAACGTGCTATATATATATATAATCTTACTCATCATTGGTCATATAATTATACATATATGTAGATAGATGGAAAGCCAAAAATATAAATTATGAAGCAATTTTGTCGACTACAATGAGTAGTCGCGTACCTGCCCTTGGATTAATTGAAAAGATAAGAAAATGTCACACTTGATTATCTTCAAGACAGGAGGAAAGGTGATGCAAAGATTAGGTGGTGTGCCGCAGTATAAATTATTAGTTGTGCAACGTGTATGATTACTTTTACCAACTCCAAGGCAAAGAAAAAACAAAGTGATCCTCTTCATTATGGAAAATATTATGATCCATTTATGTGAAATGGATCTTGAACCCAAACAAGAGATTTAATTGTGATCTATTAGACTTGTATTTAGCAGATCAATCCATGAACATCAAGTTCTTTTTTTAATGAAAAGGAAGTGTATCAATTGGATACACTGCCATTATATACCTATATACATAGTAAATATGTATGTACATACATATATATATAGTATAAGGTTGACGGTACACATTATAAGAACTGGTACCAGAAAACATCAAGTTCCTTAATCAGCAGAAAACAGTCATTTGCATGCCATTTTCTTAGTTGAACTCTGCAATTCATGAATCATTGGCACATTGAATAACTTGGAGATAATTAGATGCACTTACATATTAATTACTTAGAACATTCACTTTCACATACACTGGATCATCACTCTCACATCCACACAATTGCTGCAAAATGTCTCACCACCTCACATCCAGATGTTAAGCAATGCTGAGTTCATTGCTGAGCATTTTATCAAGCTGTGGAATCTGGTCTTCTGGTAAGATAACCACTACAGTTCTTTCTTGAATGCTGCTGCCACCCGAACCAGCTTTCTTACCATCCTGAAACACCAACACTGCTCCTTCATCACCAACACCATCAATGCTGTAGTCAACATGCAGAGGCTTTTGACCATTGAGTTCTAGCCCATACAACTCAACTCCTTCCATATCTACAAAGGTCAGATTTGCCCCATAGAGTACAAAATCTGCCTCACCACTGTCACAGTCCACCATTTCCAACTCATTATCTTCATGCTTATGGATCAAGGTTGCTAGTTCTAAAGTCCCAACATTTTCAGCTGAAGAGTGCAACGAGATCGTACTTGCTTTCAGCTTATTGCTCAACATGTCGCCTCGTTTTGCCGAAGTGCGACTGCTTCGGCATATGGTCGCAAGCTTGGATTCTCTACCAGTCCGGACTTTTGCCAGGCATCTCCAGATAAGAGCTGAGATCGTCGCAAAAGGTGGGACATGGAGCTCCTTCCCTTGTTTCAGCTTCTCAAGTTCAGTTTCTGCAATCTTAAAACAATGCGTTGCCATTTTGCAGGTGTTGGGAGCCAGCCAGCAATCTTCAGCCAGTTCGACCTGCTTGACTGGAACTGGTTTCTGAGGTGGTGTTTTGACATGTTGTGCTGTGACTTCTGCCTTCTTTTGATGATGTTGCTCCGTCTTAAGAGTCTTGGGGGTTGGATTCCCACTCAGCAGCTTTCCCCAGAAATTGATGCAGTCAGTGGCTGCCACCGCGTCTCCCAGGAGATGAGCCCAGCTGTATCCGATCGCCAATCCTCCACACTTAAATCTAGTGAACTGTTCAGGTAAAAAAAAAAAGATCAGTATGAAAGATAAATCACGTTTGACTGTCCCTGTTGTGGTGCTATTTGTTTCCACATAAATGCTAAGAAAATTCATATGCAAGTTTAATTTGATGATAC
Organism: Thalia dealbata; assembly: GCA_030544415.1. Taxonomy (NCBI): domain Eukaryota; kingdom Viridiplantae; phylum Streptophyta; class Magnoliopsida; order Zingiberales; family Marantaceae; genus Thalia; species Thalia dealbata. The sequence continues at coordinate 29,904,405 of CM060454.1, read as the reverse complement.
AATTAAGTTTTTTTTATCCTGTTCATATCAGAAAGATGTAAGAACACCCTGTATGGTGTGATGCCCCATCTGTACCAACAGAAAATTTATAACCCAGTTCAGAGCTATTTGTTGCTCATTAGGGCTGGAAATTTATTGCGCAGGCGCCGCCCTCCTTTTGGACAATGCAGTAATGTCGCAAGAGCTTTTTTGGTTTTACTGATGATATAACCTAACAATCCAGGAGGAAGTGTGGATTCCAAATCTGGTCGGATTTGCACTGTAGGGAAGAGGGATTCGTTTGTTGGCATCTGCTTAGGTAGCAAGAACCATAACAGTGTTTCATTTCCAGGATAATAAGATCCTAACACTAATTTTTTTTTTAAACTTTTGCACCAAGTTCTTAACTACTGCATGCATACATACTTCAAACTGCAGAGGGTGAAGCTTATAAGATGAGGTGATTAATTCAAGGTTTGGGATGGCGGTCACCTGAACGTAAACCAAAGGCGAGAAGTGCAGGTCCGGACCGAGCACCTTCTGCGGCACGAGCAGCCTCCACCTCTCCGACTCCTCCACGGCCATCCACTCCTCCAGGCTCCGGCCGCAGCTCGCCTCGATGATCCTCAGCCCACAGTCGTTGCACTTCACGACAGGCCGCCGTCCGCCGCCGCCGCCGCCGTCCTCCTCCTCCGCTCTCCGGACCCTCCCAGCCACCGGGTAGTACACGTTGAGCAACGAGAACATGGGCTCCTTGAGGCCAGTAATGCCGAGGCCGTCGACGGCCTCGCTGCGCCCGAAGTAGTACACGGCGCGCAGGTAGTGGAGCTTCACGGCGAGGTCCGCGTCGGTGAGCTCGTGGACGACGGCGTCCCCGGTCGGCTCGGCGGGCACCACCGTCGAGAGCCTGTGCCCGTGGACTGCTGCTGTCTTTTCGTGGTCGACCCCCATGGCGGCCCAACCTTTCCTTAATTGGGGATGAACCGTGACTGATGGCTAGCCTTTGGGCGAGACATCTACGGAGTTGGCGGTGCAGTATAAATAGAGGAAGGGGAAGGGGGGAGCGAGGAGAGTCGATGGGAGATGGTGAGGGAGGTGAGCGACTCTTGAGAGGGTAGGAGTTTTAAATGCGGCGTAAATTTAGACGGTTGGAGTTAATGACAATATATATATTTATGTGTGTGTAAACTACTGCATGATGTTTCTTCTGCAGATGCAAGAGAGCTGCTGCTGTTGATTTGATCAGGGTAAAACTCCAGAAGGACCCACGAGCTGTAGACACGAAGAACAAATATTATTATTGCTGCATTATTTTTTTCTTTTCCTTTGGTTGCTTGTTTGGACATCAGGTGCGTATGTCCTTAAGTTGATGCACACACAGCATCCTTCATCTCTGAAGGATATATACTGCAATTGCGTCTGAACAGTGTAAGGTATAAACTGCTCAAGAAATGGCCAGATTTAATCAACTCAGCAAGTAATTTTGTCCTTGAAAAATGTGGTGGTGCTTCCTGCAGCTAGGCCTAGCAAGCTGGGCATGCAGGGGACTGCTTTTGGAGTTTGAGTTGTCACTCACGTGAAGAGGTAAATGCAATTCAATATGTGTGAAGGGAAGTAGTTGAGACTCTTATCTGTCAATAGTCCTTGCTGTGTGTATGTTGATCCTTCTGAGTTCTACTACCCTCTCTCTCTAGATCTCTATTTTTAGGGTCGATCCATCATCTCTGCTGTTTGAGTTGTTTGCTTTAGTCTTGTTCTATCTTGAATTGGGACAAGTGGTCCATCTCTTTTCTGGCATTAACTTTTGTGCTTCCCCCTCCACTTTAAACAAAGTTCAGAATACAGTTCAACTTCCATTTGTTTATGACACCATTTGCTAGGATTTGTGTACTTAAATCATACAGATTAACCCTGCGAGTTACTCCCTGCAAGTCTTTCTACCTTTTACTAGTCATCTGATAGAATTTCTTGGAGCAGTCTTTTCATAATGACCAGGACGATTAGGTCTCATTTCTTCTTAGACTTTGCAGTATATATATGCTGCTGCTGCGGTTGCTTGCTAGATTAACTTGATCGTGATGTGATGGTGGCTTCTTTAATTAATCCTTCTACCAAGTCTTATCTGTATTCCCAGGTAGCGTGGGGATGGCAGGAAGAACAAGAAATAGTATTACCGCACCTAACTGTATATACAATTCGCCTAATTATTCTTTCATGCTCTCATCGCTTAGCAGTTTAATTTAAAAGCGAAGTTTTCCAACCCATTCAAACTACTAAGACTTGCAGTTGCCTCATATTCTCCCTTCCTTGTTCTCTGCTTTGAAGAAGTCTCTCTACAGGAATTAAATGTGGAAATTTTGCCTCCCTCACTTGAGAGAAGCAAGTTTGGTGGCCTGCAAGTGCATTTGAGTATTCAGTGAATGCCAAAATGCCTGTAAATTTTGGATATCTACTAAATTGTGGTTGCAAGTCTAGTTTATTTTTTAAAAAAATATATTTCATTTGGTAGTATAAATTTACACCACTATTTTATTTTAGTAATCTTAAATTTATGAACTCCAAAATTAAATAGCAATTTGATCTCTAATTTTTTTTTTCTGTTTCTCAAGTATATGCAAATTTGTTCAATGTTATTTGAACGGCAAGCATCATTTTATGTAATATAATTATCTTGCAACTTGCAATAGTTTTTTTCTTTGAAGATGTGTAACTGCTGATGGCATCATTTATTTTCTAAGAGTAGGATGTTTATTTAGTTCAACTGACATAACTGAAGATCAAGACAATCAAAAGTCTCCAAAAATTAGTTTTGCCAAAATTCAAAAACTTGTGACCCCAATATGAGTGAATTTGATATTTTTAAGAAAACTCCTACTAGCAAAATATGAGTGAATGATGAAACAATAAAATTATGTTCTATAGTTTTGAATAGTGCTATAGTGATGATACCATAGACCTTTTCTTTTTAAATTTATCCCAAACAGTCAAAAACAAAGAACATAAGTGGAATGATGGAAAAAGATATGTGGAGGTCTGATTTATCTCTACAACATGTCTTAATTTACAAGAAGAATATGATGCATAATAGGAATTGATAATGAAATAAATATACTATGTAGTGTTGTAACTCACAGTAGAATACCTTCAATATTTATAAAAAGTATGACATATAATATGCAAGAATAACTTTTTAGAAAAAAGTCACCGAAAAGTAGTAGGTACAAGGCATTCATATGATGGGGTAGCTTTTTAGTAAATCACAATAAATTAACACTAATTACTAAATGCTAAAAGTAGGTAGGTATAAAATTGACACAGGACTTTGTTCATCTTGGCCTAGATAGTGGATATCATGTATGCCCTAGTTGTAATATTTTTTTGATCTTGAATCTATAATACTTTTTTTCTATAAAGAAAGATGTGAAACTTTCATAGAACCATTCAACTGATTGTATTTTTGGCTTAATTAATTGGCATCCCTCTAGTGACTCCATTGAAGCTGTCTCCAAATATAGCTTGAGCCCAATGTGTCGTATGTGTGTATGATATGACTCTGTGGTACCCTTAATTCATACGACTGAATTAGGAGTATGATAGAATGAAATCTCTAGAAAATAAATAAAATGAGCTAAGACAGTGTTTCAAAAGCATATAAATATATCATGTGATTTAGATTGCTACATGTTATATTTATTAGCATGCAAATTCCATGTTTTATTTGATCATGTAAATATACTATATCTTTATGCACTACTAGAATTTGACCTCCAACTTTTACTTGAGAGAAGGTGGATTAATGCAAATGTTAAACATGTATGTTGTGCAGAATATCAGTGATTGATGTAACTAACTAGCAACTTCACAACAGACTTCAATATATTTATTTTCTAATAGTAGTGATGTGTATTTAGTTGAACTGACTCAACTGAAGGAGTGATGTGCATTTGAATGAAAACAGTTAAGACCTACCTACATTAGATATTTTTAAACAACTAATATTGATTACCTCTAAGAGAAGGGAGGAGGAAAAAAGTACTAAGTTTAAATTTTGTTTAGTGCCCCCAGTTTGACACACCCCCTTCAATGGCACTGGAAATTAAGGGTATGAGGCTTTGAGGGGGTGTTACACAGTGTGTTCCCCCCCCCCTAGGTTAGGGATGCTCATTAAAGAGCACATGGCCATAGGAATGAGCAAGTTGCAACTCACCTTAGATAAACTTCAACAAGAACAAAAAATACCAACTTCTTGGATAAATTTTAAAAAGTTAAATCTTATTTTAATCCCCCTTGGTAGTTGTTCTCCTTCTCCACCACCGAACCACCGAATGATCTCAACCAGAACTATTAGATTAATAATTTAAGTTGAAGAAGATTCCAAAGAAACTAGCACGCAACTACTTTGCATTCCGTATCCTTCTTTTTTGGACGGGAAGATTGTGCCACTCTTTAGCATGCTTTGATTTGGTGAGATGTCTACTTCCAAACATTTAGTTGACATCCCTCTCAATAGCCAATGTCTCCATTGGAAATTCTACTGCGGCAATCTAAAAGATTCTGTAGACGTAAGATATACTGAATTCAAAAAAAATATTTCCATCAGAGACCTATTCATCTTTTTAGTCAAAGCTTAACTATCATTAGGGGGGGTCAATCCAATAGTTACAGATCAGACACAAGGGATCAATTTTTTTAAAAACAAAATGGGTCAGCCAATGTGTAAAAAGCTAAAAGTAGGGAGAGCAAATTAGGAACTTCTCAAAGTCACATGACCGGTCTACTACAGAATCGATTGAACCTGCCAAGTGAACCAGTTCTGTCGGACCAGCCGTGTGATGGCAAAAGTTACTCACATAACAACTACAGCTTGATGGCTAAGTTCAGTAATCTAATATATCAAATTTGATAACTCCTTAAGAGTAATTCCTTTTTTGACACTAATAAAAGTGATCTTTAGTACTCTTTTATACGATTGACTTTTGCTTGAATATTATATACCATCGAATCCTATGAAATTATTAAATTAAAGTTGAAACTTGAACAAAATGCAAAATAATCATGTACAAATTTTATGTGCAAAAGATGCTATTCTAGAGAGGCATTTAAGTGTGTACATATTAGGCACATTAGTTCAAGAACACGGTACTTGAGAGTGAAGGAGAACAAGGAAATGTGGAACTAGCCTAGATAGATGCAAAGAGATGAACATAATGATTCGACAAAACAATGGTGATGGCTAACGACAATTCATTTGAGATGAGATATGACATGTTAGTAGATACCCATTATTTTCATCTAAACACAACGTATCTTAATATGAATAAGTTTATAGCAAGTTAATCAATTTGCTCAGTAGCATAAACTGTTAAGAAAGCCTAATTTCACGATTAGCCCACACAAAAAAGAAAAATCAAAGTAACAAGTTTTGATCGGCTGACCAATTCCTGCAAAACCATAAGGTGGGAAGAAAGGCAAATAATAAACTGCAATATTAGATTAACAAGACTCCGAGAATTTTACCCTCACAAATCAAAAGCATTAGAACTGGAAAGTAGAATCAATTAAGCAAAAGAATCCAACAACCATCACTAACTTCAGTAATGTGCAGAATGTAAAAAGAGTATGCGAAAATGAAACACTAATCATTCAGCTCATGTAAAAGAATATCTACGGGCATGATCTTTCCAAGTAAAAATATCTCACATCTGCAATCCTGCATGGATATAAACCTTTTGATATGAAACATCGAAGAGAAGAAAGCAATCGAGAAATCCCAAATTGGCCAACAGAAAGAAAAAACCCATATGAAATAGCCACCGTAAGTTCTCACCAAAAATAAAAATAACCTTGTTGCTAAAAAAATAACAATGCAGTGTGTAAATTCTAGAAGTGAACCTAAGAGCCATCGATTGCTTTAAAAAAATTAAACTTGTGAATCAACGGCAAAAATGAAAGCGAAGGAACAAAAATAATAGACCAATACAAATTAAATTTTCAAGCAAGTACTGGAAAAGAGGTCCACGAGTATCCGGACTTTACTGGAAAAGAGGTCTTTACCATGTGATGCAAAATAATTGAGCCAAAATCAATTGAGAGAATTTATCAAGAACAACTTATGATAACATTCACCTAATAATTAGCCAATATTTGTGACAGGGGTTCAAAATATTAACATCCATGACCGCATAAACTATGAGGGTTGGTCTAGAAACATGTAGATGAAACATAAAATCTTATGAGCACAGCAACAGCACAGCATCTTATGAGTTCTAGAAACATGTAGATGAAACATAAAATATTAAAGGCGTTGTTGTATGTAAAGGCAATGGATCACCATATCCTGCATCATTTTATCATACCACCAAATACTTTAAAGATGACTATAGGTATGTTCATTGTGGATCAAGTCTATGTTTCATTTTCAAACTAGAACTATGTCAAATCAATATAGCACTGAAGATATTGATGAAGAAAAACTTCAAACAATAAAGAATAAATGAAAAAAAAAGTTCAAATAAAATCAAAGCAATCAACGCACTTTTCAAACCTAGCAATTTCAAACAAGTCAAAGTTGATGACAACATGTACATGGATCCTAGGTGAAAACAAACCAAGATCAAGAATATAGGACTTCAAGTTGAAAAGCTTCGAGGATTTCAAAAAAGGAAGGGCAACAATGAAACACTAGGGAAGTATGATGGTAGGATTTTGTTGTACAGAACCCTTCGAATCAAACTGCTGGGTGAAAATGTTTCCAATGTGGAAAATAAATAAAGATTATTAGAAGGGTATGATTTCAAGTTAGAGTTTAGAAAAAAAACCAAAATAGAGATATGCCAAGGCAACTATTTCATAATTCATCAAAGAACATCAGTCGAGGTCGCAATAGAAATTTCAGGAGCAAAGAAAGCAAATAAATAAGCAAATATAACCAGTTCCTCGATAGAAGTGCTAAGGAACTGAGAGGTTATAACCTATTACATAATAGAGTAATATTGATTGGGTCAATAATGCAGTTGTAAGTCATGGTAATTAATTAGATTACAATACAAATCCACAAAGAAATAATTTTTGAAAGCTGCTTGCAAAGAGCACTCAAGTAGCATTTGATCAAAACACATCGACATAAATCAACATGTAGTAGTAATCGTAAAATAGAATTAGAATGTGGATGCAATATGAAGTTGTTAAATCAACAATATGAAGCATGAAAGAAATGAAGTCACATGAGTTTTTGTAACTGACCAAATACTTTTGTTTTCCCAAGATTAAGTCGAGATTATCCTCAACTTGATTCCAGATTAATTTCAGCAGAACATGATTGTAAGTGTAGAACCATAAATTACTGTTGTTGTATTAAAAAAACTTAGTTAACAGATTTAATTGTAATGCTTCTTAGGTATGAGTGACAAAACAAAAAACAACTAGAAAAATATTTGGTGGTTGGAAAGAGTCATATGCACACTTGCCTAAATTTATGAAAACATTACAATGTTATAATGAAGGTACTATGTCGAATGAAAATGGGTCTCAACTCATACTGATAATGTGTATTTGAAAGCATTTTTTGTGTCTTTGGACCATCAATTGAAGGGTTTAAACATTGTAGACCATTAATCAGTATTTATGCAATATATATGGTAAGTATAAAAGCTAAATAGATGATGACAATGAAAATTGATGATAACTAACCAAATATTTCTACTTTCATTTGTTATGGTGGAGAAAAAAATTAAAGTACATGAAGTTGGTTTCTTACCCGCATTAGAAATGGAGTGTCCCATTGCAATGATATATCATTAATTTAGGTCTATACTGAGTGCAATATGGCATCAATACCGATTAAAGGTCTATAATGTTTAAACTCTTCAATTGATGGTCCAAAGACCCAAAAAAAAGCTTTCAAACACATACAAATATTATCAGTATGGGTTGAGACCCATTTTCATTCAACAACAGTAGCTTCGTTATAACATTGTAATGCTTTCATAAATTTTGGCAAGTGTGCATATGACTCTTTCCAACCACGAAATATTTCTCTAGTTGCCTTTTGTTTTATCACCTATACCTTCATTAAAAAGCATTGTAATTAAATCTGTCAGCTGAGTTTTTTTCCAATCTATGATATCTTTCTTAACTTATAAAATAATTCCCAAATCTTTGATCCTAAGATTACACAAAAAGTCTTCAGGACTCCTTTATGTCCAAGCTTGCATATATCTTTTATATCCAGGACTTTCAAGAGTGAGATCAAGGCTGGAATATTACATACCATCAAAATCTATGAAATTATTAAATTAAAGTTGAAACTTGAGTTGTGCACCAAATGCAAAATAACTATGTACAACTTTATGTGCAAAAGATGTTATTCTCAAGAGGCATTAAAGTGTGTACATATTAGGCACATTAGTTCAAGAATATGGTACTTGAGAGTGAACTAGAACAAGAAAATGTGGAAATAACAAGCCTAGATAGATGAAAAGAGATGAACATAATGATTCGACAAAACAATGGTTCTAGATATCGACAATTCATTTGCATCACAAGGAAATGTGACTCATATATCTCAAATGACATGTTAATAGATGCCCATTATATCTTACTATGAATAAGTTTATAGCAAGTTAATCAATTTGCTCAGTAGCTTAAGCTGTTAAGAAAGAGCCTAATTTCACAATTAGCCCACACAACAACAAAAATCAAAGAAGCAAGTTTTGATTGGGTGACCAATTCCTGCAAAACCATAAGGTGCGCAGAAAGGCAAATAATAAACTGCAATATTAGATTAGCAAGACTCGGAGAATTTTACCTTCGCAAATCAAAAGAAATAGAACTGGAAAGTAGAATCAATCAAGCAAAAGAATCCAACAACCATCACTAACTTCAGTAATGTGCAGAATGTATAAAGAGTATGCAAAAATGAATCACTATTCAGTTCATGTAAAAAGAATATCTACGGGCATGAGCTTTCCAAGTAAATATATATCTCATCTGCAATCCTGCATGGATATAAACCTTTTTTGATGAAAACCGAAGAGAGGAAAGCAATCAAGAAATCCCAAATTGGCCAACAGAAAGAAAAAATCCATACGAAACAGTCAACGTAAGTTCTAACCAAAAATAAAAACAACCTTGTTACTGAAAAAAACAACAATATGCAGTGTGTAAATATATCTCATCTGCAATCCTGCATGCATGTAAACCTTTTTTAATGAAAACCGAAGAGAGGAAAGCAATCAAGAAATCCCAAATTGGCCAACAGAAAGAAAAAATCCATATGAAACAGCCAACGTAAGTTCTCACCAAAAATAAAAACAACCTTGTTACTGAAAAAAACAACAATATGCAGTGTGTAAATTCTAGAAGTGAACCTAAGTGCCAAACAACGCCAACTTTTATAAATTCTCATTGATTCCTTTTAAAAAATTAAACTTGTGAATCAGCAACATAAATGACAGCGAAGGGACAAAAATTATAGACCAATACAAATTAAATTTTCAAGCAAGAAAAGAGGTCCACGAGTATCCGGACATTACTGGAAAAGAGGTCTTTAGTGATGCAAAATAATTAAGCCAAAATCAATTGTGAGAATTTATCAAGAAAACTTATGATAATATTCACCTAATAATTAGCCAATATTTGTGACATGGGTTCAAAATATTAACATCCATGATGACTGCATAAACTATGAGCACAGCATCTTCTGAGTTCTAGAAACATGTAGATGAATCAAAAAATATTAAAGGCATTGTTGTATGTAAAGGCAATGGATCACCATATCCTGCATCATTTTATCATACCACCAAATACTTTAAAGATAGGTTCAAAATATTATTAACATCCATGAATGCATAAACTATGAGCACAACATCTTATGAGTTCTAGAAACATGTAGATGAAACATAAAATATCAAAGGTGTTGTTGTATGTAAAGGCAATGGATCACCACATCCTACATCATTTTATCATACGACCAACCAAATACTTTAAAGATGACTATAGGTATGTTCATTATGGATCAAGTCTATGTTTCATTTTCAAACTAGAACTATGTCAATATAGCACTGAAGATATTGATGAAGAAAAACTTCAAATAAATCAAAGCTGACGCACTTTTCAAACCGCGCAATTTCAAACAAGTCAAAGTTGATGAAAACATGTAAAAGAATATGAACTATAAAGGTACAAAGGAAACACATAAAAAGAGTAGGCTAAATATGGATCCTAGGTGAAAACAAACCAAGATCAAGAATATAGGACTTCAAGTTGAAATGCTTCGAGGATTTCAAAAAAGGAAGGGCAACAGTGAAACACTAGGGAAAATGTTTTGGTGTACAGAACCATTCGAATCAAATTGCTAGGTGAAAATGTTTCCAATATGGAAAATAAATAAAGATTATTAGGATATGATTTCAAGTTAAGAGTTTCGAAGACAAACCAAAATAGAGATATGCCAAACAACTTAGTATTATTAAAAAGCAACTATTACCTAGTTCATCAAAAAACTTCAATCGAGGTTGCAATAGAAAATTCAGGAGCAAAGAAAGCAAATAATAATCAGGTGTCCTAATAATCTTTAAGACACCTGGTACTCTTATAATAAATAAGCAAATATAAGAGTAACAGGACAGTAGAAGTGCTAATGCAGTTGTAAGTCAGGTGTCCTTAACACCCCAGTAATCAATGAGATTACAATACAAATCCACAAAAAGAAATAATTTTTGAAAGCAAATAAAGCTTGCAAAGAGCACTCAAGTAGCATTTGATCAAAACATCGACACAAATCAATAAGGAGTGTTAACTGTAAAATAGAATTAAAATGCGGATGCAATATGAAGTTTTCCCAAGATTAAGTTGAGATCATCCTCAATTTGATCCTCGATTAATTTCAGTAGAATGCCATTATAATTATTGTCGTTGTATTAAAAAAACTCAGTTGACAGATTTAATTATAATGCTTCTTAGGCATGAGTGACAAAACAACAAGCAATTAGAAAAATATTTGGTGGTTGGAAAAAGTCATATGCACACTTGCCTAAATTTATGAAAGCATTATAATGTTATAATGAGGGTTCTGTTCTCGAATGAAAATGAGTCTCAACTGATACTGATAATGTTTTTTTTTTGAGTCTTTGGACCATCAATTGAAGGGTTTAAACATTGTAGACCATTAATCAGTATTGATTGGCAAGTATAAAAGCTAAATTGATGATGGAAATGACAATTGATGATGGTAATCAACTATTTTCAATTTCATTTGTTATGGTGGAGAAAACAGTCAAGCCCATGAAGTTAGTTTCTTACTTGCATTAGAAATAAAGTGCCCAAATGCAATGATATTTTATCTGATATCAAACAAATATCATTGTATTGAGACACTTCATTTCTAATGCAGGTAAGAAACTAACTTTAATTCTCGACTTTTTTGTCCATTATAACAAAAGAAAGGGAAAATAGTTGATTATCATCATCAATTACCTTTTATGCCTACCATATATATTGCATCAATACTGATTAATGGTCAACAATATTCAAACCTTTCAATTGATGGTCCAAAGACCCTAAAAAAAAATTTATCAGTATCAATTGAGACTCATTTTCATTGGGTAGCAGTACCTTCATTATAGCATTGTAATGCTTTCATAAATTTAGGCAAGTGAACATATGACTCTTTCCAACCACCAAATATTTCTCTAGTTACCTTTTGTTTTATCACCTATACCTTCATTTAAAAAGCATAGTAATGAAATCTGTCAACTGAGTTTTTTTAATGCAACAATAGTAATTTTAAAAATGTTTAGCACCCAAACATATACATATATTCTTGATCTTAAGATCATTTTAACCTATGCAACCACCTTCATTATAGCATTGTAATGCTTTCATAAATTTAGGCAAGTGAACATATAACTCTTTCCAACTGCCAAATATTTCTCTAGTTACCTTTTGTTTTATCACCTATACCTTCATTTAAAAAGCATAGTAATGAAATCTGTCAACTGAGTTTTTTTAATGCAACAATAGTAATTTTAAAAATGTTTAGCACCCAAACATATACATATATTCTTGATCTTAAGATCATTTTAACCTATGCAACCACAGCCCATAGTGATTATTTTCCAATCTATGATATCTTTCTCAACTTATAAATAATTCCCAAATCTTTGATCCTAAGATTGCACAAAAAGTCTTCAGGACTCTTTTATGGCCAAGCTTGCATATATTTTATATCATTAACTTTCAAGAGTGATGAGATAAAGGCCGGAATTGCCTACCATCGAATCCTATGAAATTATTAAATTAATGTTGAAACTTGAGTTGTGCAAAAAATGCAAAATAATCATGTAGCTTTGTGCAAAATATGTTATTCCTGAGAGGCATTAAAGTGTGTACATATTAAGCACATTAGTTCAAGAACATAGTACTTGCGAGTGAACTAGAACAAGAAAATGTGGAAATAGCAAGCATGACATGTTAGTAGATACCCATTATTTTCATCTAAACACAACATATCTTATTATGAATAAGTTTATAGCAAGTTAATCTATTTTCTCGGTAGCTTAAGTTGTTAAGAGAGCCTAATTTCACAATTAGCCCACACACAAAAAACCAAAAAACAAGTTTTCATTGGGTGAACAATTCCTATGAAACACAAGACTCATAGAATTTTACCTTTGCAAGTCAAAAGAATTAAAACTGTAGTAGAATCAATTAAGCAAAAGAATCCAACAACCATCACTAACTTCAGTAATGTGCAGAATGTATAAATAGTAAGCAAAAATGAAACACTAATCATTCAATTAATGAATGAGCTTTCCAAGTAAAAATGAAAACCGAAGAGAAGAAAGCAGTCAAGAAATCCGAAATTGGCCAACTGAAAGAAAAAACCCATATGAAACCTTATTTGACAAAATGAAACATAAGTTTTTCTACATAAAAACATAACCTGCATTAGCAGATACAGTATAACCAAACAGCCACCATCAGTTCTCACCAAAAATTAAAATAACCATGTTACTAAAAAAATGACAATATGCAGTGTGTCAGTCAAGAAGTGAACCTAATAGCTATACAAAGCCACTCTAACGTTCATGCAAAAGTAAAACATTCATTGAATGCTTTTAAAAAATTAAACTTGTGAATCAACAACATGAAAGTGAACGAACAAAAACAACAGACCAATATAAACCAGTAGGCCGAATGTGGATCATAGGTGAAAACAAACCAGGATCAATAATGTAGGAGTTCAAGTCGAAAGGCTTTGAGGATTTCACAAAAGGAAGGGCAACAGTGAAACCCTTCGAATCAAACCGCTAGGTGAAAATGTTTCCAATGTGAAAATTAAACGAAGATACAAGATAAAAATGATTTGAAAACAAACCAAAATAGAGATATGTCAAGCAACTTAGTATTATTAGAAGCAACTATTACCCTGTTCATCAAAGAACTTCAGCCAAGGTCACAATGATAAACTTCATGAAGGAAGAAAAAATAAAAAAGCAAATATAAGAGTACCAGAAACTGTTCGTCGAATAATTTCAGCCAAGGTCACGGTATAAAATTCATGAGCGAAGAAAAACAATAAATAAGCAAATATAAAGAGTACCAGAAATTGACCAAAAGTATTTTGCCCCCATATACTAATGTGTTCAAGGGACATAGGAGGTGGACCACAAAGATACGTTTACTTAGATGCATCAAGGTCCCAAGGAAGGTTGGTCGTGAATGACAAACCAAGAACTAAGAGAGGCTTTTCCCATTAGGATGAAAAGGGGTTCGGAGGTGGATGAAGAACCGATAAAAGAGAGAAAAAATAAAAGGTTTCAAATTCCAAAACGAGAACTGAGGACATTACCTATAACCAAGAAGACAAGAATCAACATTGACTGTGAGACCTTTTGAGTTCAACGAGGGTTAGCGGACCAAAATCGAACAAACTGAGGACAAGCGTGGGCAGAAAAAAAAACTTGGATCAGCTTCCGTTCGAACGAAGAAAATGAGTTCGATAAACCAAAAGAAGTGAAGAGAATAGGGTTCCGGTATTTCCAAAGCTTTGATGGCAACGAAGTGAAGGGCATCGAGGACTTACCTCTCCTTGTCAGTGAGAGTGGGCTGGGCGGCCGGAGAGGTGGAGGACCTTGTGCGCCGCTCCCGTGCCTTCTTCTCTTCTCCTTCGCCGCCTCTGGATTTGTTCGTGGTGGTCGCTCGCTCTGGTCGTGCGTGGAGTAGCCGTTGTGGATTATATTATATGTAGGGTTGGGTGGGTGGTCGCTGTTTGTTGTACGTCAAGTAGCCGTTGTGGGTTTTAAAATTACAATTGAATTAATATTTTAACTTATTACCAAATATTATTTAATAAATAAATAAAATTTAAACAGGAATGTATACTTAATGTATACTAATTTAAATTATATTGAATGAAATAGAATTACAAATCTATATTTAATAAATTAACTAGAATTAACATTTTGTAGGATTAAATTAGTTAAATGAAGTATTGAGCGTTAATTAGTTTAATCATTCGAAATAGGTGAGCTATTGGGTTAGTAATTAGACATGAGCTTATTAAATTGGACATTGCCCTATTAAGTAGTAATAGGACATGAGTTTATTAATTGGATATGAGCCTATTTATTAGACATGGGTTTATTAATATGACATGAGTTTATTAATTGAATATGGGCTTATTAACTAGATATAAGCTAAATAATGTGAACGAAACTTTAATTAAGTTGGGCTACATAATTAATTTGGACATGACTAAGATAGTTGGATAACTTAGGTGAATTGATCAATTTTTATCCTACTAGCTCTAAGAACTTGTATTAAATCTATTTTAATTAATTTTATTATTTAGGATTATTATTTTTATACAATAGCCAAGTAAAATACTAGACTACTTTATATTCGAATTTGGATTAGGTGTGTTGGTTCATCGAAGTAGAATTTATTCAAACTAAGAAAAATTCTAACAAAGTTTTTCTTAGGAAAGTCTTGGATGCTTTAAACATAATAAAATATTATGTTTGATAAATGCTTTTATGCTATGCATACTAGAATAATTTATCTTATATGATATGATTGATATACCATGTATCATCTGCTAGTATTTAGTATGTCTTACTATCTTCTCCTACATATTGTTTTATCTTACTATGTTAAAGTATGATATACCCCAACCATGCAAACGAAGATAAAAATAAATAGTTAAATGATTAAACAAATATACATAGGAGGTAGCATCAAAAATCCGTACCTGAAACTCTAAATGGAGATAAAGTAACATATGATGATAGAACCTTCTAGGAACATCACCTGATTATAACTAAAAGGGTGTGTCTTTCGTACATCCTAAATGACCACTCCAAACTATGAATGATCAAGAAGTGATGTTCCTCATCGCACCGCTCCCGAAATTACACATAACTTAGATACTGGAAGTTTATAAGGAAATGGATCAAACTAACTCCAGAGTCACACTAGACCAGAAAGTGGAGTGGGTTCATACTTGGAAACTAATACTTGCACGTGTGCCGCTTAAGTGCCACCGTGATAGTCTTAAGATAGCTAGCGATGGTGGGCCCTACCAATGATTTAGCAACTATGTAATTGAGGTAGTCACAACTCATTATGCGTATGTGCATCTATCCTGACCTACATTGATTGCTTTTGAGCTGGAAAGATGATTCACTATGTAGGACCTTAGATAGTGGATCTGTAGACCACACGGGTATCATTCTTGACGTTCTACAGCAGATCAGATGAACGATCCAGATCCTATAATTATATGATCGGCTAGCCGTGGCTGATGAGTATCTTGTGAAATAAGAAACATTTTAACTTCCCTTCTAAAACTCCAAACCTCCATCGTTCAAAATTAAAAAAAATTCATCATTTTAAAATTACCCTACTAATCTTTATTAGTTATAACTTTATAATTTTATTAAATAATATTTTAATTATTTTTTATATTTATTATTTTATTAAATTATGTCGTAATATTTCTATAAATACTCTTCATTTCTATTCTTAACTCCTAAAATTGAACGGAGATGAATATTATAATAATATATTTTAAAAATAAAATTATTACATGATATTATTACATATTAAAAATATGATCTAGTTCATTAATAAATAATACCTTCATCACATTCCAATAAATAAGTATTAATATTTTTAAAATGTATCATTGTGGTATCCGAATGGAAGTTTGTATATAAATAATTTAAGCTTCTTTTATTCAGTAGTCATTGTACGTGTGTCGGCCCACATGCCACGAGAGAACTGACTCAGGCACGACTTTTTATCATGTCTAGCTTATTATCATACCTGAACATGTCATCTAGCTTATTATCATGCCTAAACATATCATCTACGTGTAATAAATATAAACTTTAAAACTATATATACAATTAAAAATAAGAAAATAAAACTATATTAATTAAATAATATTATAGGATATGTTTCCAATAAATAATTCTTTATTTTTCATATGAATAATTAAAAATAAGAAAATAAAATTTTCTTAATTAAATAATATTATAGGATATATTTCCAATAAATAATTCTTTATTTTTCATATGATATTATTAATAAATATTAGTGTTAGAATTTTTTTATATAAGAATTGGATATGTATTCTGGATTCTTAACTTTAACCATCGTATTTATTAAATTAATTTTTATTCAAAAAATAAAAGAGAATATCTAATCATTCCACCCCTTATACTTCTAGGCCGAATGTGGATCCTAGGTGAAAACAAACCAGGATCAATAATGTAGGAGTTCAAGTCGAAAGGCTTTGAGGATTTCACAAAAGGAAGGGCAACAGTGAAACACTAGGGAAGTTTGAAGGTAGGGCAACAGTGAAACCCTTCGAATCAAACCGCTAGGTGAAAATGTTTCCAATGTGAAAATTAAACGAAGATACAAGATAAAAATGATTTGAAAACAAACCAAAATAGAGATATGTCAAGCAACTTAGTATTATTAGAAGCAACTATTACCCTGTTCATCAAAGAACTTCAGCCAAGGTCACAATGATAAACTTCATGAAGGAAGACAAAATAAAAAAGCAAATATAAGAGTACCAGAAACTGTTCGTCGAATAATTTCAGCCAAGGTCACGGTATAAAATTCATGAGCGAAGAAAAACAATAAATAAGCAAATATAAAGAGTACCAGAAATTGACCAAAAGTATTTTGCCCCCATATACTAATGTGTTCAAGGGACATAGGAGGTGGACCACAAAGATACGTTTACTTAGATGCATCAAGGTCCCAAGGAAGGTTGGTCGTGAATGACAAACCAAGAACTAAGAGAGGCTTTTCCCATTAGGATGAAAAGGGGTTCGGAGGTGGATGAAGAACCGATAAAAGAGAGAAAAAAATAAAAGGTTTCAAATTCCAAAACGAGAACTGAGGACATTACCTATAACCAAGAAGACAAGAATCAACATTGACTGTGAGACCTTTTGAGTTCAACGAGGGTTAGCGGACCAAAATCGAACAAACTGAGGACAAGCGTGGGCAGAAAAAAAAACTTGGATCAGCTTCCGTTCGAACGAAGAAAATGAGTTCGATAAACCAAAAGAAGTGAAGAGAATAGGGTTCCGGTATTTCCAAAGCTTTGATGGCAACGAAGTGAAGGGCATCGAGGACTTACCTCTCCTTGTCAGTGAGAGTGGGCTGGGCGGCCGGAGAGGTGGAGGACCTTGTGCGCCGCTGCCGTGCCTTCTTTTCTTCTCCTTTCGCCGCCTCTGGATTTGTTCGTGGTGGTCGCTCGCTCTGGTCGTGCGTGGAGTAGCCGTTGTGGATTATATTAATGTAGGGTTGGGTGGGTGGTCGCTGTTTGTGGTACGTCAAGTAGCCGTTGTGGGTTTTAAAATTACAATTTAATTAATATTTTAACTTATTACTAAATATTATTTAATAAATAAATAAAATTTAAACAGGAAGGTATACTTAATGTATACTAATTTAAATTATATTGAATGAAATAGAATTACAAATCTATATTTAATAAATTAACTAGAATTAACATTTTGTACGATTAAATTAGTTAAATGAGTTTAATCATTCGAAATAAGTGAGCTATTGGGTTAGTAATTAGACATGAGCTTATTAAATTGGACATTGGCCTGTTAATTAGACATGACTTTATTAATAGGACATGAGTTTATTAATTGGATATGAGCCTACATGGGTTTATTAATATGACATGAGTTTATTAATTGAATATGGGCTTATTAACTAGATATAGGCTAAATAACGTGAATGAAACTTTAATTAAGTTGGGTTATTTGGTTTGGGAATGATTGCATGATATATAAATTAACTTGAATTGAATCTTAATTAGATGGGGTTACAATGCATGAGTTGGGCTACATAATTGATTTGGATATTGCTAAGATAGTTGGATAACTTAGGTGAATTGATCAATTTTTATCCTACTAGCTCTAGGAACTTGTATTAAATCTATTTTAATTAATTTTATTATTTAAGATTATTATTTTTATACAATAGCCAAGTAAAATACTAGACTACTTTATATTGGAATTTGAATTGGTTTTGAAGATCAAATTATTTAATTAGGTGCGTTGGATTTATTCAAACTAAGAAAATTCTAACAAAGTTTTTCTTAGGAAAGTCTTGGATGCTTTAAACATAATAAAATATTATGTTTGATAAATGCTTTTATGCTATGCATATTAGAATAATTTATCTTATATGATAGGATTGATATACCATGTATCATTTGCTAGTATTTCGTATGTCTTACTATCTTCTCCTACATATTGTTTTATCTTACTATGTTAAAGTATGATATACCTCAACCATGCAAACGAAGATAAAAATAAATAGTTAAATAATTAAACAAATATACATAGGAGGTAGCATCAAAAATCCGTACCTGAAACTCTAAATGGAGACAAAGTGACATATGATGATAGAACCTCCTAGGAACATCACCTGATTATAACTAAAAGGGTGTGTCTTTCGTACATCCTAAATGACCACTCCAAACTATGAATGATCAAGAAGTGATGTTCCTCATCGCACCGCTCCCGAGACTACACATAACTTAGATACCAGAAGTTTATTAGGAAATGGATCAAACTAACTCCAGAGTCACACTAGACCAGAAAGTGGAGTGGGTTCGTACCTGGAAACTAATATCCGCACGTGTGCCGCTTAAGTGCCACCATGATAGTCTTAAGATGGCTAGCGAGGGTGGGCCCTACCAATAATTTAGCAACTATGTAGTCGAGGTAGTCACAACTCATTATGTGTATGTGCATCTATCCTGACCTACATTGATTGCTTTTGAGTTGGAAAGATGATTCACTATGTAGGACCTTAAATAGTGGATCCGTAGACCACACGGGTATCATTCTTGACATTCTACAGAAGATCGGATGAACGATCCGGATCCTACAGTTATATGATCGGCTAGCCATGGCTTATAAGTATCTTGTGAAATAAGAAACATTTTAACTTCCCTTCTAAGGCTCTAAACCTCCATTGTTCAAAATTAAAAAAAAAATTCATCATTTTAAAATTACTCTACTAATTTTTATTAATTATAACTTTATAATTTTATTAAATAATATTTTAATTATTTTTTATATTTATTATTTTATTAAATTATGTCGTAATATTTCTATAAATACTCTTAATTTCTTTTCTTAACTCCTAAAATTGAACGGAGATGAATATTATAATAATATGTTTCAAAAATAAAATTATTACATGATATTATTACATATTTTAAAAATATGATCTAGTTCATTAATAAATAATACCTTCATCACATTCCAATAAATAAGTATTAATATTTTTAAAATGTGTCATTGTGGTATCCGAATGGAAGTTTGTATATAAATAATTTAAGCTTCTTTTATTCAGTAGTCATTGTACGTGTGTAGGCCCACATGCCACAAGAGAGCTGACTCAGGCACGACTTTTTATCATGTCTAGCTTATTATCATGCCTGAACATGTCATCTAGCTTATTATCATGCCTAAACATATCATCTACGTGTAATAAATATAAACTTTAAAACTATATATACAATTAAAAATAAGAAAATAAAACTATATTAATTAAATAATATTATAGGATATGTTTCCAATAAATAATTCTTTATTTTTCATATGAATAATTAAAAATAAGAAAATAAAATTTTCTTAATTAAATAATATTATAGGATATATTTCCAATAAATAATTCTTTATTTTTCATATGATATTATTAATAAATATTAGTGTTAGAATTTTTTTATATAAGAATTGGATATGTATTCTGGATTCTTAACTTTAACCATCGTATTTATTAAATTAATTTTTATTCAAAAAATAAAAGAGAATATCTAATCATTCCACCCCTTATACTCCTAAGCTTATATTATATCTAAGTTTTCAAAAATCATTCTCGTTGCTATGGTTCGACTATTTTCGGAGTGGCGTTGGAGGGACAGAGAGTTGACTAGACATGCAAACGAGCCATGCTCGAGCCCGCTTCGGCACGCTCCCGAAGGCACGGCACGCTCCTGGAGCGTGTCTTGCTCGGAACGGAGTGCTTCATGCCCCGTCCCGCCCAGCACGACACGGGGCACGTTGGTTTAGCATGTCGGCCCGTGCCTGGCACGGCATGGTGCCATGCCGGCATCGGCGTGCTGGGTCATCCGATGCACCAGCGTGCCAGGTAATGCGACACGGTCCGACTACTACGCACTGACAGGTAACAAGCTTAAGAGGTGGAGGAAGGGGAAGAATTGAAGAGACGAGTGATAAAAAAACTCAGATTCTACGAAGAAAAATAAATTTAGCATCATTCGACAACAAATTTGGTACTGCCAGCCCGATCTCCATGCCTCAACCTTCTGTGACTTCGTCCGACGCTGTCGCTCGCTGCCGCACACCGCCACAACAATGAGGGAATTGGTGAAGACAACGCATGTCATCGTGAGGCTGAGGCACGCTGGTTGAAGGGTTGAAGTCGCTATGCCGGTAGCAGGGAACTGGTGAAGAGCAGCCCCTCACCGAACGTTGAGGTTGTAGTGAGGCCGCTTGAATCAAAGCCATCCGGAGCCTCTGATTGCTTAGTGCCCTCACAACCTTACCCTCGACTCATGAATTCGTCGATTTGATGCCTGAGGCCTTCGATAGACAACTCATGACCTCGTGCTCCGACCAGCCTCCGAGCCTGAGGCTTGAGGCCTTCGATAGACAACTCATGACCTCGTGCTCCGACCAGCCTTTGAGCCTCCAGCTGCTTGCCTACCATCGCGGGTCGTGGGCCTTGTGGCCTGATGCCTCAATAGCTCGGCCGATATGGTGACGCCTCCATCACTCCACAGACCACGACCTCACACCATCGTTAGTCACCAGCTCCGTGGAGGCGTGGACGGTGGTGCATTCGTCTCCGCCGCTCGCCTTCGTAGTCTCACACCATGGGAGTGCGACTGCATCAGAGCTTGCCTTCATAGTCTCTTCGATCTCCCTCTCCGAAGCTCCCACTATGAGATCCCCAATCCCTAGCCTCCAGCAGCCTTAGAAAAAAAAACAGAGACCTTAAGGGTTTGAGGGATAATGACCTCCTCACCTCTCGTGAGCTAGACCTTGAGAGGGAGGGAGAAGCGGAGCTGCGGTCGCAAAGGCACCAGAGAGATGCTGAGACGGCGAGACCCAACTGTCGACACGGCTACAAGCGAGAGGGAAGAGTCGAAGAGGGGCACTGGGCAATCGTCAGGGCAGAGGCTAAAGGGGCTTCTTTTTTTTATCCTGCAAGTAATATATAAAAAAAAACGGGGCTTCTTTTTTTATCCTAAAGTAATAAAAAAAAACGAGGCAAACGAAGCCCGAAAGAGTCGAAGACTCGAAGAGGGGCAGTCGTAGGGGCAGAGGCCTTTGTCTTGGGCTTAGTTTTAGCCAATATCCACCTGCAATTATTTAAAAAAAAAGAGAGAGACCGAACCCACTTGTTTGGGTTGCCTACGTATCTTCCACTAGAAGAATGAGGTCTACGTAGTTCTTATTCACCCATTAGACGGTTTCTAAAAAATAAAAATAAAAATATTTAAAAAGAAAATTACCTTCTTTTTTTTTCATCTTTTTATTAAATTATCTATCATTACTCGTTCTAACTATTTCCTCTTGCCATTGAAGTAGAAGCCACTTCTTCATTCGATTCAGTTGAACCTGTATCATAATTATTATTTTGAACTCGATCTTCTGCATCTAGCCAATCTTTCATACAAATGCATGTTTCCACGCCTAAATGATTTAATCGACTTCTTTTTTCATCCAAAACTCTTCCTCCTGTACTAAAATAAGATTCTGATGCAACTGTAGACATCAGTACACTTAAAAAATTACGAGCAATCATAGACATTATAGGAAAAGATTTTCTATTTGTTCTCCACCAATCTAAAATATTATAATCACTAAGTCCGTTAGGATTCCAAGTACTTTCATGATCTTGTTCTAAATGAATATTAATTTCGGTAATACCTAAAATGCTAGATGTAAGCTTTTGAGATCTTCTAGTAATATTAAACATATTACTTGGTAAACTCATTCTAAGTTTATTTAATGTTGACGATGGAGATGTCATTTGATCAGCTACTCCATATTTATTTTGAATATAGATTATATACATTTTGTAATAATTTAGTTATTTTATTTTTAAATTCTACTTCATTTTCATCTAATAACATATTATTATAATATTCATTAATTAAAGGATAAAACCCATATGATTTAATTTAGGATTTAAAATTGCACTAAATAGGACCAATATTAGCCCAATATTTTTTAAATTTTGATTCCATAGCTCCCAGTGCAGGTCCAATCAATTGATTATCTCGCACTCATAAAAAATAGAACTAATATTAATAATTTACAATAAAAATTAATTAATAATTGGATAATAAGAATAAGATAAAGAATTAGAAGCATCTTTAAATAATTCTAAAATTTTACATATAAATGAAGCAAAAGTCCAATCAGAATCATTAATAATACATTCTACTTCTCATAGTTTTTCATTATTATAAACAGTAATAATATTTTTATAAAGTAAAGTGCATTGGAGCATGTCATACGTGGAATTCCACCTAAAAGCAACATTAGTTTAAATTTTTTAAAAGGTTTGTGATAATTAATACATATTTATTTAAATTCTTGTAATCTAGAACATGAAGTCGTAACATACTTAATAACATTTTTAATTATTTTTACATGATCATCAATTAATTTTAAACCATCTTGAATATATAAATTAAGTATATGACATGCACATCTTATATAAAAAAATAAACCATGAAAAATAGGAGATAAAGACTGTCTTAATAAATTAATTACAGCATCGTTATTAGAGGCATTATCAAAGCTAATAAAAAAATATTATTTTGTATATTATATTCATGAATACATACATTAATAAACCAGATACTTTAAAACTAATAATTATTTTTTGTAAATAAAATTTACTATTTATCGAATCACAATTAATACACATGTATGTTATACTATTATGCTGACTAGTCCAAACATAATAACTAGACACATTATCTTTAAAATTATTATTTTTGTATTCATAAATTTTTTTTACTATATCAGATCTAACTAAAATGAGGATAAAATATAATTTGTATAAGACGAATAAAATTAGGACTTTGAGCAAAAGAAAAAGGTAATTTATTTTTAATTATAAGTTTAATTAATTCTTTTCTAACAATATCTGTCACGCCCCTACCCAACTGTCGGCCACGTGGCAACCGCCGTATGAGCCCGACAGACCCATACAAGGCATCAAGTGATACATACAATCCATATACATCATTTACGCAACAGAATTTACAATTTAAAATGTCTAACTCAACACTTCTAACACAGTCCCGATAAACCTACTACAATTCTATAATAAAAGATATTGAGAATAAAAATAGACCCGTCAACGGACTCATCTTCATCAAATCTCTCGGACGGTCATCTAACACACCTGCACACACGGGGAAAAGTGGTGTGCTCAGCCTTGCGGCCTAGTGCGAAATTACGGCTCTACCGAATAAAGAAATCAAAGGCTAGGAGGAGTATTTTAGGATGCCCTTGGCGATTAATAATCATCTTTCATGCCATATAATTTAAACAATTCATATTGAGATAGACAGAATAAATAAATAAATGTGTACATGCCACTAGATGTCACCTAAGTTAAGTCTAGTGTCAACGTCAACAGTCTGTCCCCATTTGATTTGTATAAATCAATTTATGAGGAGCAACAAACATCATAAATACAATACCGATGTATAATTCACTATATGTCACCTACGTTATATCTAGTGTCCACGTCAACAGTCTGTCACCTACATCGTGATGAGACTTTAAGGTTTCATAAACTCGTGTAGTACTACACGCTGTCCGTAGACAAGGTCACCTCTATTAAATCTCATCGGCCACGGCTAGCTGGAATAACCACCCTAGGATCCGGACTACTCATCCGATCGTCTGCAGACGTCAAGGGTGATAGTCGTGTGGTCAACGGATCCACTGTCCAAGGCGTCGCATGTGGAATCACCTTCCCAGTCCAATAGCCATCGACGTCTGTCAAGATTTGGCGCACATCCGCACGATGGGCTGTGGCAACCTTGACTCCATCGGTGTCAAGTCCAAGGTAGGGTTCATCCTAGCTAACCATCTCAGGACTATCACGAGGCCGCCTACAACGACACTCGTGCGGGTGAAGATTTCGGGTAAGGACTTGCTCTATATTTCCAGTCTAATATGACCATGGAGTGTGTACAGTCCCTTACCCTACCAGCTCCCCGTATATAAGCTATGCATAACCTCGGGAGCAGCGCTCCCAGTATCCAAGCTACGCATCAACCTCGGGAGTGGTGCCTAGTGGGACGTCACCGTTTTAACCACCGTCGGGACGCGGCGGTCAACCGGGGCATATGGAAAATGCCCCTTTTTCTCTAAGTGGCGGTGACGTCGCCAAAGGTTCTAACATGTCGCATGTATTATCTATGTCCGCATGGTAGTTATTTAACACAAGCATAGAAAACAATACAACATGTAGGACATGAATGTAGAACATGTTAGATAAAATAAACTACACTAACATGCATACAATTCAAATATTATCAAGCATTATGGTTTATCATATTTAAGACATCCAAGAATTGTTCCTAAGAAAACCCCAGCCGGAATTCGCTAGCGTGAATAAATCCTACCATCGGAGAACCAACGCACCTGGGTTAGCGATCCGATCTTTAGAACCAACCCGCGTAGCAATGGATCACTACGACGAACTACTCGGATCGCGTACCCCTGATAATCCTAATTAACACAATTATTCAAAATAAAATTTAATTTATTTTCTCTTAAGATAAATAAATTAAAATCTATCAATTAAATAATTATTACATTAAATTAATCTTATATTAATCCCCCTAATCAATTCTTAATTAATCATATTTTAAATTTTTATCTATTAACTTAAATGAATTTTTATTCAATTTCTACTCATTAAACTCACCCATAACTTGGCCCAAGTCACCCAGGGGCCCAAGTAGAACCCATAGAATTTTTTTACTATTTTTATGATTTTTTATTATTTTATTATTTTATTATTTTAATATTATTTTATTATTATATTATTGTTTTATTAATCATTTTATTTTATTTTATTATTTTCTGACCGGTCAACGCTGACTGGGTCGTGGTGGGCCGAGTCAACGCTGACTGGGTCAGCTGTTGACTCGATCAACGGGCCGGTTACTGTTCATCCAGTTCGATTCGGTTTGGTTCGGTTCGGCACGGTTTGGTTCGGTTCGGTCCAGTTTGGTTCTGTTCGGTCCAGTTTGATTCGGTTTGGTCCGGGTTTGTTCGGTTCAACTCAACCCATTCACTAACCTCACTTAATTAATCACTAACCTTATTTAACTTACACTAATCATACAACTTAACTTAACCCGAACCCAAATCCGACCCAAACTCAACCCAACTCAACTAACTAGTTCAGCTCAACCAATTACTTAACTCATTAATTAATCAACTTAATTAATTCATTAACTAAACTTATATTAATCTAACTAAACATTAATCATGCTTAATTAACACTAACCATATCATAAATTTATTTTATACTAAGCATACTTAATTTTAATTAACCATGCTTAATTAGTCCTTAAGCATGATTAAGGAAGAGGGCGAGGGCATGGGTACCTATACTCGTCTGCTTCCTCCTTCGACGCCGGTGGTGGAGCTCCTCCGGCTTCGGCGAGCTCGACCCAGCCCCGGAGACGACTCTCCGGCTCCGGCGAAGGTCTGCCGAGGTGCATCGCGAGCAGCGGCGGCGCCAACGGCGACGAGGGCGGCGAAGGCGAGCTCGCTCCCGCTTCGGAGGCGATCGACGAGGGGCGACGCTTCGACGAGCCCTCCTTGGTCTCGCAGCTAACGGATGGAGGATGGAGGAAGGCCGCCGACGAGAGGACGTCGACGATGGGCGAGGAGGAGCTGCGGCGGCGAGGGATCGCCGCTCGGGGCGTGCGAGCAGACGTTTCTGCTCGCAGCCTTGTTTCCGCCCGCAAGCAGAAATTGTACACTAACATACAGACCACCTTTCGTGGTTCAGGTTGAATTAGGATCAGATATCTCTGAACTATAATATGGTCATAATGGAGTCACCTCCAGATAGAGGATAATATATAAAAAAGATAGCAATAACCACTCATTAAATGCCCACTAACTCGCTCCGCGTCAGTTTTTAAACTCTTACAATCACTACCTTATAATGTAAAGACTGGAGTAAGAGAGGTCCATAGTATATGCAGATACTAAGGATATCATCATGTGCATCAGCATGTGTTGGAGAAATCAATATGCAGAAATATCAACATGCACATCAACACATGCTAGATGTTCAAGAAATTTACAGTATTCAAAAATTAAAGGAGATATGAAAAAGAGTAAGGAAGTAAAGATACTACAAAATCTGCAGGCAGTTGAAATATGAGTTGCAGATATAGAAATACTGCCAACTGCATTGACTGAATAAGACTGCAGAGAAAGACCGGGTATATATATATAAACACTGATGAAAGTACAGGAATCTGAGCTGCAAAAATACTACGTAAAGAACTGAGCTAAGCTGAGGGAGCCATAGAAATAAAAAGGAGTAAGGAAATCTACCAACAATGGATAGAATTCGACTAAGGACATTTAACAAAGGAAGTAGCTTCACAAAAAGGGAACTGCAGAACATGACTGAGGAAATGACTGCAAAGAAAAATTGCAGAAATATTCGACAGAATTTGCATTCAGAAAGACCACTAAGTAGAATTAAAGGAAGCAGATAAAGAAACCTGCTTGGCTAATAAGTTGGCCATAAATAAGAAACACGAAATAAGTGAAAGCTGCTCAAGCTCCAAAAAGAAACTGATAGATAGAAGAAAATAGCAGGAAACAGCTGCATTGAATGCACAGAAGGCTAGTGGTATGCTGATAACAGCTATACCGACTGTATTGACGCATCAAAATATGAAATGAAGGGAGGAACAATAGAAGAATTTACATTTAGGAAGCCAGTCCACATGACTGCAGATAAACCGAAATGAATATGAAATATCGGAAGTTGAAAAATGTAAGATGAAGCAAGCGGTAAAGCTGAGCGGCAAAAATGAAGCTACAGAAATATAACAAGCGAACATCAAAGTTGTAGCATGCACAACTAGAAATGTCATGCAATATACGCCAGCTAAATTTGTGAAATGGAGTTGCAGATAGGGTGTAGAGCTGCAAAGAGAGTATATGTAGAAAGCTACACAATACTACACATAGAGTTGCAAGTGTTGGGAGTTGACACTAATATGATAATTGACGGCGGTCAACTTCTAGTTGCAACTTAAAAATCATGATGACGATAAAAAATGATCAACATATACACATAAGATTTATATATATATCAATAGTTACTCAAATGGGAGTAAGGTCATAGATGATTTCAAATCATTTGATGCAGATCCATCCACAACAAATTTATGAATCGGGAATGAAGTTCATCTAAGAGATCTGAGTACGAGTTAGGATCAAACAAAATTAACTCATACGTAAGCCAGCTTAAAGTATTACTAGATTTTTCTTTAAGATCAGTGGTCTTACGTAGATAAATCTGATATAAATTCGATGATTCAGATCTCATATGGGCATTCAATCTCAGTAGTTTTCCAAGATCTAACAGGAATAATTAAGGTAAAGATTTATATGAAAAATTCTCTTGATCAAAATAAAGATGTAAAATGGTGTATAACCTGAGATAATTTACCTCGATTTATATATCTCCAAACTGATCATGGATTTAACCTAAGATTCAAGATTTCAACTTTCTAGAAATCATTTATACCCGCGATAGTCAATATGATCATATCATCAGATTTCACAATCTGATAAGATAATTATAACCCGCCATATCAGCAAAAGTTAAACGATATCACGTGCTCAAATGTCATATAATAACACACGTGCTAACTCAAGTAGGAAGGTCCATAAAATGATATGATAATGTATTAATTGTTTAACTAGATTGTAACATATAAACTGATGGTAAGATCTATAAATAATCCACAATTTAATGATCCTGATAGACTACCTGATACCTCAGCTATCTAGTATGAGAGTACAGGTGTGGGAGTGCATCTGGTGCTTCTATGTCACGAGTCCAACTCAGAAGCACGTGCTCGAATCAAAGCGGATAAAATCGAATCTTGATAGATTCATTCAAACTCAGTATCTCAACTGGATCATGGGATACAACTAGTATGATTAAGATATAATATGGGAGAATTTAATATCAATACTCTTTAAGATCAAAGTGATGATCGTTACCAATGTTGGTATAAGAGGTGATTGTGATGCACCCAACAAGGTAACCTTAATATGATCATGGATAAATTTACTTGATTATTTAGAAATGAAACTTGATCGTAGATCTGAGCCTATTGATCTAAGTTCCTATCTCTTCTCCAATGCGATGGAGATGGTATCCATATTTACTATCTGAAGATAGTAGATTAACTATCTTTGTATTACGGCAGTTATCGACTAAAGCAAAATTGATCAGAGCAATCAACTGTCGTCTGAGTAAAAACTCATCACTAAGGAAACATACTACTATATTTCCGACTCGCATTTTATCCTATATTATACCGGGACTGTCATCTTAATCCTTAGAACTTCAAACTTAACTTAATCTCCTAGGTTCTCCAAACCTAGGCTCTGATATCACTTTAATAGTCAGGTCTTTAAACCTAAGCTCTGATACCACTTAAGTTGTCACGCCCCGACCCAACTGTCGGCCACGTGGCAACCACCGTATGAGCCCGACAGACCCATACAAGGCATCAAGTGATACATACAGTCCATATACATTATTTACGCAGCAGAATTTACAATTTAAAATGTCTAACTCAACACTTCTAACACAATCCCGATAAACCTACTATAATTCTATAATAAAAGATATCGAGAATAAAAATAGACCCGTCAACGGACTCATCTTCATCAAATCTCTCGGACGGTCATCTAACACACCTGCACACACGGGGAAAAGTGGTGTGCTCAGCCTTGCGGCCTAGTGCGAAATTACGGCTCTACCGAATAAAGAAATCAAAGGCTAGGAGGAGTATTCTAGGATGCCCTTGGCGATTAATAATCATCTTTCATGCCATATAATTTAAACAATTCATATTGAGATAGACAGAATAAATAAATAAATGTGTACATGCCATTAGATGACACCTAAGTTAAGTCTAGTGTCAACGTCAACAGTCTGTCCCCATTTGATTTGTATAAATCAATTTATGGGGAGCAACAAACATCATAAATACAATATCGATGTATAATTCACTAGATGTCATCTAAGTTATATCTAGTGTCCACGTCAACAGTCTGTCACCTACATCGTGATGAGACTTTAAGGTTTCATAAACTCGGGCTGCCAGCTTACACTTAATGACTACCCGAGCCGGGGGTATCAATAAGCCCATCAGTGCCTTTCTGTCTCAGTCTCTACCTATGCCCGCTGCACTGATGTTGGCAGAGAGGACGGATGACCCAGAATCCCTCTCCAGTTGTTTCACTAGTCGCCAACCATGCCTCCCCTAGCGAAACCGTCGTGCCCTTACATCCTCCCCGGATTCCATAGGGGCCACGACACCTATGTAGTACTACACGCTGTCCGTAGACAAGGTCACCTCTATTAAATCTCATCGGCCACGGCTAGCCGGAATAACCACCCTAGGATCCGGACTACTCATCCGATCGTCTGCAGACGTCAAGGGTGATAGCCGTGTGGTCAACGGATCCACTGTCCAAGGCGTCGCATGTGGAATCACCTTCCCAGTCCAATAGCCATCGACGTCTGTCAAGATTTGGCGCACATCCGCACGATGGGCTGTGGCAACCTTGACTCCATCGGTGCCAAGTCCATGGTAGGGTTCATCCTAGCTAACCATCTCAGGACTATCACGAGGCCGCCTACAACGACACTCGTGCGGGTGAAGATTTCGAGCAAGGACTTGCTCCATATTTCCAGTCTAATATGACCATGGAGTGTGTACAGTCCCTTACCCTACCAGCTCCCCGTATATAAGCTATGCATAACCTCGGGAGTAGCGCTCCCAGTATCCAAGCTACGCATCAACCTCGGGAGTGGTGCCTAGTGGGACGTCACCGTTTTGACCACCGTCGGGACGCGGCGGTCAACCGGGGTATATGGAAAAGGCCCCTTTTTCTCTAAGTGGCGGTGACGTCGCCAAAGGTTCTAACATGTCGCATGTATTATCTATGTCCGCATGGTAGTTATTTAACACAAGCATAGAAAATAATACAACATGCAGGACATGAATGTAGAACATGTTAGATAAAATAAACTACATTAACATGCATACAATTCAAATCTTATCAAGCATTATGGTTTATCATATTTAAGACATCCAAGAATTGTTCCTAAGAAAACCCCAGCGGGAATTCCCTAGCGTGAATAAATCCTACCATCGGAAAACCAACGCACCTGGGTTAGCGATCCGGTCTTTAGAACCAACCCGCGTAGCAATGGATCACTGCGACGAACTACTCGGATCGCGTACCCGCGATAATCCTAATTAACACAATTATTCAAAATAAAATTTAATTTATTTTCCCTTAAGATAAATAAATTAAAATCTATCAATTAAATAATTATTACATTAAATTAATCCTATACAAGTTTAGGATTAATCCCCCTAATCAATTCTTAATTAATCATATTTTCAATTTTTTATCTATTAACTTAAATGAATTTTTATTCAATTTCTACTCATTAAACTCACCCAAAACTTGGCCCAAGTCACCCAGGGCCCAAGTAGAACCCATAGAAATTTTTTTACTTTTTTTATGATTTTTTAATATTTTAATATTATTTTATTATTTTTAATATTTTAAATTATTTTATTATTATTTTATTATTCATTTAATTTTATTTTATTTTATTATTTTCTGACCGGTCAACGGTCAACGGTTGACCGGTCAACGCTGACCGGGTCGGCTGTTGACTCGGTCAACGGGTCGGTTACTGTTCATCCGGTTCGATTCAGTTTGGTTCGGTTCGGCCCGGTTTGGTTCGGTTCGGTCCAGTTTGGTTCGGTTCGGTCCGGGTTGGTTCGGTTCAACTCAACTCATTCACTAACCTCACTTAATTAATCACTAACCTTGTTTAACTTACATTAATCATACAACTTAACTTAACCCGAACCCAAATCCGACCCAAACTCAACCCAACTCAACTAACTGGTTCAGCTCAACCAATTACTTAACTCATTAATTAATCAACTTAATTAATTCATTAACTAAACTTATATTAATCTAACTAAACATTAATCATGCTTAATTAACACTAACCATATCATAAATTTATTTTATACTAAGCATACTTAATTTTAATTAACCATGCTTAATTAGTCCTTAAGCATGATTAAGGAAGAGGGCGAGGGCATGGGTACCTATACTCGTCCGCTTCCTCCTTCGACGCCGGTGGTGGAGCTCCTCCGGCATCGGCGAGCTCGACCCAGCCCCGGAGACGACTCTCCGGCTCCGGCGAAGGTCTGCCGAGGTGCATCGCGAGCAGCGGCGACGCCAACGGCGACGAGGGCGGCGAAGGTGAGCTCGCTCCCGCTTCGGAGGCGATCGACGAGGGGCGACGCTTCGACGAGCCCTCCTTGGTCTCGCAGCCAACGGATGGGGGATGGAGGAAGGTCGCCGACGAGAGGACGTCGACGATAGGCGAGGAGGAGCTGCGGCGGCGAGGGATCGCCTCTCGGGGCGTGCGAGCAGACATTTCTGCTCGTGGCCCTGTTTCCGCCCGCAAGCAGGGGAAAGGTCGGGGAAGAAGGGGGGAGAGCGCGGTAGCAGGCCTCCGCCGTGCTCTCCTTGCCGCGGCGGGAATCCACTGAAGGTGGATGGCGACGGGCGACGAACGGTGGACGGCGCACGGTGGACGACGGCGCCTGCGTTCGCTCCGCGATGGTGGAAGCGAGGCGTGGTCGCGAGCAAGTGTTGATCGCTCCCACGCTTCCTCCGGTGGTCCACCTCGCGACGGCGAGGATGGGAGGGGGTCGAGGCGACGGCAACTCGCCGGCGACCTCAACGCCCCTGCTGCTGTGCGGAGCTGCGGAGAAAGGGGACGCCGCGCGGATGAGGGCGAGCTCCTTCGCCCTCTTCCGCGGGGCTCCTCTTCGAGGGGATGGTTCGCCCAAACCATCCGTATGGGCCGGTTCGGGTGAACCGGTCGGCTAAGCCGGCCTATTTGAACCGGCCGGTCCAATTTATTTTTTTTTCCTAAAAATAAGATTTTGAAGGTGGGGGTTTACAATATCAACATTATAAATGTGGTTAGACTACCACTATTTATATTTAATAGTTGTTGTGCAGATGATATTCGATCTTTGTGACTTCTAGCATGCCTAACTAAATGACCGGTTCCAATTTTTGAGGAAGTCGAAAGTAATTTCTTGCACATCTTACAGCAGGCTTTTTCAATGTTATCAACAACTATAAGATCAAATTCCTGCCATATCGCACTAGTTCTTTTTTTATGAGTAGTACCCGACTCAGCTTCAGGTTCGGTTCCAGTTGTATTACCATCGGTAGGAGGATTTTCGTCACTCGCATTAGAGGTCTGCATAAAAGATGGATTATTCTGCATAGAACTAGAAGGATTAGAATCAAATTCTTGTGAACCCTAAAAATATTGATAATTATATATATTATAATTATAGTTATTATTATTATCAGTCATTTATCTAGAAAAAAAAAGAGATATAAGCAAGCAAAAATAAGATATTAAACGATAAAAAAGGAAAAAAAACTAGATTTAAGTAGAATAAGTAAATTAACTCAGATTAAGATTAAGAGAAGAGGACGAGAAATAATAAAGAGATTAAATAATTATAAGAAGTAAATAAAATAAGATTAAAAGAGGACTAAAAATAAGAAAAAAAAACATTATTTCTGGTGTAAAAATCTATAAACGATATGGGGGTATTTATAGGAGATTTTTGTAAACTCATCCTTCGTTAAAATAGCAAAAATACCCATAAAAGAAATAATAAAGTAAATAAAGAAAGGTAATAATGTATTTTGACTTATTAATTGCAACATGACAATTTCTTGCGTTGACACTTGACAACTTGCTCCTCTCCTCTTTCTTGTTCCGAGAAACCGCGCCTCTTTCTCCCTTGCTCCCCTGCTCCTGTTCGCGTGAAGGAAGGACGAGGCAGAGGCTCTCTGCTCCCCTGCTCCTGTTCCAACAACCCGCGTGAAAGAAGGACAAGGGAGAGGCGACGAGGATGAGTCAAACTTCTTCCCTCTTCCTCCCTCCTCGATGAGTCTCATCAAGGCGTCGTCGTCGACTGATCGGCACTCGCCCCTGCTGCACGCCTGTGCTAGCCGTTAGCTAACCTAACCTAGCCGGTCTCATCACCGCGAGATGAGGCCTGGTCGAGGCGACGACGTGTGAGGTGTGTCGTCCCTGCTTCCACGGTTCTACCTCTCTTCACCTCGCCTCTTCCTCCCTCCTTGACGAGTCACCTCGAGGAGGCATTGACATCGACGATGTTTGAGACACCCGCCCCACCCACTGCTTGGCGCTTGCCCTGCTCCTACTGGCCGGTGCACACATGCGCTAGCTAACCTAGCCGATCTCATCACCGTGAGATGAGGGTCGGCCGAGGCGACAGCGTGCGACTGTGTGTCGTGCGGGATGCTGTGAGGCTGTGAACCTGCGAGCAGAGGAGAGGCAG
Source organism: Thalia dealbata (assembly GCA_030544415.1). Lineage (NCBI taxonomy): Eukaryota > Viridiplantae > Streptophyta > Magnoliopsida > Zingiberales > Marantaceae > Thalia > Thalia dealbata. The sequence goes on along the minus strand of CM060454.1, from coordinate 29,870,084 downwards.
AGCAGTGACTCTGCTCTATTTTATCATCGGTGCAGATCACCGTGTTGCAGTGGAGCTATCTACAGGAAGAGGGAAAAAGTGGGGCGGAGCTATCTACGGCTACTATGGGTGTCACGCCCCGACCCGCAGGACGACACGTGGCAACCGCCGTATGAGCCCGACAGGCCCATACAAGGCATAAATACAATTACTAAAATACATACACCCACATTTCCAAATAACATCTTAAATACAGTCCCGATATCTCCTAATACAAATCTAAGACCGGCATACGAAAACTCATAACAGCAATCGTATACCTTCCGCGACAAACCCTCCGTCGACGATCTCGTCTCGTGCGTCGACACCTGCACACACATTGAACGCGGTGTGCTCAGCCTTGCGGCCTAATGCGAAATTACGACTCTACCGAATAAGGAAATCAAAGGCTAGGAGGAGTATTCTAGGATGTCTTTGGTAATTAATCATCATCTTTCATGCTATATCGTTTAAACAATTTATATAAAAAAAATATAGATAGCATACATAACCAATGAAATAAATAAATACATGTGTACATGTCACTAGATGTCACCCTAGTCATGTCTAGTGTCCATATCAATAATCTGTCACCTACGTCATGGTGAGACTTTTAGGTTTCATAAACTCGGACTGTCAGCCTACGCTTAGTGACTACCCGGGCTGGGGGTATCAGTAAGCCCATCAGTGCCTTTCTGTCTCAGTCTCTACCTATGCCCACTGCACTGATGTTGGCAGAGATGACGGATGACCTAGAGTCCCTCTCCTGTTGTTTCACTAGTCGCCAACCATGCCTCCCCTAGCGAAAACCGTCGTGCCCTTACATCCTCCCCGGATTCCGTAAGGGTCATGACACCCATGTACTACTACATACTGCCCGTAGACAGGGTCACCTCTCTTAATTCTCATCGGCCACGGCTAGCCGGAATAACCACCCTAGGATCCGGACTACTCATCCGATCGTTTGCAGATGTCAAGGGTGATAGCCGTGCGGTCTACGGATCCACTGTCCAAGGCGTCGCATGTGGAATCACCTTCCCAGTCCAATAGCCGTCGACGTCTATCGAGATTGGCGCACATCCGCACGATGGGCTGTGGCCCTCGACTTCATCGGTGCCAAGTCCATGGTAGGGTTCATCCTAGCTAACCATCTCAGGACTATCACGAGGCCGCCTACAACGACACTCGTGCGGGTGAAGATTTCGGGTAAGGACTTGCTCCATATTTCCAGTCTAACATGACCATGGAGTGTGTACAGTCCCTTACCCTACCAGCTCCTCGTATATAAGCTATGCATAACCTCGGGAGTAGCGCTCCCAGTATCCAAGCTACGCATCAACCTCGGGAGTGGTGCCTAGCGGGACGTCACCGTTTTGACCACCGACGGGACGCGGCGGTCAACCGGGGCATATGGGAAAAGCCCATTTTTCTGTCTAAATAGCGGTGACGTCACCAAAGGTTCTAACATGTCGCATATACTATCTATGTCTGCATGGTAATCATTTAGTATAAGCATAGAAAATAATACAACATGCCGGACACGAATGTAGAACATGTTAGATACATAGCAGATAAACATGTTAGATAAGATAACTATGCTAGCATGCATACAATTCAAATCTTATCAAACATTATGGTTTATCATATTTAAGACATCCAAGAATTGTTCCTAAGAAAACCTCAACGGGAATTCCCTAGCGTGAATAAATCCTACCAATGGAGAACCAACGCACCTGGGTTAGCGATCTGCTCCTCGGAACCAAGTCGCGCGTAGATAATCACCCGCCGAGCTACTCGGATCCCGTACCCACAATAATCCTATTTAACAGAAATTATTTAAAATAGATTTAATTTATTTCCCCTAGGATAAATAAATTAAAATCTATCAATTAAATAATTATTACATTAAATTAATCCTAATCAATTCTAAATTAATCATATTTTTTATATTTTTAGCTAATAACTTCAATGAATTTTTATTCAATTTTTACTCATCAAACTCACCATAACTTAGCCCAAGTCATCCAGGGGGCCAAGTAGAACCATAAATTTTTTTATTATTTTTATGATTTTTTAATATTTTAATATTTTAATATTATTTTAATATTTTAATATTATTTTAATATTTTAATATTATTTTATTAATTATTTAATTTAATTTATTTTTTTATTTTTTTCTGACCGGTCAACAGTTGACCGGTCAACGCTGACTGGGTCAGCGGTTGACTCGATCAACCCAGATCGATCACTGTTCATCCGGTTTAAACGTAAGTCTGACCCACACCCAGCTGGTTCGGTTCAATCGAGTCAGCTCAATCTATCTTAATCCGAGTTCGACTTGAGTTCGATTCAAGTTGATTTGGTTCGACTCGGGTCCGGTTCAACCAACCCAATCCAATTGGGTTTGACTCGAGTTCGAACTGATTTCAATTAGTTGATTCGGCTCACCCAACCCAACTCAACCTGAACTCAAACCCAACTCAAACCCAATCGATTTAATCCCAACTTGATTCAACCCAACCGATTTCATTAAATTAATATTTTCTCATCCACTAAGCTTAGTTAATCAAATCTTAATCATGCTTAATTAAATCTAAGCATATATTATCCCATCTTACACTAATTATATTTATTTACAACTAATCATAGGTTAATTAAGCTCTAATCGTGATTAAGGAATTCCTTAATCCTTAATCACGATTAGGGAAGGGGCGAAATTAACACCTTCGCCGTGCTCTTCGCCGCTCCTTCGTCGACTCCTTCGCCGACGCCCTCGCCAGCCCTTCCGCTGCCTACGCCCGAACGCAAACTCCGGCCGACGACCCCCGGCGTCCTCGTGCGCGAGATGGCCGGAAGCACGCTGCAACGATCCGACTGTAAGGAGTCAAACCCTCGGAGCTCTCGGAGGTCGCCGAACCACCCGCGGATGGCAAACGTATCGTCCGCGAAATCAAAGGTGGGAAGGGGTCGATAGGGGACGGATTTCTTCACCTTCGAGCTCGCAAATGGTGAATCGAAACGAGTCGCGTAGCAGAACGGGCGGACGAGTCGATTCACGCGTCGCCGCCCTCTGCTCTTTCCGCCTCGAGCAAACGACTCGCCGCTGCATCCTCACTTCGATCCGGGTGGAACGTCGACCGCTGCACCGTCGAGGAGGTGGGGCGAGGCGGCACTGGTGGACGCAGCCACCGATCGGAGTCGAGGTGGAGGCAACGACTCCACTGTGCGGGCGCGTTGGAGAGGCTTGCAGGTGGCGTTCCTCCGGCTGACGCCGCTGCCAAGCTCCCCTCCGATTCGACTCCCGGCGACGGGGACGAGGACCCACGGATGGCGCGCCGACGAGCTCGTCGGCACTCGAGCGAGCTGCGTACAGGGGAAGAAGGGGAGATGGCGACGAAGAGGGGGGCTCGACCGAAGCTGCTGCGGAGCTCTCCGACGCGTCGACTTGCGACGAATGGGGACGAGGGCGAACGAGCGGCCCACCGGCGAGCTCGCCGCCGACCGTCCGCGCCGAATGCAGGGGAGGTGGAAGAACGGGGAAGACGGCGCTCAAAGAGATGCGAGCGAGATAGGGCTTCCGCCCTCCTCATTCGCAGCCGCGCCTCTCTTTAGGGGCGGCCGGTCCACCTAAACCGGTTGACCGGCCGGTTCGGTCGGACCGGACCAAATAACTTTTTTTTCCAAGGTGGGGGTTTACAATGGGAATGTCGGAACGTCGGGAAAGAGGTGATGGAGACGCTGATGGAGACGCCGGCGAGTGAGTTTGCAAATCGCCGAACAGTGGAAGATGTGGGTTGTGGTAGAGGAGAGCCGGCCACTGGATGTTGATATCGTCGGAGGTCCGAGTCCAACTCTTGCACTCTAGCTCATTCGCTTGCCCTCGGATTAAACTTGAGTTCACTCATGGTCAGGTTTGAATGGGCTGTGCATCGTGCCCCCATGCGTGGCGTGCCGGGCAAGCACGACACGGGCTCGTACCACCCGTGCTTGGCCTGCCGGGCCGGGCACGAGACGGGCTCGTACAAAGCACGACACGACTTGGGCTCTTGCCATGCCGAATGCAAGGCCGGATCGTGCTGGACACGACCCGCCAATGAGGCGGCCCGCACCCGATTTTCATGTCTAGAGTTGACCTAATTTCGGGGCACAGGGTGTTGACCTGATGTCCGTCAAGCTCTTTCACACCTTTGTGCACCAACTCGCTCTTGGAGCTTGTCCACCTCGAACACATTGTGCAAGTCCAAAATGATCGAATTAAAATCTTACATATACTCGTGGATTCACTGTGATTGCTTGAAGGGCTAGAGATTCTCTTAGGCTACCCATGTTGTATCCATGGGTGTCCGCACAATTTCTCCACTGGTGATGCAGATGGTTTTTTCCATTGCCTTTGGGGTCGGATTTGGATGAACAACCATTAGTTCACTTCTTTAGTGAGATAGGTGGAGACAGTGGTCACCTTGACATCATTATCCACATGTACCTAGAGGTGCACATGGGTCGTGCCCGGGCTAACCCGGCACGGCCCGCTGCAGCACGACCCTTAAACGTGCCGGGCTAGATCCGGCACGCTCAAAGGGCGTGTCGTGCCCGGCACGAGGCACTTCGTGCCTCGCCCCGCCCGGCACGGCACTGCAATCTGTCGTGTCGGGCTTAGCCCGGCACGATGCCGCCGGGCTAGCGTGCCGGAGAGAAGTCAGCTCGAGTTACGCGGCATCGTGCCGGTCAGAGAAGTCGGGAGAAGTCGAAGTCGAAGAGATCGTGAGGACGATGAGGAGGTCGACGACGAAGATGAAGACTAAGACGATGAAAGCAAACAAATCTAATTCGAAGAAAATCGTCGAACAAATCTAATTTTTTTAATTTTATCCTACTGCGATGTCGAAAAAGGGAAGAAATCGAAGAAAAAAATTCCAACCTGATGCATGCATTCTCCTCTCCTCTCCGCGGTGCTGTTGCGACGCCTCCGTCCGACTCCACGCCTCTGTCCATCATCCACGACTCCCATCGGAATGAGCACACCCACGCCCATCACAGCGAGAATAGGGTCCGGATGCCATGGCGACAATATCTGTTGTCACTACCCGCCAGGCCCCAACCCTGCTCCGGCTCCGCCGCTTCCCACCCTCTGCTCCGGCTCCACTGCTCCCCACCCTCTGCTCCGGCTCCGCCGCTCCCCACCCTGCTCTAGCTCCGCTCCGGCTCCGATGGGTTGCGGCCTCGGGTAGCAGTCACGGTCGGAGCCTAGCAGGTTGCCGGTCGGCGGCAACTCTTCGGCACCACCTCACACCTTCGTCCTTTACCCTTGCGCCCACGCCTTCCCGCTTGCCCGCTTCTTAGCCCTAAGATTAAAAAAACAAATAGAATTTATTCAATTATATATATATATAACTCAGTCCGTAATTCCTATCAAACGAGCGTTAAACATCTAAGCTTAAGATTCGATTACTTCGAGCTTAAGATTCAATTAGTTCAAGCTAATTTAGTTCTTGAAGACGAGTTTTTTTAAAATTAAAAAATAAAATTATATAATAAATATACTTTTATTCATAATAAAACATTCTAGATCAAAATTAAAAATATTTTATAAGGTAAAATATGTTATATTGACATATCATTATCTCTTTATTTGAACTCAAAGAGAGTTCAAACCTACATAGCGGGCATGTGCGACTTCTAACGAGCCACTTCTCCAAGCACTCAACATGGAAGCTATGACAGCATGGTATCATGTTAAGCTGCTGCGCCGCCTTGAAATCTTCCAAACAATTATCGAAGGAACATGCGTTCTTCGCTTCAGCTCCGAAGGTGATGACTTTAACACTATCCATTAGCAGTGACATGTTCTCCGACTCTGACACATCGTCATCGAAGTCCACAATAGGAGGTGGAGAGGTAATATCAAAAATATTAATAATCTTCATTTCTATTAATATGGTCCTACCGTGAGCTAACGGAAAGCGGTGAACAACATCATCGAAGTAGTTGCAGAGTACATCAATGAAGATGCAATTGTTCAAAAATATGCTAGATTCACTTTGACGGATGGTAGTTTCGATCATCCACTCCACATCTTGTCTCCAACGGCTTGGATCATGCCAAGAATTTGGGAAGAAAGAGTTAGTGAACGTTCCGCAGTATAATTTGATCGACAACAATGGCGAAGAGTTGGTGGCAGTGACATTCATTTTAAAGCAGAGATAAAGTCGAAAATCTCTAAATTCTAATATCTATCCATTAGATGTTCTGCAAGAAATATTATAGTATAAGAAATTAGTTATAAGGGAGGGAGAGGATGAAAATTTAGAAAAATATCATAAGAGTATAAAAGAGTAATTTTGACCTTACCAAAATGAGGAGAGCAATTTTGACTTTAGTAAAATGAGAAGAGAGAAGAGAAGATGTATTTTTGCCGTGTAGATAAAGTCCATATAGTATTTATAGGGAATCTTGGATGTAGTAATTAATTATTTAATATTATTATTTTATGTTTAAAAGTTTGGTATTAATAAAATACCTAAAATACCCTTAAAAAGAAAAATGAAGTGAAAAAAGTAAAGGGCAAAAATATAATTTAATATAAATTGAATATTGTGTCAAATGCTCACGGCCAGCTTGCATTACAAATTAAATATATATTTTTTGTGAAATGTGTCAGCACCTCAGCGGCTCCTCCCCCCTCGCGCAAGCTCTTCGCTCGTCTCCTCGCCCCTCGAGCAGTCGCCTCATCTCCTCCCCCCTCGCGCAGTCGCCTCGTCTCCTCCCCCCTTGCGCAGTCATGCTCCGTCCTCCCGGAAGCTGCAAGCGGCGGGCAGCAGCATAAGGAAGGCAGCGGCGTGCGACAGTGGCATGCTGCAACGGCATGCGGGCGGCAGCGGATGGCAGCGGGGGGGCGGTAGCAGATGGCAGCGGGGGGCGGCACCTCAGCGGCTCCTCCCCCCTCGCGCAGGCTCTTCGCTCGTCTCCTCGCCCCTCGAGCAGTCGCCTCATCTCCTCCCCCCTCGTGCAGTCGCCTCGTCTCCTCCCCCCTTGCGCAGTCATGCTCCGTCCTCCCAGAAGCTGCAAGCGGCGGGCAGCAGCATAAGGAAGGCGGCGGCGTGCGGCAGTGGCGTGCTGCAACGGCATGCGGGCGGCAGCGGATGGCAGCGGGGGGGCGGTAGCAGATGGCAGCGGGGGGCGGCAGCGGCGTGCGTCAAAGGCGGCAGAGTCGGCAGCGGTGGGCGGCAGCAACGTGCATCAAAGGCGGGTGGCAGCGGCGGAGGCGGCAACAAAAGGCGGCAGCGGCGCGCGTCAAAGGCTGGCAGCGGCGGAGGTGGCAGTGGGTGGAGGCAGCAGCAGCAGGCCGGAGTTGTGGCAGCTAGGCCGGAGCAATCGTGGAGGAACAGAAGCGGCGAAGGATTTGGGCGGGCCACCGGGCTGGTCGTGCTGGGCTAGGCACGACTCGAGCTCGGGCCCGTTTTGCATGTCTACATGTACCACAGGAAAGTATCTTCTATGACCTAGAGGAAATTCTCTAAGGCCTCTGTTGGTGCAGTCTCTAGGTGATGGTGAAGGCCCACCCACAGCACTTCAAGTTCTTTTCTATAGACGTTGGATCTCATTTAGACTCAAGGGCTTGCCGATCCTTATTTGAATTCGGTGTGAATGAAGAAGACCATAGTAAGGTATGAAATACTTATTCATGTCATATAATGCCTAGGCCGACCCGATATAGGTTATGCTTAGTACTGCCATTATGTCACACCCATAATAAGCCACAAATCAACTTGATTAAATGACTATCCAGGTCGCATATTCAATACTCACAAAGTTTGAAAAAAAATGATTATCCAGATTTTTTTTCCTTTGAAATAGGATCTTTCCACAATTTACGGCTTAAAAACAGTTGTCTTCAAGAGGATTTTGGAATCAAATTCTGTACTCAATCATTGAAGATAAAATTATCCAATTCATTAGTTATTGGAACCGACATATAAGCAAAATGTCTTCATGTTATCTCCGCAAATTAATTAATCATTTGAGGTGTAAAGAAGAAACAGGTCCAATCACTGAGGAATGAGAACAGATATTTGCATGCAGAACAATCAGAAAAACAACTGGAAAAGAGGTTTAAATCAGTAGGTTGATAAGTACACCAAGAAGTGCTCTAAAATCCAAATTGCTAAAACTTTCCTGATTGGCACTCTGATTTGGATACCATCACAAATGGTATGCCAATAATCACCAATGCAGCAGCTGTCCAAGTGTGGTGCAAGAGGATAACAGATCCATTCCTAGGTCAGCAATTGGGCATTTATTACTTGATGATGCACCTAATCCCCCATTCCCTTGATGAATCAGAATACCATTATATCATATAACACTGACCATGTGCAATGACGAATCTGGTTGTGATGGTTCTCATTTAACAGCTATTTGAGCAAATACTAGAAGCACAGACATGCTCTTTGCATGAAACAGAAATTAACAGCAACCAATTTAATCATCTATCCTCTTCGTGCAGGGAATCAACATCAGAATCCAATAATTAGCATGCATTTGTATCAAGATTTATGCACCTTTCAGCTGTTAGCCTTTGAACAGTAGCTCCGGATCAACGAGCGGTAGAAGCGGTGGGAGCAGCGGAGGAGACGCCCACAGGAAGAATGGCCGTAGGGAACACCCAGTGTCGATCCGGCTGAACCACCGATCCAAAGGATCTCTCTCTCTCTGACTCCCTCTCACTCGTGACGAGAGGGATGGCAGAAGGTGAAGTCCGTGCTTAAAATTACATCATAAACGGAAATTTAAATGGAGTTGCCAGTGGTCAAAAGATAACTATGATCAATCAAAATCTTAAATAAGATAGCTATGATCAGATATGAACAACTTAAGTCAGATATGAAAAGGTCATATATTTCCATATATAATATCAGACAAGATCATTGAACCCAAAAAGGAAAACAAAGAAAAGGGTAGGTTCAAGACATATAAAAGTGGCTTGTAATCATACATGTAAGTAGCTACTATTAATTCATACATGTAAGAGAGACTGCAGCTTATCCAACATCATACTACCATGCATAAGGAAGCAAAATGGGAAAGGGAATGATACAGCACCATCACTGTCGTGTAGTTGGAAACAAAAGCGTGAATATGCCGAATAATTGAAGGGTTAAATAATGAAACTATGTCCTATTCATTGCTACCTTACTACTAAAGTTTACTCTATATGACAAAGATAAGCAGGTGAAAAAATATTGCACCAGTCACTAATAATCCTCGTATCCATTACTGACCCAGCATAAAAATCCTTCGCATCCAATTCCGTACCAAGTAGCACATTCAATAACACCTAGTAGCATTAGTGTGATAGCAGGAGAATTTTGGGTTTCATCAGCATTATTAATAAATTGAAAGCATCCCTCACCAGCAAACCAGCAGGTTTGAAAGTGTTTAGTTTGTAACTACAACATGACAGTCTGAAGACCATGGCACAATTAAGAAATTGATAGACTTTGACGCTCATCTACAGTATAGCAATAGTGGGATTATAATGCCCACACAATCCTTTCCAAAATAAAGGCCAACCTGAAGACAATAAATGACAAATTCTTATATCAATTTAACCTTCATTTATCTGTTCTACAATATTGTTTTTCAAAGAAAAACCTTTCTACTAATGAACCTTTGCAAATGGAAAATGAAGATGGATAAGGATAATATGTTCTCCACAATGATTGTCTACGAGAACAATTAAATTTATTCACCCGCCACCAAATATGAACAGGATTTCTCCAATATCCTCAAGTGGTGAAAGGAAATATTTCCTGGCAATCTCTTAACGTAGTATTTTTTTTCTAATACAGTACCAAACTGCTTTCAATTTCATCAATGTGGCATTACCTAGAGGAATCCCGTGGAAACTTCTCCCATGTATGATTTGAAGCTTTTGGGCTTGAAAGTTCTATCCAACTTGAGAGCCATAATGATGAAAGTTGGAAGATAAGTAATAAGCTTCACCCTATCTTTAGAAACTCCTCTATCATCTAGCTCTAATTTTTTTTTCCACGATGATATTTTCCAAGGATGACTTATTGTTATCAAGTGCAATTTTTCTAAAATGTGATGGGTAAATCATTTTCAAAGAAAGCTTTTTCTGTATGTGAGGGAAAGCATTTTCTAGTTGTTTTATTTATCAAGGATAAAATTATATGAAGCAGCCTCTTTTGTCCATCATCAAGAAAAACTATGCTACCAGGACAAATCTCGTAGTCAAAGGCATGTTCCTGTTCCTGTCAAAAATGCTTAAAAGAACAGATGATTAAAAACTTACCCTGTTCCGGTCGATTCCCCAAGGTCAGTTCTCTTCCCGCAGGGCACCAGCCCGCTCGGCCCTCTCTCTCCGTCTGATGCTGCGGCTGCTGCTCCTTCTAGTGCTTCCGAGCCAGTGCACTACCTCTACTGGAGCCGCCGGTCACCCTGTTGGCCGCCGAGAAGCACACGCCCATCCTCCACTGCTGCTCCCATGGTAGATAACCATCAATGGACCAAGGGGGCGGCGAGATTCATGCTTATAAAGGGAAAATCGATGACGGGAGAAGGTGGAGGAAGATGGTGGGAAGGAAGGAAGGTTTCGGCGAGGATGAAAGGTGGGGAGAAATTTAAAAAAAAAAAAATGGAGCGGCGGCGCCGGCGAACGAAGGAGAAATTAAGAAAAAGAAAGCAGCTTTAAGGCGTCGGCACTGTTTTTTTAGCTAATAATAATAATAAGGGGTTTGTGATTAATTTATCCAGTTACCTCAAAACCTTACGAGGTACGTGTGATGCAACGAACACTTCCAAGAAGCACATATATTTCTTTCAATACTTCCGAGAAGCACATAATTTTTTTCAATTCTCATCAGATTGATTATACACAAAGTATAAAACCTTCTGATTAGAGTAATTGAAAGACTCATTAAATTCTATAAAAAAAAATTCTCATCAGATTAATTAAGACTGTATAAAAGAACACTATATTAAAAAGCTAATTTGGATACAATGATAATTGGATGTAAAAATTTTTAGGCCCATAGTTTAAATATATTTTAGTTTACTTTAGAATTTTTGAGCTATTATTTAATTATATTTAAACTATTTTAAAATTTCAAAATAAAAAAAATTATAATATATTACATTTAGTTTCATATGCTTGCATCGCCTATAGATTTCAACTTAAATTATAATATTATATTAAAGATGGGTGATAATATATTATTATGATAAATTGAAATCCAAATTACAGATAAATTTAAAGACGATATATTCATAGAGAGATATTCGTATGTATTCATAGAGAATTTTGTATTTTTAAAGACGATATTTGACAAGGGAGGATGAGTCAATTTTAAATTTTTTTTTTTTGAATTTTATAAGTTAAATTCATACAAAGTACCAAAGTACCATATTGGATGTGGCATAAGCAAGGTTGGAACCAATTGGATGCAGCAAGGAAGGATGTGTCGATTTCATACAAAGTCTAAAATTCATACCTTGATTGATTGATTATTTTTGTAATTTTTAAAGCCATATTTAAAGTTAATTTAATTATTGCCAAATATAACTAAAAAAACTTTTATCCAAACTGATCCGTAGGCGTAACATATCAACACATTGACTATTTCAAATTTTCCTCTTCCTCGGCAAGCGTATTAAACCCAAATGAGGAACAATTTTATTTGAAACACCGGTTTTAAATATATTCCCAACCAAAATTATTCTAAATCTTATTTTAATCCTCCTCTGGCAGTTGTTCTCCTTTGCTCCACCACCGGATAATCTCAACCAGAACTATTAAATTAAAAATATAAGTTGATGAAGATTCCAAAGAAACTAGTATGCAAAAGCTTCTACTTTGCATTCTGTATCTTTCTTTTTTGGACAGGAAGATTGTGCAACTCTTTAGCATGCTTTGAGTTGGTGAGATGTCTAACCAAACCTTTAGTTGACATCACTCTCATGACTCTTAACGCAGGTCAAAGCTTTCTCAATATTTATTATACTCTCATGACATTCTACTGCGGCAATCTAAAAGATTCTGTAGACGTATAAGATACACTGAATTTAAAAAAATATTTCCATCAGAGACCTATTCCAAATTTTCAATATTATTTGGGCCATCATTTGTGAATCTCCCTAGCTTCATAGAAAATAATTCATCTTTTTAGTCAAAGTTTTAACTATCTTTGTCGATCCAATATTTACAGATGAGACACACGGGATCAATTTTTTTATATAAAAAAATCGGTCAACCAATGTGAATAAGCAGGAAAGGCAAATTAGGAACTTCTCAGTCACATTACCAGTCTACTACATGAACAGTTCTATAAGACCAGCCGAGTGATGGAAAAGTCCTATAATATACCAAATTTGATAACTCCTTAAAAGTAATTTCTTTTTTTTTACACTAAAAAAAGTAGTCTCTAGGACTCTTTTATTCGATCGACTTTCAAGGCTTGAATATTATATACCATCGATCAAGCAAAAGAATCCAACAGCCATCACTAACTTCAGTAATGTGCAGAATGTACAGAGCATGCGAAAATGAATCACTAATCATTCAGTTCATGTAAAAAGAATATCTACGGGCTCATGCTTTCCAAGTAAAAATATATCTCATCTGCAATCCTGCATGGATATAAACCTTTTTTAATGAAAACCGAAGAGAAGAAAGCAATCGAGAAATCCCAAATTGGCCAACAGAAAGAAAAAACTCATATGATACAGCCAAAGTAAGTTCTCACAAAAAATAAAAACAACCTTGTTACCAAAAAAAATAACAATATGCAGTGTGTAAATTCTAGAAGTGAACCCAAGTGCCAAACAAAGCCAACTTTTATATTCATATAAAAGTTAGATTCTCATTGATTGCTTTTAAAAAATTAAAATTGTGAATCAGCAACATAAATGAAAGCGAAGGGATCAAAATAATACACCAATACAAATTAAATTTTCAAGCAAGTACTGGAAAAGAGGCTCGCGAGTATCCGGACATTACTGGAAAAGAGGTCTTTACCATGTGATGCAAAATAATTGAGCCAAAATCAATTGTGAGAATTTATCAAGAAAACTTACGATAATATTCACCTAATAATTAGCCAATATATGTGACCTGGGTTCAAAATATTAACATCCATGGCTGCATAAACTACGAGCACAGCATCTTATGAGTTCTAGAAACATGTAGATGAAACATAAAATATTAAAGGCGTTGTTGTATGTAAAGGCAATGGATCACCATATCCTGCATCATTTTATCATACCACCAAATACTTTAAAGATGGGTTTAAAATATTAACATCCATGACTGCATAAACTATGAGCACAGCATCTTATGAGTTCTAGAAACATGTAGATGAAACCTAAAATATTAAGAGAGTGTTGTTGTACGTAAAGGCAATGGATCACCATAAACTACATTATTTAATCATACCACCAGCCAAATACTTTAAAGATGACTGTAGGTAAGTTCATTGGGGATCAAGTCTATGTTTCATTTTCAAACTAGAACTATGTCAAGTATCAATATGGTACTGAAGATATTGATGAAGAAAAACTTCAAATAAATCAAAGCAATCAATGCATTTTTCAAACCTAGCAATTTCAAATAAGTCAAAGTTGATGAAAATATGTAAAAAGAATATGAACTATAAAGGTACGAAGGAAACACAAAAAAGGAGTAGGCTGAATATGGATCCTAGGTGAAAACAAACCAAGATCAAGAATATAGGACTCGAGTTGAAAAGCTTCGAGGATTTCAAAAAAGGAAGGGCAACAATGAAACAACTAGGAAAGTATGAAGTTAGGATTTTGGTGTACAGAACCATTAGAATCAAACTGCTAGGTGAAAATGTTTCCAATGTGGAAAATAAATAAAGATTATTAGAAGGATATAATTTCAAGTTAAGAGTTTCGAAGACAAACCAAAATAGAGATATGCCAAACAACTTAGAATTATTAGAAGCAACTATTACCCAGTTCATCAAAGAGATTACAATAGTTGAGGCAGGTATCCTTAACACCCCAGTAATCAATGAGATTACAATACAAATCCACAAAATGAAATAATTTTTGAACGCTAAGAAAGTTTGCAAAGAGCACTCAAGTAGCATTTGATCAAAACATCGACACAAATCAACAAGGAGTGTTAATTGTAAAATAGAATTAAAATGCGGATGCAATATGAAGTTTTCCCAAGATTAAGTCGAGATCATCCTCAACTTAATCCTAGATTAATTTCAGTAGAACGTGATTGTAAGTGTAGAACCATAAATTATAGTTGTTGTATTAAAAAAACTCAGTTGACAGATTTAATTATAATGCATTTTAGATATGAGTAACAAAACAACAAGCAATTAGAAAAATATTTGGTGGTTGGAAAAAGTCATATGCATACTTGCCTAAATTTATGAAAGCATTACAATGTTATAATGAAGGTTCTGTTTTCGAATGAAAATGAGTCTCAACTGATACTGATAATGTTTTTTTTGGGTCTTTGGATCATCAATTGAAGGGTTTAAACATTGTAGACCATTAATCAGTATTGATGCGACATATATGACAAGTATAAAAGCTAAATTGATGATGGCAATGACAATTAATGATGATAATCAACTATTTCTACTTTCATTTGTTATAGTGGAGAAAAAAGTCAAGCCCATGAAGTTAGTTTCTTGCTTGCATTAGAAATAAAGTGTCCAAATGCAATAATATTTTATCTGATATCAAACAAATATCATTGCATTGGGACACTCCATTTCTAATGCAAGTAAGAAACTAACTTTATGTACTCGACTTTTTTCTCCACTATAACAAATGAAAGGGGAAATAGTTGATTATTATTATCAATTGTCATTGTCATCATCAATTTACCTTTTATACCTACTATATATATTGCATCAATATTAATTAATGGTCTACAATATTCAAACCCTTCAATTAATGGTCCAAATATCCAAAAAAAAACATTATCGGCATCAGTTGAGACTCATTTTCATTGGGCAACAGTACCTTCATTATAGCATTGTAATGCTTTCATAAATTTAGGCAAATGAGCATATTACTCTTTCCAACCACCAAATATTTCTCTAGTTGCTTTTTGTTTTATCACCTATACCTTCATTTAAAAAGCATAGTAATTAAATCTGTCAACTGAGTTTTTTTAATGCAACAATAGTAATTTTAAAAAAATTTAGCAACTAAACATATACATATATTCTTGATCTTAAGATCATTTTAACCTATGCAAACACAGCCCATAGTGATTATTTTCTGATCTATGATATCTTTCTCAACTTATAAATAATTCCAAATCTTTGATCCTAAGATTGCACAAAAAAGTCTTTAGGACTCTTTTATGTCCAATCTTGCATATATATTTTATATCATTGACTTTTAAGAGTGAGATAAAGGCTGGAATTGCCTACCATCGAATCCTATGAAATTATTAAATTAAAGTTGAAACTTGAGTTGTGCAAAAGTGCAAAAATAATCATGTACCTTTGTGCAAAATATGTTATTCCTGAGAGGCATTAAAGTGTGTACATATTAGCCACATTAGTTCAAGAACATGGTGCTTAAGAGTGAACTAGAACAAGAAATGTTGAAATAGCAAGCATGACATGTTAGTAGATACCCATTATTTTCATCTAAACACAACATATCTTATTATGAATAAGTTTATAGTTAATCGATTTGCTCAGTAGCTTAAGTTGTTAAGAAAGAGCCTAATTTCACAATTAGCCCACACAAAAAAAAAGTTTTGATTGGGTGACCAATTCCTCCAAAACCATAAGGTGGGAGGAAAGGCAAATAATAAACTACAGTTAGCGCGCACCCAAAAAAAACCAAAAAACAAGTTTTGATTGGGTGAACAATTCCTACAAAACCTTAGATTAAAAAGACTCATAGAATTTTACCTTCGCAAGTCAAAAGAATTAGAACTGTAGTGGAATCAATTAATCAAAAGAATCCAACAACCATCACTAACTTCAGTAATGTGCAGAATGTATAAATAGTAAGCAAAAATGAAACACTAATCATTCAGTTAATGAATGAGCATTCAAAGTAAAAATGAAAACCGAAGAGAAGAAAGCAGTCAAGAAATCCCAAATTGGCCAACTGAAAGAAAAAAAACCCATATGAAAACTTATTTGACAAAATGAAACATAAGTTTTTCTACATAAAAACATAACCTGCATTAGCAGATACAGTATAACCAAACAGCCACCATCAGTTCTCACCAAAAATTAAAATAACCATGTTACTAAAAAAATAACAATATGCAGTGTGTCAGTCTAGAAGTGAACCTAAGAGCCATACAAAGCCACTCTAACATTCATGCAAAAGTAAAATTCTCATTGAATGCTTTTAAAAAATTAAACTTGTGAATCAACAACATAAATGAAAGTGAACGGACAAAAATAACAGACCAATATAAACCAGTAGGCCGAATGTGGATCCTAGGTGAAAACAAACCAAGATCAATAATGTAGGAGTTCAAGTTGAAATGCTTCGAGGATTTCACAAAAGGGTGAAGGTAGGGCAACAGTGAAACCCTTCGAATCAAACCGCTAGGTGAAAATGTTTCCAATGTGAAAATTAAACGAAGATACAAGATAAAAATGATTTGAAAACAAACCAAAATAGAGATATGTCAGGCAACTTAGTATTATTAGAAGCAACTATTACCCTGTTCATCAAAGAACTTCAGCCAAGGTCACAATGATAAACTTCATGAAGGAAGAAAAAATAAAAAAGCAAATATAAGAGTACCAGAAACTGTTCCTCGAAGAATTTCAGCCAAGGTCACGGTATAAAATTCATGAGCGAAGGAAAAAAATAAATAAGCAAATATAAAGAGTACCAGAAATTGACCCAAAGTATTTTGCCCCCATACCAAAGTGTTCAAGGGACATAGGAGGTGGACCACAAAGACACGTTTACATAGATGCATCAAGGTCCCAAGGAAGGTTGGTCGTGAATGACAAACCAAGAACTAAGAGAGGCTTTTCCCATTAGGATGAAAAGGGGTTCGGAGGTGGATGAAGAACCGAGAAAAGAGAGAAAAAAAAAGGTTTCAAATTCCAAAACGAGAACTGAGGACATTACCAATAACCAAGAAGACAATAATCAACATTGACTGTGAGACCTTTTGAGTTCAACGAGGGTTAGCGGACCAAAATCGAACAAACTGAGGACAAGAGTGGGCAGAAAAAAAAAACTTGGATCAGCTTCCGTTCGAACGAAGAGAATGAGTTCGATAAACCAAAAGAAGTGAAGAGAATAGGGTTCCGGTATTTCCAAAGCTTTGATGGCAACGAAGTAAAGGGCATCGAGGACTTACCTCTCCTTGTCAGTGAGAGTGGGCTGGGCGGCCGGAGAGGCGGAGGACCTTGTGCGCCACTGCCGTGCCTTCTTCTCTTCTCCTTCGCCGCCTCTTGTTGTGCGTGAAGTAGCCGTTGTGGATTATATTATATCTAGGGTATGTAGGGTTGGGTGGGCGGTCGCTGTTTGTCGCACGTCAAGTAGCCGTTGTGGGTTTAGGGAGAAATTTTTAGAATCAAAATTTTAATTAAAAGTACTATCTAATTAATATTATAACCTAATTCCAAATATTATAAAATAAATAAAATATTATTTAATAAATAAATAAATAAATAAAATTTAAATATTTAAGAAGGCATTCTTCCAATACTAAAAATTAAAATTTGGAGCTTAACTATTTGGGATTACTTTTTATATGTTTTAATCATATAACGAAAATAATATATTTAGATTTATCAAGATTATTTAATAGCATGAGCAAGATGGATTAATCTAAAGTTAATATAACAAATCTTAATGATTTAATAAACTTACTAATTGGATTTAAAAAAGTATAACTCTCACATTATTTCGTTATTTTTATAGTGATTGCAGAAGGAAAAAGGAATCAACTGCTAAATTTAGTAGATTACTTGTACATAGAATCATATCATTACTCTGTTCCTGCATGCAACACAACTCTCCTTAAAAATCAAACGATTCCATTCGATGTTATTATTATCGTCCTCATTTTTACCATCATTTGTAAAAACATAGTGAGTGCTGCGATCTTTAGCTTTACTTTGGATAAAATTTATGTAGATGATAAAATCCACGGATTGGAAGAAAGAAGATGAAAGAAGAGAGAGAAAACGAACGACCAAGCAACATGCCATCTACGCGTAATAAATATAAACTTTAAAATTATATATATAATTAAAAATAAGATAATAAAACTAAATTAAATAAATAGTAATATAGGTTATATTTCCTGTCTCCTGTCCATCAAATAATAACCAATCTTAGTGCAGATAATCAACACGAATAAGATTACATATTGAGCACAAAACAGGAAATATTTCCAAGATCATCCAATAAATAATTCTCTATCTCACATATGATACTATTAATAAATATTAGTGTTAGAATTTTTTCCTATATATCAAATCATAAGGGGGTAAGAATTGGATATATATAAGTGGTTGGATTCTTAACTTTAACCATCGTATTTATTAAATTTTTTATTAAAATAAAAAATAAAAGACTTGAGTTCGTTCTCCAGGCGATGGTACGATCATTTGCCAAAGATTATTTTGAAATTATTCAATGGCATAATTGCAAAATCAAAAGGATCCTGCTATCTCGAAGCACGACCAACGCACAACCTATGTGTTCGTGGTCTTGATCCTATGCATGACCTATTCCATGCAATTGCCGAGGGTCTTGGCCATTCTAGTGCTCAGAAAATTAAGTTCACCATAATTGTGTAGTCCTCCTACTCATGGATCCTAATAAAGATGTGGAAGAATCGAGGGTCAAAGTACTCACATTGCCGTGACACGGTATCGAGGACCTGCATGGGCACGACGTGTCTTGGTGCTATATTTGAGGTCAGTGACTCTATTATAGCATCACCATAAGGCACTGGAGTGATGGGCAGAACCGCATGAGGTGTAGCCACCGCAGAGCTAGACTGTTACTAAGGTTGCGGCCTTGGAGGGAGAGAGGCCACCCTTTCATCCATCTGTGACCTTTTCCCCTCAACTCGTGCATGTTCTATGGTGCTCGTGCATGTTCATTAGTGGTTTTGCAGATCGAATCAGTCTACTTCCACAAACCTCAGCTCGACGACGCCTCCAATCCGAGGTGGGGCAAGCCTTCCTCAGTGGTCCTGATTTAGGGTAAAAATTTTACCCTAAAATCGGACCAGGCATCACCGGGGCTTGCTCGCCATCCAGTAGCAAGGCCCATTTTTAGCAGGCCGTGGCCCGGGCCTGGGCGCTGGCAAGGCACACTTCGTTTGCAACCCAACTGATTTGTTGATTCGTGTCTGTCGCTCTCTGTCGGAAAACGCTTCGCTCTGCGCCTCGATGGGATTCCTAGAGTTGGGCAGCGCTCGCCTTCCCGGCGCCCAACACCGATGGAAATGCTTCTCACAGACAACGTTCCCACCCTCACCACGAAGCACCTCCTCCTCCTCTCTCAGTACAACGGACCTGCCGTCGCCGCCGCCAGCTCTATTTCCCGTCGGAGTCTCCTCCCCGGCCGTCGTCACCACCCCCAGCCCAATCTCTTCTCTCCTCCCCCTCTCCCTCAACCCTTGCAACGTCGTCGTCGACCTCATCACCTCCCGCCTCAAGCAGCAGCAGCATCATCATAGCCATGGTGGAGGAGGAGAACTATTGGAATCCCATCTCCTCCCCTTCCTCCGCCCCCAGGAGGTCTCCCGCGTCCTCCTCCGCTGCCAATCTCTCCCCCTCCCCTCCCTCCGCTTCTTCCGCTGGGCGCAGTCCCGCCTTCTCCCCTCTGCCAGCGCCTTCGCCCTCCTCGCCCACGTCCTCGCCTCCTCCCCTGCACACTCCGCCGACGCCCTCGCTGTCCTCTCGGACCTCGTCCGCGCCTACCCCCGTCTCGATGACGCCTTCGGCTCCCTCATCTCTGCCGCATCCGCCGTCGCCACCTCCCGGCCCACGGCCGCCTTCGGGATGCTGATCAAGGTCTACGCCAGGCTCGATCGAATCCCCGACGCCCTTGACGCCTGCCGTCGCGCGATGGCGTCGGGATTCGTCCCCGAGGTCGATGCCTTCAATTGCCTCCTCCACTTCCTCGCTAAGGCCGGATGCCTCGATCGGTGCTGGAACTTGTATGGCGAGATGAGGGGAGCCAACGTTCTCCCCAACTCGTATACCTTCAACATATTGATACACGCGCTCTGCCGGGGCGGCGGCGACGCCGGCGGCACTCGGGCCGTGGAGTTCTTGGATGAGATGGAATCGGAAGGGTTCGATCCCGACGTTGTCACCTACAATACGCTTATGGATGGGTACTGCCGGAAAGGAATGTTGGCCGACGCGTTCCACCTTTACAAAATCATGTACCACAGGGGCGTCGAGGCGAACCTGATATCTTACACAATTCTGATGAATGGCCTTTGCAGATATAGCAATGTCACAAAGGCACGGGAGCTGTTTGACACAATGCTCCGCAGAGGCCTCTGCCCTGACAACCATTCTTACAATGTTCTCTTAAATGGTTACTGTAGAGAAGGGAAGCTGAAGGAGTCAAGGTTGCTGGTTCAAGAGATAATCTCTGTTGGCCTCTTGCCAGACAACTTTGCCTGTGGCACTATCGTGGAAGCGCATGTGGACGGTGGGGAATTGCTTCCTTGTTTGAACTTGATTGCATTGCTTCATAAAGTAGGGGTCACTATCTCCCTTGAAATATACAAGTTCCTTATCAATGCACTTTGCTCCGAAGGCAGGCCGAGTGCTGCAAGGAGTTTGTTGCAGCAGATGCAGCTCGATGGACATGAACCTAACCTAGAGATTTATAATTTACTAATTGATTCTTTTTGCAAATATGATTTTTTCGAATCAGAGGCTTTTAATCTGAAGAATGAGATGGTTAAAAAAGGTTTCAAACCTGATCTTGTTACTTATCAAATTCTTATTGAATGCCTGAGCAAATCTGGCAAAGCTTCCGAGGCTGAGTGTTTGATGAAGGAGATGATCGAGTGTGGTATCGAACCTAGTTCCAGAATATGTGCTTCATTGGTTAGTGGGTGGTGCAAGAAAAGGGATCTTCATAAAGCAGAATCTATTCTAGTTTATTTTGCTGAAAAGTTCCAGATATATGACAGCAGCAGCTACAATTCCTTGATCAGGTTATGCTGTGATGTGAGGGATATATCTGAGTCATTAGAATTACAGGAAAGGTTGCTGAAACAAGGGTTCATCCCGAATGATGACACCTGTAGATGTTTGATCCATGGGCTGTCAAAAAATAAAAGGGATAGTTAGCATTGTGGTACTATTTATCTTATTTGCATTATACACACATAAAACTTGGGTCAGCTGTTGGTAATCATTTTAGGATACGCAGAAAGTTTTCTACACTCAGCAAGAACAATTATGTACCCAAAATTCAGCAGCACCAACTACAAAAGATTTGCAAACAGGGGATTCCATTGTTGGCATGAGAGAATTACTTGAGTTTATCTGGTTATGTAATTTTTCATCTGCTAAGCTTCTGTTATCTTCAACCTACATTGCAAACCTGAGATTACATTGGATCTGCCATTAAAACTATGAATATTTTGTTAAGGTGATTAGATGAGTCAAATCAAATGGACACGGTGGAGATGATTTGCCAGCTCACACTGAATGTCCTCATGCAATAGCACACCAATCAAGCCCACATGCAAAGCAGCAAGTCTGAGTTCACTGATTCAGCAACCCAACGGCATATGAAAAAGGTGGATTTTGGCTTGATGCTTGATGCAGGAGTCTGGAGAAAGGATTCTGGGCAAGGGTGTTGGAAGTAACAGAGAAGATAACTTATTGAAAGGGCTTCAGCTGCATAAGCTGGTTCTTGCAATAAAGGATGCATGCATCGGATCAAGGTATTTATGTACTGGTTTGGTTTATTTGCTTTTTTCTGCTTTTATCTTACTGGGAAGATTTGGTATAAACATTTAGCAGATTTCTTTCTCCCTCATGGTTCTTTTTGACTCTTGAATTGAGGGGATTTGTGTGAATATTGGTGTCTTATTTGTGTGCATTAGTTTTGTGTTTTTCATGATTATTCACACCTGCTTGTTTAAGAGATTATTGCTGACCATAATATGTAAATTATATTATGGAATGGGGAGTCAACAATTTGATATATATTTTCTTGTGATTTTAGCTTCTAAGTTAAACCTAGCAATAGGAACCTAGAACCTGTTTGGATAATGCGATTGTAATCTAATAACCCTATGTAATAAAATGCACAGTGCATTGCTATTATAATGCACATTTGGGTGCTTTTAATGTTCTTACAATCCTAATGTACATTTTCATTGACATATTTGGATTGTGGTAATTGTAGTTGCAATGCAATAGGAAATTAAATAAATAAACAAAATTATCCCTTACCTTTACTAGAATGGAACGTAATATCACTTGCAATATAATTTTTTTAAAAATTTAAGCAGCCAGAAAAGACCCTTTATACTATAACTGTTACATATTCTTGTGTGCATTACAGTAGCTGCCACTGGAACCTATTTGCTAAGGATAAAAAAGTGTTAGGTACGGAATTTAGTTATTCACGCCGGTACGGCAAAATTTATCAAGCACCATGGTAATAGCCAAGGACTAAAAATATGTCCTTTTTGAATATAAGTTTTATTTGTTTGTTTTATGAAGGGTATAATGGTTGACATAAATAAAAAATAAGGATACGATGGGGAGGGGGGGAAGAGGAAACAAACCCTTAATTTATTTTATCAAAGGTATAATGGTGAACACAAAATATAAGGTTGTAATACTTTCCAAAATACAAGTATGTAGTTCCTGTTGTAAATTTTTTTTAGAATGAACATAACATATGTAATGAGCATTGAGCACTACCTATCTTTTTAATCCAAACATGGCAATTTAATGTCTATTGCATTACAGTGATATTACATCAATCCAAATGGGCTCTTCGTCTTTAGGTTGAGGATACACCTTTTTTCTTCTTCTTTTTTCTCCCAATCCAATCTCAGTATTGCTGGATGGCACTAGTGTTCACATCCATTGTTCTTGAAGGAGGTGGCTGAAATGATTAACAAAGTTTCCAAACCTGATTTGTTACTTATCAAATTCTTATTGAATGCCTGAGCAAATCAGGCAAAACTTCAGAGGCTGAGTGTTTGCTGAAGGAGATGATTGAGTGTGGTACCGAACTTAGTTCCAGCATTTGTGCTTTGTGGGTTAGTGGGTGGTGCAAGAGAAGGGATATTCATAAAGCAGAATCAATTTTAGTTTATTTTGCTAAAAAATTTCAGATATATGACAGTAGCAGCTACAATTCCTTGATCAGGTTGTGTTGTGATGAGAGAGATACATCCAGGTCGTTATAAGGTACAGGAAAGGTTGTTCCAACTAGAGTTCATCCCAAATGATGAAACATGTAGATGTTTGATCCATGGACTGTCAAAAAATAAAAAGGGTGGTTAGCATTGTGGTACTATTTATCTTGTTTGCATTATGTAAATTATAATCGTGCCAATTAGTCAAAATGATTGTTTGCTGTATGCAGAAGCATGCTGATTCCAACAGTGACATTGCATTATTATGTGTGCTTAGCATAAGCTGGTGTCTTCGGCAATTACGAGGAAGATATTGGCACAATTAGATCCTTCGACACAGATTGGGAGCTGATGGAACATGTTGTGCTACATCAGCTAAACTTAGGTTTATTAGGTTTCACAGACATTGATGAAATTTTTGCTGTCTCCATGCAATTTCCAGTTTCCATGTTCAATTGTATGCTCCAATTACTCCCTTCTACTTGTCACCTCAATTTCCATGCACAGCAAAGATGGAAAGTGCAGGGTGTGCAGGTACGCTTCTGTATCCCAATCTGTAATCACTCTACCACCTTTGATCTTGAAACGTGCTTGTATTGAAGCAAAAAAAATGATGTGTATCAATACTGGAAGCGATCATTTTGCACAGATTCTTCTTGCATGAGTGCATCGAGCATTTGATGGTTTAAGTTTTGCTTCCGTCTAAATAAAACATGGTGCACTGCCGAATAATTGATTTCGTTATACTTTATTCTTTGTTCATACTTTTTCTATTACTCGTACCTTCGTTACCGATCCAGTTTGTAATTTTGTAGCTGCCTGCTCAACATCGCTGCACCGATTCAGCTACGGAAATGGCACATCGACCATCAAATGCTCGTGGATTACTCGAGGTGCAGAGTATTTATCTTTTACATCAACCATCAAATGATGAGGGATCCTGTACTTACCAAGCAGAAGCTGCAGTAGCTGACTTCTTGTCAGATGCTCCAAATCCAAATGTTTGGGGCTGCCTGTGGTAACCTTCCAGGACCCAAACTTGTGATGTTGCCGTTCCTAACCATAGATTTATCAAAGTTTGCGTTGTGGAAAGGAATTGTGTTTAAACTTCATTTTATGCACAGGATTTGAACATTTCTACTTGTATGCCAAAACGGGCTGGGTTTATTTTTTGATCTTCTTTTTCTATTGGTAGTTCTCTAGAAACCGCATCTCCTACATTACTTTCTTCATTTTTTTAATGTGCTTTGTTTTTTTGTTTCCTTTTTTTCCCTCTTTCCACCTCCCGCTTCTTATATTTCATATCGTAGAAGATATATAGGTGGAGATCAAGAAAATGGCAAGAGGTGAGAAGCTTAGAGAAAAAGGATGTAAAGAAGCTAGAAGGAAAAGATTGGAGAAGGATCAGATGAAAAGGAGAAAGGAGGAAATAATTCATGAGGAGGGAAAGGAAAAAGAAAACGTCAGTTTAATTAATTTAGTACGTGCCTTTCGAACCTGAAGATTAATTATTGTTGTGTGCACCCATGCCCCCATCTTGGCATGGTCTGCGCATCCCATTGTGCAACTTAAAGGCCTACACTCTATCCCTACCTCATCTTAGAGTAAATATGAACTCCTTTGGTGCGCATACTTTGAACCTCTAAGTAGCCCTTTATGCTAGTCCTGCATGCATAAGCCCCGGTTTGTACTTAAATGGGTGCTTTGAACCTCTAAGTAGCCCTTTATGCTAGTCCTGCATGCATAAGCCCCGGTTTGTACTTAAATGGGTGCTACCTAGGTACTGCACCTTGCCTTGGCCACTCGGTCATGCCTCCTTGCACTAACAGTTATATTCGGGACATGCACTGATCCTGTGGACGTGACACTAGGTGTCAGATTAAAGGTATATCCCAGGCATATATGCTAGCACCAATATATGTGAAGGGTGGCTGAGGCATTGATTGCCACATACCTAATTAATCGTATGAATCCCTCAAATATAACATGATTTAATTACACACCCCACAATTAATTAATTACATAGGTCTTAAGGGAATCATACTAAGATTGGGACTATATGGTGTGATGTCTGCTCAATCACCATAAGCCTTCCCTCGATATATCAGTGAGTAAAAGCTTAAGATCGACAAAGGAAATAAAATTTACACATGAATTAAAAGGAAAATACAATCTTATTTACCTACAAAAACTTCTCACTTTGCTCCCATAATTTGATTGTGCTTCACAAGAAGATCACACTAAGATTAGGACTATGTGGCATTATGTCACTCAATACCACAAGTCTTTCTCTAAAATTTATACATAAATTAAAAGGAAAAGATCACCTATAAAAACTTCTCAGTGCACTCTCATAATTCGGTAGTACAATCCTAATCTCTAACCTAAAGCTATAAAAGTTTACAATCTCTCAACATTACCAAACACTCAATTAAAGTGAATTATACTCAACATTGTTTTCCCTCTTGATCTTGCTTGATCGCTCAATCTCCTTTGATTGCTCAAAGATCCTCGATGATTTGTCTAAAGATTATTGGAGGTACTTATATAGGAAGTCATCCTCAAATTCTAGTTAAATTGTCACTTGCGTACACCTTGTTGAATGGTTGTGCTACATGCACACTATTCCTTGGTCCTGTCATACACAGCCTCCAATTCTTATTGCATGGGCAAGTGAATACAACCTGCCGAATGATTGCACATCCCATGTGCTTATTGGACCGTTGGACGTGCCTCACGTGCTTTGTTTGATGGTGCGTATATCCTGCGTAGGCATACAACTAGGTCATTGCAAGCTTAATCCAATACAATATTAAAGTATGTTGTGTTGAGAGGGAGGATTGAAGGAGTGGGATGGAAAGTGAGAGCTGAAATAGGGTATTTCGAAGAAGAGGAAGGAACTTTGTGCTTCGAAGGAAAGAGGGAGGACGTGGTGGGAGGAAGCCGAAGTAGAATTGTGTATCAGACATGATACAGTGTCATATCATGCCACTTGGTCATGATACTACAGTCCAACATAACATGTATTGTCTGACTGATTTATACCTAGTATAACCCATCGAATCATACAATGAGTCATGTTAGGCCTAGTCCGACTCGACATGTGCATCCTCAGATAGTTGATCTATTTAAATGTATCTTTATGTATCATACTAGAGAATTGAGCATGTCCTATACGTATTGTTGAATAGTCGTACTCATGGTGTGACCTATCGAATGGATAGGAGTGCTTCATGCTCATATTGAAATGTTTGACCATCTTACGTGCTTATCAAATAATCAGGAGCACTCAATGCTCCTGTTGAAATATACATCAATTACGTATCCTACCACATTAAGACTAGGATTGTGCAATGGCATGATGTACGTTTTAACACCACGAGCCTTCCTACGATACACCGATAAGCAGAACCTCAAGATCCATGAGTGAAAAGGAACTCACACTAAATCTAGAAAAAAACGTAATCTTATTCACTTAAAAACTTCTCACTGCACGCTTCATGTGCGTCTTATTGGATAGTCGAGCACACCCTTTGGATTGTTCATTTTTTTAGAAAAAAGCCTAATTGAAAATGTCTCAATTTGGTCGTGGCTTAGACTTGGATCCTGGACTTGGTCCATTGCGATCGAGCCTAACCTTGTTAGCTCTGCTGTACTTGCATTGAAACTGCAACGGAGCAGAGCAAACTCCGCTGCCACGTGTTCATCAAAAGCTCAGCATGCAGCCATCCACGCGTTGCCGCCTCGCCACCTTCTCATCTCGGGCACCGCCTATTTCATCACTGCTTCGCCGCTCTGCAGGCTTCACCACCGATAGATTTCCATCACCTCGACGGAACCGAGCTTGCAAGAGTGCGGCAAAGCTGAAGCGTTGGCCACCGATGACGGCGGCACTCATGTTCGGAGGAGTCCGAAGCGGCTTGTTAAACTTCTCCAAGGCTGTGGCTTGCCCCAATCCATCTCTTCCCTTCCGCTCAACTCTTCCTCCTCCTCCTCCTCCTCCCAAACCCAATCGCCTCTCCATCCAGTGCGCGAGAAGATCTTCTCAGGTATTACTCCAAATGGCTGCTTCCTTTTTTCAACTTATTCAATCAAGTAGAATCATTTATATTTCTGAGAAGAAATCTGGCAGGCTGACAGTAATGCATCAGATTATGGAGACGTAAAAGGCAAGGATTCGATGAAGGAGTACGTGAATAAGGCAGAGGAGGCGGCGGAGAAAGCGAAGGAGGAGACGGAGGAGGAAGCAGAGAAGGCGAAGGAGAAAACCAAGGAGGGCGCCGATGCGGCACGCGACAAGGCCTCCGGCGCAGCGGCGAAGACGCGCGAGACTATGAAGGAAGGGGTCGAGCAGACCAAGGAGACGGCGCAGGCGGCGAAGGAGAAGAGCAAGTCGATGGCGGAGGAAGGGGCGGAGAGGAGCAAGGAGGGGGCAAGCAAGGTGGCGGAGACGGCACAGAGTATGGGAGAGAAGGCGAAGCAGACGGTGCAGGGGGCGTGGGAGGCGGCGAAGGAGACGACGCACAAGATCAAGGAGACGGTGGTCGGCAAGGACGAGGAGGAAGACGCGAAGACGAACAAGGAAGGAAGAGACAAAGTTTAAATATTAATTAAGTCGCTATTACTGTGCGTGCTCTGTCTCTCATATTGCAGCTTCCAAAATAAATCTTATCCCCCCCTTGTAAACGTTGCTTCGCCTCCCTCCTTTGCGTTCCTTTCCTTTTCGAATTTGCATTCGTTGCATTTGATTTATTCGGGATCGATGAATTGAGTTAAATAGCATACAGATAAAGGTTCAAGCTCGACTCAGATCTCCATATGTGCAAGCACTAGGGAAGTTATTGCGCGCCCAACAGGCGACAGATGCGCCGCCGCCGTTTCCTTTATTTATTTATTTTTATTATTGCCGGCCTCCTTATTTCCACGTCTTCGTTTATAACCATACATCGTCGCGCACCTCCGCACTTGTCAACACGCTAATGAAAAATCAGCATGCGGTGTGTCAGCGTCTGTATGGGTGAGAGTTGTGGGTAAATGAAATAAAAAATAATAATATTGGACCTTTTTTCATTTTTTTTGCCTTCCAGAAAAACTCCCAATTCATGGAGCGACTTAGCATTTGGAAAATTAATAATTAGTAATTATTTATTTACACATACTATCGAAAAAATTGAACGAAATTAATTTGTATAGTAATTCCAAGGCGATCAGATCAGGCGACCTCCGGCGGTGGCAGGTTGAGGTCCAAAGTGAAGCACATCCTCTCCGCCGGTGAAACGGACGGCGAACGAGGGCAATCTACCACCGACGACGAGTCCGTGTCGCTCTCAACGCCGCCGCAAGCCGGACCTCTAAAATCCCTAAAAGCAGCCACCGCCTTCGGCCTTGCGAGTTTCCCCGGCGCCGGCGCCGTCGCCGTCGCCGTCGCCTTCTTGGACGACGCTGCCAGGGTGTCGAACAGCGCAAAGGGGCAGGGGCGCGGCGCCGCAGCCGGCGCGTAGAACGGGAACCTAGAGGAGGGGTGCCTGAGCTCGAGATCCAGCGGAGGAGAGCCGCCGAAGGGCGCGGGGGCCGGCTGCGGAGGGGTGGATGACTCGACGGTGCTGCTGCTGGAGCTGGACGGCATCGCCGCAGAGGCGAAACCGGCGGCGGCGGCGGCGACTGCGGCGGGGGCGAGGGGGCCGGCGGCGGTGATGGCGCAGGGGAAGTTAGTCTTGGCCTTGGGGCCGCGGAAGCGCAGGGCGGCGGCGTCGTAGGCGCGGGCGGCGTCCTCGGCGGTGTCGAAGGTGCCGAGCCAGACGCGGCACTTCCTGGCCGGGTCGCGGATCTCGGCCGCGTACCGGCCCCACGGCCGCTTCCGCACGCCGCGGAACTGCGCCACCTTCAGCTCTCCGCCGCACAAGGCGGCGCCGCGGTCGGAAGCCTTCGATTGGGGAGCCATCGTGGCGGCGGTGCTAACCACTGCGCCCTCTTCTGCCTGTAATCCGGAGGTGCGGAGGAGGTTTGGTTGATGGAGGCGAAGAGGAAGAGGAAGAATAAATAGGCGAATGGGGATGGGGGGAAGAGAGGAGGGAGGAAAGCGCGGTGGGCGAGGCGGAAATGACAGTGGACAAGGACGGGGCGCTGTCCACGGGCGGTTTGACCGTCTCAGCCGCCGCCCACGCTTCCAATTCGGTGCGTGCAGATGAGTGATGCAGAGGAGGGCTCGATAAACGCACACGCATATTCCCCCTTATTGCACGCCACGCTGCACCCTCCTAACCCGCGCGTCACCGATGGGCCTGGGTGCAGTTAATCAACGCGCGGTGTGAGGATAGCCGACTGAATGCGATAAATTAAAGAGATGGCCACGTGTCACGCGGCGTTGTCGAGGGGCGAGGGAGACGGCGACGGGGGGACGTCGGGTCGGGCGGACCCGTCGCTGTCGGTCGCCGCCGCGCTATCTTGGGTGGTGGTGGTGGACGGACGGAAGGGTCACGGCGTCACGACGCGACCGTCAAGTAGCTGACGGCGTTGCGCCGTGCGGTGCAGTTGGAACCGCATCCCGACCTTTTTTTACTCGGCGTTCGCAGGAGTACTTTATATTATAAATATTTGGAATTGAAGTGAACCGCGTGATCCGCCGGTCCACGATTCGTCCAGTTCGACTTTTAAAACAAAATATTATTCTGTTTTTATAATTCGAATATGATTTAATCGGGTGATCCGTGAATTTAAAATTGTTCGATCGCAAACTTTTAAGAGGATAATAATATAAGACCGTCCCATTGG
Organism: Thalia dealbata; assembly: GCA_030544415.1. Classification (NCBI taxonomy): domain Eukaryota; kingdom Viridiplantae; phylum Streptophyta; class Magnoliopsida; order Zingiberales; family Marantaceae; genus Thalia; species Thalia dealbata. Next base: position 29,839,915 of record CM060454.1, on the reverse strand, counting down.
GGGCACCCGAGTAGCTGTCGGTGGAGGAGGAGGAGAGGGCGACAGGTAAGCGGTGACATGTCCTCCTGCTGAGGTCTCTGGCTCTCCGCGTGGTTAATTGCCGGCCGGCGTGATGCACGAACCCAGTACGTGTCTGGTGGACTCGGTCAGGTGGAGAAGTCAGACACCAAATTATAATAATTATTATTGTTTACGATCCCACCGGACTCTACCCTGTATATTTGGAACTATCCACGATATATTTTTTTGCCCTCAGATGAGTTAAGATGGGATGAAAGCAGAAAAAAAAAGTGAAGGGCCAAAATGAAAATAAAGTAATGTCAGAGAGACCGAATTGAAATTATCCAACAACCTGAGGACGAAGGCACCGAGTCGCCGACACCGTCGGGCGGTGGGTTGATTTGTTCTTTGGATGCCTCCTCTGCTGTCCGCCACTTTGCATTACGTTAATTGCTTACATTAATTATTTGCTTTGGGGTTAAGTATAAGTAATTCTGGAGATGTAGATCATCCTGTTTCGACGGTTCACTCCTTTTTTTTAATTATTTTTTGTTCACAGGGGATACAAAATCCCTTAGTATAAATAATTATAATATTTTTAAATAGACTTTATATATATATATATAATCAAGAAATTTTGAGTTGAGAACCATTACTTAATTATTTCTTCAAAATTAGAATCGATCGAGTTTGTGACACATCTCCTACAACTTTTATTGCCTTGAAATAAGAAATTGTGGGATTTGGGGCATGCGGCAGAATGGCTCGAGTCCATCGCATTGCAAGCCTAGAGTTCTAGGTGCTTAGGAGTGCGGAAGCAATGGGCAAGAAAGACTCGGAGAGAAGTGATATCCCATCAAGCTTAAAATGCTATTAGGTGCCTCAAGTGGCTAAGAACCATTACTTAATTATTCTTCTAAAGTTAAAATTGAGAGAGTCTCTGGTACATCCCCCCAATTTTTATCTCCTTGCACGAGACATTGTCGAATTTGGGGCATGTGGCACAGCGGACAGCAAGCCTTGGTTGTTCGATGCATACAGATGCGGAAGCAATGAACAAGCAAATATAAGAAAGGCTCGGAGAAAAGTAAGGCTCTTTTTCTTAGAGAGCTTAAAGTGCTCTTAGGTGGCTGGGATGGATTTTCCTTCCTCCGATTCTCCTTTTTCCATCTAACTTATGCTCTTTCCTTTTATATTTTATAGGCGAATTAGATGTTAGTGTGCAGGACCCTTGCTCGTCCAAATCCCTTTTCATTTAAGCATGACTCCAAGCTTCTCGGCGCGTGTTTAGATGATGCATAGTGCTTAAGGTGCACTAGCAGTTGCTTGTTGTACCGTTGCTACTCCTCCCTTGATTAGTACTGCAGATTTTATTGCAGCTGGGTGACGTGCCCCAATCCTAGCCTTCTATGTAAGCACTACTACTCGTGTCTGCTCCTTTACTTTACCTCCTATTTAGGTGATAGGTTCGTGCTCCTCTCTTGGTATTCGGTGAAAAGTTGCTAAGAAGCTATGTGTAGCTATTGTAAAAATCTAGGAGTATCTGCTTATTACTATATAGAGCGATTTATTAATATATAATGAAAATATGTTATATAAATTATATGAAAAATCATAATTAATAAAATTGCTATATAGTTAAAAAGAGATGACATGAAAAGAATAATATATGCAGATAGTAATTATATAGTTTGTATGTAAACCCCCATCAAAAAAAAAAAATTAATTAATTAAAAATTCGGTCCGGTCCGATCCAACTGAACTGGACGGTCTACCGATTCGGGTGAACCGGCCGGCCCTAAATAGGGACGCGGCCGCGGGCGAGAAGGGCGGAGCCCTATCTCGCTCGAGCGCCCCCATCCCTCTTCGAGCGTCCTCCACTATTCCGGCCACCCTGCAAGCAGCGCAGACGATCGAAGGGGAGCTCGTCGCCGCGCCGTCTTTGCACCTCCACCGTCCGTCCCTTCCCGTCGGCAAGGAAGGTCTGCTGGAGTCGATTGGCGACGCCCCCATCAGATTCGCAGGCGCCATTGCTCGCAGCTTGCTCTATTTCGGAGTTCACCTCCAAAACGGCCGTCGCTCACCTCGTCATCGTCGATCCATCCTCACGGCGGCCAGGGACTCTCAATCCACCTCCGTCGCAGTCTTAGAGGCAGGCATTGGGCTCGGACTTGCTCGCGAAGGCATCCATCCGAGGTCTGCAATCGAAGCTTCCGCCCACTCGATCCACTTTCACAGCTCGTCCACGCCGCCTCGCTCCGTCTCCACGAGGGCGTGGCAGCCGGCGATCCACTCCGGATCGACTGCAGAATCGGCGTCCGACGATACGCATTGGGGCGGAAATCCGCAGGAGGTGGCGACGAGCGAAACGAGTCGTTCCCCCTTGCTGTTGCTCGATGCGCCTTCGCTGCGTCTCCAAGAGGGCGTAGCAGTCGGGGCATTACCTCAGTTTGATTGCTGAGGCCGGCGAAGGAGTGAACGTGCGGGCGGAACGAGTAAAGGACGGCGACGAGAGGTTCGATCTGTTCGCCCCTTTCTGCCGCTTGATCCGTTCTCCCTAGGTGTCCACGAACGCATTGGTGAGTAGAGTTGATTCCCAACGTTCTTTCGCTTTTCGATTGTGCTCCACCGTGGTTGCCGCTCGCGGATGGTCGGGCGACCATCGAATCGTTGGAGCTTCGTTCTCACGGGCGATTGTTGTTGCAGCACTTTCTCTGCATCCACACGCCCGAGGTTGAGGTCGTCGGCCGGAGAAAACGCGCGAGCGTGGGTGGCGGAAGTTCCGGCGGAAGCGCAGCGGAAGCTGCGGCGAGGAAGGCGACGAACGAAGGTATTCGTTCGCCCCTCTTTTCTCCTAATCACGCTTAGCAATAAATTAAGCATGCTTAATTATAGTTAAGTATGGTTAGAGTAGATTTATATTATTACATGCTTAGTTTAATTAAAAACATGTTTAGTGTTAATTAATCTAAGCTTAGTGAATAAATAAGTTATTAATTAAGTGACATGGTTAGTTGATTGGGTGGAACCAGATTAGTTAGATGGGTTTGGGTTTACCTTGACTAGACTAAATCGGATTGGGTTAGGATTGGGTTCATGTGACCAATTAAGGAGTCAACATAGTCAACATAATCAACCTAAAAGGTCCATGGTCAATGCTGACCAATTTGGACCAATGGACTCAATTTGGGCCGGGCACATTGGGCTAAACAATTGATTGAAGCTTGATCAAATTAAATTAGTCAACTGGTCAACATGGTCAAAAGAGTTGACTGGGCCAATTTGGATCCAAATTTTGGGTTGGATCTGATTAAGAGGAATTTGGACTTAATAAACCTAAATCATTTAGCTGGTCAACATATAGTCAATTTTAGTTGACTAGGTCAATGTTGACCAAATTTTGACCTGGACCTATTAAGTTTAAATTGGGCCTTCATCAGATGGGCTTTGAATGAATTGGGTCTTCAAGAGGGAATAGGCTTTAATAAGAGGTATGTTTAATGAAATTTGTTTAAGCTTAATTTTGCAAACTAAATAAGGTTAATTAAATTTTATTATTTTATTATTAATGGATGTGTTGGTTAGTATTTGACTAATTAGATCAAAATGATTAATTAATTTAGATTAATGGGATCAATTTAATTCTTAAAGAGAGATGAATCATTTTATTAAGAAATTGGCTATGGGCTTATTACTTGGGCTCTAGGAAGTATGGATTGGACCTTAGCTAAATCTGATTAATTGGATTGGGCTAGTGTTAGTGCATTAATTGGATTAGATAAATAATTTAAATGAGATTAAATTAAATTAATTAGGTAATTTAAAATTTTAATTAATTAGATTTCTATCCGGACAATTCTTAGGAATGGTTAGACCTGTTCTAAATAAACTTTACTATTTAGGAATATTATTTTGGATCGCGAGTTACATTACGATTGATACATCCGAGCTTCATCTGGATTGGTTCTGAAGCTCCGATCGCGATTCAGGTGCGTTGGTTCATCGAAATAGGATTTATTCAAGCTAGGAAATTCCTGTCGAGGTATTCTTAGGAAATATCTCGGATGCCTTAAATTTAATAATAATAAAAAAATGAGACGCATGCTATGATTGATTATATATGCATGTTAGTATGATTTACTTTATTTACCTGCATGATATGCCATGTCTACCATGCCACTTGTTTAACATGTCTATGAATCTTGTCCTACATGCTCTGCTATTTATCTATGCTATGTTAGCACTACCACCATGCAGTATCAATAAGAATAATGACATGTTAGAAACTCTTAGGAGACATCACTAAAAAACAGACAGGAATGAGTACTACTTGTAGACCCCGTTTGACCACCGCGTACCGCGGATAGTCAGAATGGTGATGCTCCGCCACACACCACTCTCGAGGTTATGCATAGCTTAGATACTGGGAGTACCACTCCCGAGGTTATGCATAGCTTAGATACTGGGAGCTGGTAGGGAAAGGACTGTACAAACTCTAAGGTCACATTAGACCGGATATACGGAGTGAGTCCCTACCCAGAAAGTCATACCCGCACGTGTGCCGTCTAGGCGACACCGTGATAGTCCTGAGATGGCTAGCCGGGACGAACCAAAACAAGAACCTAGCAAACATATCGCCGAGGTAGTAGCATTCCGGCGACAGCTAGTCTGCACACCTCTTGGCAGGCATCGCTGCTCGGGGATTGGGACGGTGACATCCCTCCGCATAGCCTTGGACAGTGGATCCGTAGACCACACGGCTACCATCTTTGACGTTCTGCAGACGATCGGATGGGTAATCCGGATCCTAGGGTTGTATTATATCGACTAGTCGTGGTCGATGGTCTTGTTGATGGTGACCCCATCTTTGGATGGTGTTGTAGTACTACACGAGTCGTCGTTGCCCCTACGGAGTCCGGGGAGGATGTAAGGGCACGGCAGTTTCGCTAGGGGAGGCATTGTAGGCGACTAGCGAGACAGAGGAGAGTGATCAAGGGTCACCCGTCACCTCCGCCAACATCAGTGCAACGGACATAGGAAGAGACAGAGACAAAAAGGCACTGATGGGCTTGGTGATGCCCTTTGACCGGGGTATTCATTAAGCATAGGCCGGCAGTCCGAGTCTTGAGATTGTTAGTCATAATACACCGTAGATGACATTTCGGTGACACTTATAACATATTTACTAGACACAGCTTAGGCGACATCTAGTGTTCCACATGACGTACCTATTCCGCTGTTATTTTGTTTATATGACATGATCCACATGTGTTACATGAAAATGACTATTAATGAACCCAAGACATTCTAGATTGATCCTCCTAGCCTTTGAATTACTTATTCGGTTTCGAGCCGTAATCTCGCACTAGGCCGCAAGGCTGAGCACACCGTTTTTCCCCGTGTGTGTAGGTTCTTACGTGAGTTCGTAATAGTTTGTCGACGAGGATTGCGTCGTAGTCGTTTACGAAGTTCGCGTCGCCGGAGGTATATTTTCGTAATTTACTTGGATGTTATCGCTTTCGTATTTAGAGTTGTAGTAGGTCTATATCGGGACTGTACTAGATGGATTGTATTCTGTTTATAATTATGTCAATGATCCATCCTCTTACGCCTTGTATGGATCTCAAGGTGCATACGGCGGTTGCCACGTGCCCGTCAGTAGGGTCGGGGCGTGACATTGTATATTATATTTTAGATGAAAAAATTAGAAATTATTTAAGCAACAAGTTAGGAATGAAGTAGTCATATTAATTTTTATTAGATCGAATATAAATAAAAGATCGAATATAAATAAAATAATAGAGTTTGTTGTCTTATGTTTAGAATACTATTATTTTGATATACTAGTTCATATAGTATTATACTATTTCTTAATATATTTTATTCATGTATCACTTATAGCATACTTAAATATTATTCTTATCAAATAAAAATGAATTATAATAAAATATTCTTAGCTTAAATAAAAAATTTATTTTATTCATACAAAAAATAATATTAATTTTTTCAAATAAATATAATAAAAAAACCATTCATAACTTTAAAACAAAAATAAAAATATTAGCCAAGAAAATATAATTACGAAAATACCCGCCAGTCTGAATCCAACACTTCGAGGAAGCGTCCAGCTTTTAAATAATTTACATACAGCCAGCCGTCGGGCGTCCGTTTCGTGTCAGCTGTCAAGCTGCGCCCAACGCCGTCCAAATTGGGTGGAGAAAATAAAAAAACAATAAAAAGAAAACAAATCACCGTCCACATCCCACAGGCCTCGGTCACGTGCGCAACGATCTCCCGCAACGAGCGGCAGATCTCCCGCCCGCACGAATATCCCAGGAATCCATCGGTCCTCATTATAAAAAACCCTCAACCGGCCCGTCGCCGTCCTTTTTCTTTTTTGTTCCCAACTGCCACAGCCATCCCACGCACACAACTCCGCCGCCCCCTCACGATAACCCTCCTTGTGATTGGCCAAAACGATTGGGCTCAAGTGGACCCTGGCAATTGCAGCAGCCGATGACGAAAGTGATCGCGTTTTGGGGTCTAAGAGTTGAGTGGGGTTGGGGTGGGGTCTGAAGGATCCCCAATTTGGGCCGCCCTTAGCCGTATCCAGATCCAAAATGTTCCCACCGAGCATTCCAAACTGCTCGTCCAATTCCCCCTCCCCCCCCCCCCCCCCAATTCCCATGTGATCGAGCGCCACCATCTCCTTGAATCGGTCCTCGATCTGGTCCTTTCTCGATCCGAGGAGCGTTTGGAGGTGGTGGATGTCTAGTGGCGGCGGCGGCGGAGTTAGGGATTGGCGGGACGAACACTCCCCCTCGTGATCGATGATGCCCTGGCTGTCTGGTATGCAGGGAAGACCCATGGGGGGCTTCCTTGGTAGTTTCGTGCTGCCTCTGCTGCACCTGGCAGGTTGGTGATCGGGTCCATTCGTCCATCACTTTTCGGTTTTCTTTGTTCGTACTTGGTTTCCTTTGCTGCTGAAATTTTACTTTTTTTGGTTCCTTAGCTGGTGGACTGATCAGATGAGTTCGTAGATATTGAGTTTTGATCATGCATTTATGCTTAGAATTAGCAGCTTAGAGTCAGGCTTTCAAGAGTGGATAGATAGATTCAATAAACTTTTTGAAGGAGCACTCTGGAGTTGATAATGGATAACGGTTAGTTAGGGGCCATATAAAAGTCCTGATTCAGATGACATAATAGTTTATAGTAAGTATGATACGTGAGCGCAAACTTTAGTACTACTAACCTTGTTGGTACTTCGGAGATGGGACTACGTTGGACTTGGCTCTTTTTTACGAATTATTATTGTTTGTTTACACAATAAACTAAATTAGATTTCTCTCCAATATTTCCTAGTTTATTCAATATTTGACCGAGGATGTCAAATATCCAACTACTCATGCACACAAGGTTTAGTTACAAGAATCGCGTACAAGGATTCACTTACAAATTTCGTTATTTTGGTTTCTATTTTCAATAATTCACAATATATTCCTTATTGCCCCCTTCCAAGGAAGGTCACACATATCATAATGCTTCAAAGCTTGTTACAAACAAAAGCTAAACATGAACCATTCATTCACAGTGAATATATCAGCAAGTTGATCATTTAAAAATATACAAAGGCCATTACAATTTTCTACTCATCAATTGGAATTTGGAAATATTGATACCAAAATACCTCCCAGTTCATCGTTGTGTTGGTACTGTATGATTTTGTAGAATAAAGCACTGAGAAGGAATAGGCTGGAAATAGTTTGCAACAACTGAAGCTGGAGCAGTTGATACAATGATTGAAATAGACACAAAGAAGATAATACTTGTCAGTTTGTAGGCTTGCAGCTATGCAACTAGCAGAAAAATCTGCAAAAGCTGAGTATAGAAATATGCCAATCAACTATATAAAAAAAGAGCAACTGAGCTCTATACCGGAGATATGTGAGGTCTTGGGTTCAAGTCTCACCAAGTTCTAAAAAACTATATAAAAAAAGACAAAAGGTTAAAAGTAACTATATGAGTGGTGTACATCATAAGCCATTCTCTGATCCTATTTAGACAGGAACTTCAAACCATGGCTTGGCTAGCCAATCTCATGTTTTTACGAGCTAAACAATTTCAAGCAATTATTATTTGTTAAGTTGTTAATTCAGGATTTTCTACATTTTTATGATGACTTGCTTCTTCCTTCATTCATGAACGGCACTTTTCTTGAGCCAGCTCTGGAAGTTCCTTTTTGTTGGTCCATGTCACTGAACTGTGTTACCAGAGTAAATGTAGTGGAATTTTGTAACATGATATTGTACAATATTTTTGGAAGTTGGAAAATCTGGACAAAATATTGCATGGTTACACTGTTAGCTACATTGCTTTTGGTGGTATGTTGATTGGAGATCAATGGAAATTCTTAATGGAATTAATTGATTATGCTTATTGGCTTGTTGCTTCTCTCGTGAATAAGTCCAATATCTTTGCAGCTGGTTTGCTTGGCTGGAATCTGATTTCCCTGGGCAATATGCTACTATTTTTTTCCATTCAGTTTGCTGCTACAAGAATAGGTATGACCTCACTTCCATGCACCATTATTATTTCATTTGGAGTTTATATTTGTATACTGGATAGTTAAATGGCCGTCTGTTCTCATTATGTTTTTTGGAGCCTTTTGGATTCCTTATCGTTTCTTGATATTAGGCAAATTGTTTGTCATTTTGTTTTAACACGAACTATAGACTTTTGCATTAAATTCTTAGTGGTCTTAGCAAAAATAATTGATGTACCAAGAAATTGGAGAATTGTGTTTATTATTTGTTTCTCTAAGATTTTATTTTCTCTGGTTTTGGTTATATATATATATATATATTTCATGATTGATCTTGAACAGATCAAATAAATACTTGTGTCATATTCTTACCTTTTGTTGAATCACTCTTTCAAAAGCATGTCTTGGTTTCCCTTCTTTATGGTTTCTCATAATCTTTGTCCTACTTTTGCTTTCTCGTCTGCTTTTTTCTCTTTTTGAAAGATAGCATTGCATTCATTTCACCAATTTGAAATGGTACAATATATCATCCAAAGGGATGTATAAAAAAAAAAGTATAAAAGTATATGTATATAGTATATGGTATATAGTATATAGTTACTATAAACAGTGTCATCAAAATGTTCCAAAAAAAACTAAAGTCCCCAAAAAGTCAAAAAACTCCTCAAAAACCATTATAAGCCTCTTCAAGGTGGCTTATGGTTAGTGAAGAAAATGAGAGCTGCAGCTGCTTGGGTAGCCAAAACCCTTGTTGGTATTGCACTATCGATAAAACATCTTTTGTTTCGCTCTCTCCAAACACTCCAATGCCATATGGCTAATTGTTTGATTTGGAGCAAGGTTAGTGCCCTATCACCCTTTGCCTCCCATGGTGTGTGAGTGATGGCATATGGTTTCATTTGCAATAGATCCAAATAAGTAGACCAACCATTTAATGTATAAGGACACTGATAAAAAAGATGGTCCCTTGTCTCAACCTCTCCTTTGCATAGGCTACAAGATTCATCAACCATAATGCCCTTACATATCAATCACATTTTTGTATGCAATTTGTCTTTCCTCATTAACCAGTTGAAGAAATTTATTTTCAATGGAAGTCTCGGCTTCCATAAGATGTAGGCTTCAACATCTTTAATTCCAGAGTCCTTCATAATGTTATACATTGAATGCACAGTAAATATCTTAGACTTTGTCCACCGCCACCAAATATGCTTATTACCTTCACCAATTTGTATGTCTTTCATATCCTCAAGAAAACTTTCGACGGCTGTTTGGGACACATTAGCATTTACAACAACTGCCCAACCATTAAATGAACCATCCTCCCATCTAGCAAGTTGGGATAATAAGACATTTGAATGTTGCACATTGCTGAAAATTTCTTTATGCCTATTTGCCATTGTCATATAGTTGTGCCATGGCTCCAACCAAAATTTTATGTCAGCCCCATCTCCAACTTCATAGTCTAGGCTACACATAAAGAACCCTTTTAGCTTTGCTATAGCGCGCCATGTATTAGACCATCTTGCGGTGCCCTTGTCCATATACCAGTCCTTCCTTTTGAAGTACTTCCAACGCACAACTCTGGCCCATGTTGAAGAGCTTCCTATGATTAGCTTCCATAACCAAGAGCCCAATCTAGCATCGTTATGAACACGAATGTCTAGAACACCTAGGCCCCCATTTTCACGTTTCATTGTGGCCACTTTCCAGTTCACGGGGTTTAGAGTGCCTTTCTGCTCCTCCTTTTTACCCCATAAGAAGCATCTTCTGCGCTTATCTATTTCTTTGATCACCCATTGAGGAATTTTAAAAACTGTTGAGAAATACGAAGGGATTGAGGAGAGTACTGAGTTTACTAAAATGAGTCTGCCTCCCTTAGATAGCAACCGACCTTTCCACCCTGCCAAATGATTGTCAATTCTGGTTATGATGGATCTCCAATCATCTCTCTTTAAGTTGCCCTCTCTCAAAGGCATACCCAAATACTTAATGGGAAAAGTACCTGCCGGGCATCCCAAAATTTCAGCAGATCTTTTAGAGATTGCTTCTCTTCCTTGTATATCAATTACTGTGGATTTATCCAAATTGATTTTTAAACCTGATGCTGCATGAAAACAATCAATCAGTAGCCTCAAGTTTTGTATGTACTCCTCTTTACCTTGTAAAAAGAGGACAATATCATCTGCAAAACCCACATATGTGACTCCGCCCCCCCGAACCTGATTTAGCACACCCTTAATAAGTCCCATCTGATCAGCCCTCTTAATCATTCTAGAGAAGCATTCCATAACTAGGACAAAAAGATATGGAGATAATGGATTTCCTTGCCTTAGCCCTCTTCGATGAGTGAATGGGTTGCTTGCAATACCATTTATAATTACTGCAGAATCAGCCTTAGTGATCAACTCCATTATCCATTGAGTCCATACCTGTGGAAATTGATTAGCCTTTAAAACGCTCTCAACTCCATTATCCATTGAGTCTGCTTTTTTCTCTGATGTTCAGTTTTAATGTTTTTTCCTCATCCTCTTAGATGATATATTGTACCATCTCAGATTGGTGAAATCAACGCAATGATATTATTGAAAAAAAAAATCTCCACCAAAAGCAAAAAATTGTATTCTAAATTTAAAATAGATTAAATAGAGTTTAGCCTAAAATCATTGTACTTGTTTAGATCTCCATGGTTCCTTGCTCAACTTTGAAAATGTAGAGTTGGTCTTATATGAGGTTTATCTCAAATTCCCTCAACCCAATCCACACCTAAAACATGGACTGAAAATGTCTCACACATCATCTATCTCAGATTGATATGTGCTCTACAGGAATATCTCAATTCAAACATGATAATTATAATTTTGGTCAGGAATGATTAAACCACCACACAGCTCATTCTTGTTTTGCTCATTGTATCTTATGTGGTATTTTTTATGTCAATATTTATCATATTTACAAACCATAACTTCACATTGGGAAAGAAGAGCAACAGTTGGTGTAAAACAAATTCAAATGCAAGTGGGATGGTACAGGTTTGCTATGGGGATACTGGGATCTGCAAGAATTTGCTCAATTAATTGTGGATTCGGTAGCAAAGCTAATATGCATCCAACTCATCATTTTTCTTCATCTATTTAAAATGGTATTTAGAAGTGACAATTCTTTTCTCTTAAGCTTTGCCATCCACTATCATCTTTGGAATGAATCAGTGAGTCCTGGTTTCTCACATAACACTTATCATATTCAGTTCTGATCTCACTTGGCAGGTTCCAGTTCTTGGAGATTATATCTTACAGGATGCTGTTCAATCATCTACTCAATCCTTGTGCTCTTAGTGCAAGTTATTTTTGATATTATTTGGTGCATTAAGGGGGACAAATGGAGTGTATCAGATGCTTATTGGGCTAAGTTAATTGGATTTGTGAGGTGATGATGACATTTGACATTCTTTTTTCTTCCATTGTGTATCTTATTCCTAGATGAATTTACAAACTACTGAAAATCGTTTGCCCATAGTTGCTCCATATTGTCTTTGTGTATTGTTTGAAAAGTTGAAGAGAAAAATTATGAACTATTTGAGTTTTTAAAAATCCTTGCAGCACATCCAATTCACTTGTTAAAGCATGTATTCTGAGCATTAAAGGTCAACATGTCAATGTATAACTAGCATTGTGTTGCCTAAATATCCAGTATTTCATCTTTTTGTCACCTTCAGAATTCACTTCATATTTCCATTAGATGGTTCAATCGATTTAGATAATTGTTTTTGCCTCCCTTCCAAATGTAGATTTAATTGTTCATCGGAATTTGTTGCCATCTAGCATTTAGGTAATGAACCAAAAGTAAAGTCTAGGGACTCAATTGGATAAATTTTAATTTAGGGTCCAACATAAAAGAGGGAAATATCTAAGTCATTAACATTTAATATAGTGCATGCAAGTTTCAACATTTGGTTTTCACAATTAGTGCTGCTATTTGAAGGCTTCTCTCTTTCATGTAACTAGCTTTAACATATTAGTAGGCACTTGTCAGTTTATGCCATTGTTGGCAGAGAAACTTAATAGGCTCCCTTATCTATAGTTTCTCTATTTGGTTATTAATGTAAATTTATGCAGAGACGAGCCTTGGGGATCAACATCAGTTATTTATTTTTTTATCCTTCAGCTATCAGCTGCTGTTGTTTCTTCAGTTGAAGTTCTTGGCAATAGACTTCATCAAGATTCTTGGTGGCTGAACTTTTCATTGGCAGCCAATAATATAGGTTGGCTTGTTCCAACTTTTTCTTTATTCTCTTTTGTTATTTTGGTCTAATTAACCTCCTTTGTTGTTGTTGTATTTTTTTTTTGCTTCTGCCAAAATATGCTTATTTTTTTTGATACTTACCAAAATAAGTGGAGATAACATTGAGGGAAAAAACACAATTTTCTTGATCTTCACTGGCAGGCTAATGCTTCCGATACTTTCTGACTGAAATATAGAAGTTATAACCATCTTCTACTTTTGTTCTAACAGTATCCTAAATGATGCCATTTACAATTATGAATTTGCTGAAGAAATTCCATAGCATCGGTAATAGGAAAAAAATGGTTTCCTTTCTTTAATGCTAAAATAGATTGTTGTATATTTGTTGATTTAACTGTTAAATATTTGCTGCTTTTAGAGAGACATGTAAATTATTTTGTATTACGTATTGAAGCTAAATATCCATAGTTTTTTATAAACTTAAAATCCGGACTATTCTTACCATTGGTGTCTTGTGTGCATGTCAATAACTATTTGAAGGATACCATCTCAGAGTTGTGTGTTGCTTAGTGCTTCCAGTCGTCCAGTTGGTGGTTGGTATTAGTCATCCATCATGGTTATCTTTGCCATTCTTTATTTGTAGCTGTGTTGGCCTTGTTGATTGGTCTTTGACTAGCAACTTTCTTGGTCTTTTTCGGTAAGCCTCTAAAATGCTGCCTTTTTGTCATATCATAGTGTTTGAATAATTTTATCTACATATTGATAGACTCTGATATATAGTCCATTTTGTGATTACTTGGATCAATTATGTCATCCAAAGGTGGTGGAGGCCTCTCCTGATTTATGCTTGCTTCAGTGTACTTCTTATTTATGCCTACCAGCTTCCAATTGAATTTCCCAGTATGTTCCTTGTGTTTGCTGATTTTGTTGGTTTATACAAAATAACCCGAAGATCAGATTGGCCTGAAATTTGTTCTGGTGCCTCCCTTCTAGTATACTACTTCATGGTAAGCATTTGGCTCGATGTTCTCTTCTCTTTAATTTACTACATCTGCAAGAAAATAAGATCATACTTAAACTCATAGGTGAAGATTATCACAAGCAACCATTATTAATATTAAACCTGATTTTCTCTTTTCATAATGAAATCACACCCACGCCAATTTCTCATGTAGCCAAGTAGTAATTTTTCATTTTATGTTTTTCCAATCTCTCATGATTATTCTCCCAATATTCTTCATATGTATTTGCAGAATTGGATGTAACTGAACATATATTTATAAATACTCTTATGTGGATGAAACTCAAATCCTAAATGTGATAACAATGTTTGTACTTTTGAGTTTCTACATTTATGCTTGTACTTAAATCATTCCCTTAGTAGGTTATGTTTTTGTTTATTATATAAGTGAGCACAACTGACCTTTCCCAACTCTATGACTAATTGATTATTTTCATTCTATTTCTTGCATGTTGTGGTAGTTGTCCTCTGTCAAATGTGATCTGCAAGAGATGAATTTTATATTGTCCATGAATAATAGCAGTTTGGTGGAGGAACTCCTACCATCAAGGCATTCGTTTTTCATTCGAGAATTTCGGTACGTCAAGTATTACCTAAAGATAAATGTAGTTATGGCTCTTATGTTACATAGAAAGGTTGGTAGTTCCCGTCAATACAATCAGAAGTTAGAGTGTCGTAAATGGTTATTAGAGCATATGATCAAGTATTGGTGGTTTAGGGCATGTTTGGTTGCCAATTTTTTTTACATTTTTAATTGGATAAAGACAAAAATAGATTTTAGTAAAAACTATTATTGGGTAAGAATTTTTAATCTTGTTTGGTTGGTCCAATTTTTACAACCAAATATTTACAACTTTGCGTTGTTTTACAGGTTTCTTAAGAAATCAAGTTAAAAAAATCTAAAAAAAGCTTAATGCTGGTCTTGGATTGCTAAAATCTTTTAATCTGAATTTTTAAAAATCGAAGTAAATTTTTTTTAAGATTGGCGACCAAACAACATCTTAGCAAAAATAAATTGTCAGATAAAATTTTTTCAAAAATTTATGGTAACCAAACATGCACTTACTAACTATATGATAAAGTGTTATGAGAAATAGTATTATTCCTTCTACTTGGAAAATAGCAAAGCTATAATACTAATCTCATCACTGCTTATATGAGCAGTTGGGCACATAATATGAACTATATGTTATTGCAATTTCTTGTAAAAGTGCAACATAATGTTGGCGTGCCACAACAGGTATATGAAAAATGATATTGGTACAAATTACAAAGTACAAACAAGATTTTAAAGTTGTGGTACCAAAACTTGCAGTGCAATGCCACACCATAATGCCAAACAAGTAAAAGAAATGAAAATAGTAAGCATGTCATGCAAAGTGAAGAATGAATCTAAAAACTACTGCAGAATTTGTGCAGCTACTCTTGTTGCTGTACCATTCTTTGGTAATGGACTGATATGGGGTTATAAACAGTACTTTTACAACAAACATGTCATTCAGAAAGTTTCCTTTATAACACAAAGGGAAAGATGACTGACTGTACTGCTGGTCCATATTTCAGTATTGTACTGGACCAACTCAGTTCAGGCACATACCACACTTTCTGGTCTGAAGCTTTGACCTTCAGTACAAACACTTGGCTTGACTAGTCTTATACTAGTCTCTACCAATTGGTACAGCCAATAAAATGATTGGAATTTTGGTTGTATATTGTTGGATTAGTCCATTATAGATGCTTCTTGCTTGAACTTGTATAGTATCATCATGCCAGCATCTCACTTATTCCATGAGCTTGGTTGGCGTTGCATGTCCTGGTAACACTGGTGACCTTGTTGGCATCTCCTCCCTCATCAATTTCATGTTTGCACTTGGCTTTTGCCCTGAATGATGGTTGAACTTGATGAGGACAGATAATTGGTTGTGGTCAGATGCCCTTGGATGGAGGCAGCAAGGGCTGGAGTTGATGAAGAATTTTTGTTGGTTGAGGTTTCAAGTGAAACTCCAACTCCTTGAATTATCCCTCTTGAGATTCTTAGGATTATGTATGGCTTTTGCCTCTCCAATTAAAGGAACCAAGACATTTTCTTGTCTCCAGATCCTCTTAGTCATGTACGAATGTCATACAAAGAATACATAGTGGTTTTCTTTTTCTTTCATTGCATACCTATGTACACCAACATTCCACTTCAACAACTTTACTGGTGTGGCATGATGCAGACAATTACATAATAGAAAAACACATGAAAAAATTGCCACATAGGGCATCCATGCATATTAAACCTTGATTTGACAGGGGAAGGGTAGTCCATGCAATTTGGAAACTTTAGGAGGAAGGTTTTTGCTAATTCTGAACTTTCCTGTAATAACTCCAACATCAACACCATATTCTTTATAAGCTTTGACACATATATATGAGAACTAGAATGGAGAAATTTTTTTTTTATGTTTAGGTCATGTTTGGTTCGGGGGAATTGAAGGTTGGTTTCCTTAATGCTGTGGGATTATGGCAGAGGTTATGCAGAATGTAGTGTGGGAAAGGTGTAGGACAAGGTTTCAAATCCCATCTTTGCCTCATTTTGTGAAAAGAGTAGGATGGGATGGTGTGCAAGAGTCAAATAACCATTCCTATTTTGATTTTTGAAAATGCTTAATTTAAAATTCATCCTTTTGAATCAGTGATAATTTCATGAGTCAAAATCATACATTTATGTGTGATGTGGCATTTTTATGTTATGTTTGGTGTTAAAATATTCTTCTTCAATTAGCCATCCTTTCTAAATCCTTGCAACTTATGGAACAATTTTCCATTAACAGGTCTGGCAAAAAGCATACTAATGTTTTATTGCGAGGATCAGTTTTTCGAAATTTCAGTATCAATTTCTTTATTTATGGTTTCCCGGTAAGTTTTTTTTTCTGATTATTTGCTTCCTACATTTGTTCATTACTTCTTCCATGTTTTTCTTTCATTTGTTTATCATTGCTAAAGATTTGATTTCACTGATAGGTTATTAATCACATTTCATATTTAGTCATAGAGATCTTGGTTTGTAATTTCCAACCAATGAAACATTTGTCAAACTCTTCAAATCACATATTTAGGCACAAATGATTTATGAGGATCAGAAACAAAAAATGAGCTTTCTATTATATCAAATGTTCTACCTCCTTGGAATAAAAAATAATATCAAGGGAAATTGGAATATTTCTCTAGTAAAACATTCAGAGGTTATTAATCAAATATCATATTTTACATATTTACTACTGCTCTCACTGGACTTTAGAATCTTCAAGTGCTTGCCGTTTAGTCTTAATAATGGATCTGATAAAATACTCAACTTGCAAAAATCAATATGACCAAAATTTGAACAACTAGATTCATGTTAATATAATAATTTTATTTTATTTATTTACTTTATATATTATTTTATTTATTTATTTCTGGTAAATAAATAAAATTTATTCACCATGAAAATATTACATTGTTTCAGTATCAGTATCATTACACTGCTATACACCAAAATTTTTACTCTTTATAACTTATTTGATATCATCAAGAGTAATCCTCAACTCACCTTCTAGGAAGGGTATTTAAGCATCACTGCAATATCATGTAGTACAAAATCATAGAGGGAGCAAATATATTAAGAAAGAACATATCATTATATGAACTAATAGTACTCTAAGTTAAACATAAGACATCAAATTCTCTTATTTTATCTTTATTCAGCCTAGTAAAAATTATTGTTTTGATGTGCTGAAGAAGGACTGCTTCATCCCTAACTTATTGTTTAAATAGTCTCAAATTTCTCTCCTCCTAAATGTGATACATAAACTCTACCGTCATCATCGGCATAAGTTGTTCTTTCCATGTCCTCATTTTAGCTATTCTAGCAGCTTGCATTATTTGTTTTGTAACATGTAGAAAGTTGTTTTGGTATCACCTTGAACTATACCTTTTTTTTTTGAATTTGGTTAGTATTGATCTCATGACCTCCCATCTAGAACCTCATGAATAATACTATTTGTGATAATTTAGATTGACTACAAAAATCATTAGCAAACTATTTTAAGGCTAAAATAATTTTAATAATATATATATATATATATATATATATGTGAACAAAGTGTAAGCTAATGCTCACGTTAATAACATCAAAATTTATTCATGAAAATTCCAAAATAATTTCTTTTGTTTCAATAGAATGTTAAAATAAAACAGTTATTCATCCCAAGTTTAGTATTTTTTCAAGTAAAGGTAATTTAATGACTCTAAAATGGAACTTAGTTGACCATGATTAACGTTCCAAGTGTTTGCATTACAAACTTGAAACATAATGTAATTTGACCACAAAAGAGAATTGCATCATGTATTGCTACCAGTATAATGTTTTCAACTTTCAACAATTGTCTTGACTAGTAAAATTTATTGGCTTTATCCCTTTTTCATTGTACACTAATTTCTAGTAAAAACTGAGAGATCTAATTTTGGTATGGATGCATGTAACACAATATTCCAAAGGAAAAACATCCCATATTCATGTTGACTTTTGTTTCTCATCATCGTCATTATAGGATCAGGATCAAAAAATGGGTACCCCTGAAAGAAAGGAATAAAAGATGGAAGAACAAATTATTGATCATTTACTTCTTGTTTTGGTGCTAGATTATTTTGCTCATTAGATATTTATGATTATAGTGATAAAAACCTAACGTGTGACCATGACAGGTGTTGTTATTTTCACTTTCCTTTTGGAGCTTCAGTTTCAGTAGTATATGTGCTTTTGGTTTGCTAGCATATGTTGGGTATGTATTATTTGCCTTTCCCTCATTGGTAGAACTACACCGATTGAATGGCCTGCTTCTGATCTTCATTCTCCTTTGGGCTGCGAGTACATATGTATTTAATCTGGCATTCATATTCCTTAACAAAAAAATCCAAAAGGTATTCTACTTATTCATGCGTTTATCTTTTTTTAATATTTATTTACCTACACAACCTAATATTACATACAATCTTATCCAGGACATGGTGATTTGGGAAACTATTGGACTGTGGCATTACCCTATTCCCGGATTTTTCCTCCTTGCACAGTTTGCTCTGGGGGGCCTTGTGGCATTAGTTAACCTTGTAAACAATTCAGTGTTTCTGTACTTATCTGATGAAGGTGGGCAGTTGTCCAATAATGACAATATTGTTGAAGGTAAATGAATGGCACAGCTTCACAGAGAAGTTTTCAGAAAAATGTTTTTATTGGAAAGTTTACTTTCTAGTGCTAAAGGAGAGAGGCCTTCAATCTGTTACTTATGGTCCTGCAACCTGTCTTTATCTTCACCAATACATGCAGAGATTTGAAATTCTTGCTTTGACTTGGGTTCTTATTAAAATTAGGTTGCACTCACACCCCCTACTTGCACCATCATTAAGTTTTCAAACAATAAAATCTCCCCTCTAAATTTTAAAACCTACACTTACAACCCCACACTTTCATTTTGATGAGGTGGCAGTATTTTTTAATAATATGTTTTACCTTATCATCACAATACTATCACCACGTTATCATACTTTAAAATAATAATGATGTGTTATCTTATATGGTGATGATGTGAAAAATCATGAAAAAATAGTGCCACCATATCAACAAGAAAGTGATGGGGTATAAATATAGGTTTTAGAACTTGGAGAGGAGATTTTTATTGTTTC
This sequence comes from Thalia dealbata, assembly GCA_030544415.1. Taxonomy (NCBI): domain Eukaryota; kingdom Viridiplantae; phylum Streptophyta; class Magnoliopsida; order Zingiberales; family Marantaceae; genus Thalia; species Thalia dealbata. Next base: position 29,820,404 of record CM060454.1, on the reverse strand, counting down.
AAAACATAAAAGGGTTGCAAGTGCAATTAAAGAATAGTATAGGGGGTGCGAGTGCAATTATCCCTTAAAATAATCATGTAATTACCATGCCTTTCCTTTTTTCTTAATGCTAATTGGTTGAAAATCTGCCATTTCATTTGTCAGTTATTTTGTTTTCCTTTAGGTTACGTTGCAGTTACAATTAGCAATTGTATCCCTCTAAGTTTCATAATTCCCTTTACAACCTCAATTTATAGTTGTACCCTCCTAAGCTTGTGTGGCAAGTTTTTAGTAACATATCATCAACTTTGCTGACAATCCATGTCTGAATCCACGTTAATTCTTTCTTCTTATCCAAGTGCAGCAATTCACCTGTTGTTGTAATGATATAGAAGTTTCAAGTTTTCTATCTTCCTTCAGAAGGGTTGCAATTGCTATTACCCAAAAGCACATGAGATGTAACTGTAATTTTCTCTTTCTTTACAAGATAAAAGTTTCAAAAATGTAGCTTATTAGATCAATTATCTTTTAACAAATTTTTGCATTCTTCTTAATCAACTAGTAATAAAAGTTGTTGTGGATTAAAAAAAAACTAGTAATAAAAGTTGAGAAGTGCTTCATAGCTGTTTATAGCATTAAAATCTTGAGTAGGTTGTCCTGGATTTGAGGCCCACAAATTGACTTTAAAAAGAAAAAAAACTGGTAATAAAAGTTGATTAAGTTTTAGTCAGACTATTTCAATATCGAATATCTGCTTCCATATTGACCAGTATGATTGTATTTATTTTTCTCTTTTCAATCTTCATTTCCTACATTTGGGATTTTTTTGTGTGCTCAAGCTATCTTTATTTCTTATATCTTTTTGTTTCTCATACCCGGTTATATCATGGCATTCTCCTTGTGCTACCCACCTTTAATGAAGATTTCAGCATACTTTTTGTAACTCTGCCTCAATATGTAAGTTTAAAAATGATATGTTCTTCCTCTGTTATTTATTTGTTGAAAAAAACTATTTGTCAAATAGTTTGTTGATCCTTGTCAACTATAAACCTATGTTTGCTTATAATGAGGTCAAGTACCTCAAGTCAATCTCCTGCTATGTTAGTTGTTTTGAGGATAGTGATTACTTCAATATTTATTCTTGTTCTAACTTCAGTATTTGTCTTTTACTTTAGCTGATTATTTGATTCTCATTTTCTTCTATTTTGCTGCTACGTTCTTTGTCTCTTCTTAAAGAAATAAAATATGTGGCGCTAAACTAGCCTCCTAATTTTGCAGATAAAGAGGACACAAAAGTTTTAATTGTAGCTACTATAGCATGGGGGCTGCGCAAAATTTCTCGTCCAATTACTCTTACACTATTGTTTCTTCTTGTCATGAAACCTGGCCTTCTTCGTGCTGCTTACTGTACAGTGAACCACTCTTTTTATTTTTTTTAGTTTTTATTTTATTTTTATCTTTATATTGTTTTTGTGTTATTTTACATAAGTTGTTTAATTCCAACATTCAATGAAATCTTCTCATGATCTTGAGTGAAGTGTGTTATGCAGTTTATTGTCATTCTCATTATACTTCATCATTAAGTATAGTGATTCTCATTCAAAATTTCACACAACAGATTCTTTTTTCTTAGAAGAATATCTTGACTAGAATACTTGAAGATGAATCCGTCATCCTTTCTCCTGGATAACATTTCTACAGCCCTTAATGATGCCCATATAACTATGCATTGCAAGAAAGAAAAAAACAATGAGGCCTTATTGATAAAGAGTTAGTTACAAATACTTAGCATTCTACTGCTTTCAGTTTTCTCCAAAATTATATTTTTCGTCATAATCTTTGTATTTGTACTAATACTTTGCATTCTGTAGTCATCAATGTTCCATAAAAAAAAAGAACTTTGTCAATTTGGTCAAAAGCGTGGACATATGTAAATGTTTTTTTAAAAAAGTTTTGTGGGTCTCGAACCCATGACCTTTCCCATTGAGCTATACTTTGCATTCATTTCACTATTCTGAAACGATATAATATCATCCAAAAGGATGTGAAGGTAAAGAAAAAAGAAAATATACAACTTAGAAAGAAAATAGAGAAAAAAGAAGAAAACATAACATAACAGAGAGAAGCTTAGGCTAGGACAACACCTTCCTTAAATCATACTGCACTAGAAAACTCATAGTAGGAGACTTACCAACTGTGAGGGTCTAATGCAGCTTGTGAGATGTGTAGAAAGTTGAGGCATATGCTGCCTTGTTGATTTCGAAGTCCCTATGAAGCATCTCCTATTTCTCTCACCCCATAAACTCTAATGCCATATTGCTAGTTGTCTAATCTTTGTCAATTTTGTATTCTCATCTTCCTTCAAGGGCCATGGAAATTGAAACATCATATGATCCCACTTGCAATTGCTTCAAGTATAAATACCATCTGTTTCTCGTATAGGGGCAAAGATAGAATAGGTGGTCCCAAGTCTGAACATCCCCTTTGCAAAGGATACACTCCTCATCAACCCTAATGCCCTTGCAAATCAAATGCATCTTAGTTTGCAGTTTGTCTTTTCTCATTAACCAATTGAAGAAGTTAATTTTAATTGGTAGCCTAGTCTTCCATGAGATACGATCTTCAAGTTTTGTTCTCTATAATCAAGTTTTTTTGTTCTTGAAAAATTGAAAAAACTAAAGAAAATGTACATGTAAAAAGCTTTAATCTGTTAATCAATGGTTTGTTTGATAAGATGTTGATAGCCATGAAGATGTTTGAAAACAAGTAGAGAACAAGAGAAACTAAGGTCCTGTGGGAAAGCTCTTGCTTCTCCAGCACTCAGCAAGCTTAATTTATACATGGCTAGAGAATTTTTACAACTCATTGTCGCACTCATGTTCACACTACAAAAATGAGTGTCATACTTACAGGTCAATTAATTAAATAATAAGGAAATGAAATCTGAGCATTAATTCCTATTACTATTTCCAACAATACATAACTAATGGATGGTGGAAAGTGTTAGCTCATGTATGGTGCAAAATAGTCAGGGACGACAAGGTGAAAAATGAAATAAATGTACAAGATGGTTACCATGACTATTAATTTCTGCACTCTGCTTTAGTCTTGCAAAAGTCTGTATGCTCAACTGTACTCCTTTCCTTGAAGGACCATAATGTCATTGTTGACTACCTCTCATTGTCATTCTTATCTTTACGTCATGCCAAATTCAAACTCTTAGTGTTGCACCTGGCTTATAGTACTAGCCTTCTAGACATCATTATTCTTGACATGTATATGCATAGTATTGTCAATCATATAGGTTCATTATTGAAAAAAAAAAATTAGTGCGCTTCATCTTAGTCATCTTAATTGGATCATGGTTTTCTTTAGATTATAACATCCTCTTATATCCTAATGTTGATGAATCAAACCAAAAAATTCCAGTCTTTGGTCTAAAAAGGCTTTCCAAGTACTTTATGTGCACGATGGTTGAATCTAGTGCCTGGGATTGGGCTTAATGATCTTAAGTTCTCTGATTTGTTTTTGACCAATGAGATCTGGTTTCTTCATTGTGTTTAGGATTTATTTCTTAGTGATTAATGTTCTGACCTGAAAAGTGTTAACTCTGCTACTCAACTTTTATGTGCCAGTCCATTGAGTTCATTACCACCTGTTTGAGTTGGCAGATTCTTACATTAAGGGTCCTAGATGTTTATATCAATAGTGAAATCATGTATTTTCTTAACTTGGCAATTCATGTTTATTTGAATAAAAGTCATTATAAGTGCTTCCCTAGATGTGAACAGGAAAAAAGAATAAAACTTAAAAAGAAAACAGAAAAGGAAGATAAAACATAGTAGAGCAAAAAGAAAAAAACTAGGATAGCACCTCCTTTGATCATACGTCACTAAAGAGCTCTCGGTGAAAGGACAAACCAACTATAAGAGTCTAAGGTGGCTTGTGAGATATGTAGAATGTTAAGGAAGAAGTTGCCTGCATGGCTAAGTTCCTTGTTGATTTTGAAATCCCTATGAAACATCTCCTATTTCTCTTGCCCCATACACTCCAATGCCATACTGCTAGTTGTGTGATATTTGTAGCCCCCTTGCAATAATTTTACTATATGTTATATCTGTAACTATAAAATATTGCATTTTCCCTCATAAAAACATATTACATTTACAATCACACTATCAAGTTTCAATAGGGCTCCTGTTTATTGCTGTTTATATATTTTAGGCATATAAATTGACGGGACACTGGTCTGTGTGCATGTTGTTTCTATTTGTTCTATGAGCATTTATTCTGCCTCAGATCAGTGATAGATAAAAAAGTCAATCTTATTTATTTTCTTGGAAAATTTTGCTATGAGCTGCTTCTTGTGAAGCTCTTTTTTCTCTTCCATATACTTATGCTATGATAACCTCCTCAATATTTTTCTTTCAGTGTGCTTCTTCTTGGTGTTTCTGTTGAGCTACTCCCTCAGCAAAAAGATGCGGCAAACTTTAATTATCTTTTGCGAGACACATTTTGCACTGTCATACATCTTGCAGCTTGATCTAATATCAAAATCCTTGGAACGAAGTGGTTCCTTGACTCTGCTTATTCTGTCTCAATTAGGTATCTCATATCAATTTCATTGTTTTTTCTAAACTAATAATAATTTCACCATGCTCTAGTTCAATACAGATTCTTATCCTTTTTTCTTGGATTTTATAATGTCGTTTGTAACATTTGTTGTCATCAGCCAACTATGGTGCTTCTGAACATATGCTCTAATGATTGCATATGCTATAAATTTTCAGTCACATTAAGAGTTCCTCTGTAGATTGCATGGTTGTTCTATATGCACAGCATTTCGATATATGAAATGATTTGTCTAAAATTGGCCTATCAGTTTTATGAGCTATTATTTAAAGTTGGGGTCAATTACTTTTACACCCCCTTCAGATCAGTTATACTTGCAGTCCTTATATTTTTGGAAATTACTCCTGCAACTCCACAACATCCAACCAATCCACCCAAGTACATTAGCAATTATTTTTGTAATTATTTTTTTTCTTCAGTTCATATGTTGTCTACAACATCGTCATCTTTTTCCCCCCAAAGTCCCCTTATTGTCCACCAAAAATTAAAATCTCGGTATCAGATGGCGTACCAACTTTTCACTGAATCAGTAGATATTTTTCCTATGTTTTTTTTTGAGAAAAACATTGCATTCATTTCACCAATATGAAATGATACAATATCATCCAAAAGGATGTGAAAGAAAGACAAGAAAGTATAAACTTAGAACGAAAACAGAGAAAGAAAGAAACATAACATAACAAAAGAAACTTTAACTAGGACAACACCTCCCTTGAACTCATACTGCAAATTGCAACAAAGAAAAGAAGAATAAAAATATGTGAAAGAAGAACAAGAATCAGAAGAAACATAAGAAGAATTGAAAAAGGAAGAAGTTGAAGTAGGAAAATCAGAAGAGGTGTAGAAGAAGAAGAATCAGGAAAGGAAGAAGGAGGAGTAAGGGGGAAGATGGAGAAAAAAGGCAGTAGAAAAAGAATGAGTGAAAAATGGAAAATAAGAATGAAAAGTAGAAGAGATAAAAGATGAAGAAGTAGAAAAAGAAGAACAATCAGGAGAGGTAGGAAAAGAAGATGAAGAGGTAGAGGTGTTTGTGCATACCTTGCAGATGACAAAGGCAGAGGTGAAGATGAAGAACAGAGGTGGTGGAGGAAGTGAAGGCAGAGATGAAGAAAGAACATGAAGAAGAGGTGGCAGATGAAATGAAGGCATGTGGGTAAAGTGTCTCAGTACGAGCCTAACTGAAATCAATCAAGCTGCTCACCTGTCCCCTAGAGGGATAGTAAGGACTAGTGTTTTGGAGAGGATTCATATCCTTGATGCCCATACACAGACAAACTTTTTCTCCTTTCCCACCTATCCTCCTATCCTCCTTCCTTTTCTCCTCATCTTTATCTCCCTCTCTCTTCCTCCCTTTTTTTCTTTTCTTTCTTCTCTTATAATAAAGATTTGAAAATAAAAAATTATAAAGTATAAAATAAAGCTTGTAGAATATGAAGATGATGATAAACTGCTTGGATTGGTGATAATATTTAGTTACCATATAAGTTAGGAGGTATTGACTAGAAATTGAATGGGTGTAAAGGTAATTTAAGAAAATAGAGAGGGTGCAAGTATAATTATCCTACAATGAGTATATAATTAACATTAGAGTTTTGAAGCTTGTGAGGCTTCTTATTATATTTTAGCTACAGTCATAATGACTGTTTTGATAAGATATCCCAAAAAGGCTCATTCATGTGTTGGTTTTCAATTTGTTTAGTAGGATTAGTTTTATTTTTTTTAGAACTTATTGAACCCATGACCTCTCGTATAGAACCAAATTATTCTACTTTGTAGGATTAGTTTTATGATCTTCTTAGAAGTCTTTTTATGAGCTTGTTTATAAGTGTCACTTTTAAGACTTTTAGTAGCAACATTCATTACTTAAGTGTCACTTTTGTCTTACAGGACTGCTGCAGCATGCTGACTACATGGATTTTGTAGAGATTGGAGTACTAGTGTGTTTCTGTGCATTACAGAATCATGGATTTGATATCCTCTGTTCATTTTCTGCTATCCTGCAGCATACACCACGCCCTCCACTTGGATTTAGCGTCTTAAAAGCTGGTCTGAAGAAATCAGTTTTGCTATCAGTGTACAACTCACCAACCTCCAGAGACATAGACCTCAGATCTGCACATGGTATATGACTTTTACCTGAGATTAAGCACAAAGATGCTATAATACTGTTGATTTTCCACATGTTTCTCCTCTTTTTTTCCTTTATTGCAACTGTCATCTTCCTCTTTGTAACATAATCACATTCACACCTTTGCACGCCCCTACTCTATTGGTACCATCTCTATCTTCTTATGAATGCCCTTGGTAGATAGGATCCATTGGCAATGACTTGTTAACTCACTTCATCAAACACCTAGTTAAGAACCATAACATAAAAAGAGGTAGATAAGGTCTAATATCACAATATCTTAACCTGCACTAGTCCTCAACTAGACCAGTATAGTACTAGTATCGAGAGTGTATTGAGTATTGGTATACACTATTCAGAAACTTCTAAGAATACCAAATTTTTTAAAAATTATAAAATAAATATAAAATTTTGGAGTTAAAAATAATAATATAGAAATTTGAAATTATAAAAAGAATTTATTAAGAGCCAGTATTTATATTTAGTAAAGGTGTATTTGTAGTTAGGAAAAACCATAAAGGTTATTTTGAAAAAGTCTTGAGAGTAGATGTAACCCCTGTTGAGCATGCAGTATGTCAACTTGATACTGCTTGGGTGTACTGGGTGGCACAGCACATAGACTGCAGAAACCATCGGAAATCAGGCAATCTGCATACCAATGTGTATGAGTCCAGTAAATACTGAGTGTATTAGTTTTGATGCGATCAGTATTGAAAACTGTAGTGCTAGGTAAACTTTTTTTTTTGTTGTTGTTGCTGGATCTAGGTAAATTTACTTTAGCATAACTGATGCTGAACTAAAAGGTAGGTGTTGGATGAAATGGGTGCCAAACATGTTTCTTTATTAAAACATAGTCCTTAATCGGCGAGTCAGATCAATAACTTTTGGTTTCTATATTATATCTGGTGTAAAGCAGCAATATTTTTCAGCAAATTGCATTAGCATTGGTTTTTTATATTGCACATACTAGGAATGCATGCCATTCATCACTTATATTTCATCTTATTTTTTCCTCATAGTACAGACAGTTATGCATCATGATAACACTCATATTCTGCCCACTAATTTTCTCTATATCCATCTCTTGTTTTTTTGTTGGAAGAAATTATTGTTATATGCTAAATAATTTGTTTAAATCTTTTTCCTGTGTCATATAGAGAGAAAGACAGCCATATATCTCAGCAAAGTCAGTGAAAAATTTTTGACTACATATCGGTCGTATGGGACATATGTGGCATTTCTTACCATCCTTTGCACACTATACTTGGTGACTCCAAACTATATATCATTTGGTTTTGTTTTCTTCCTCTTGTTTTGGATAATTGGAAGGCAGCTTGTGGAGAAGACGAAAAAGAGACTTTGGCTTCCTTTAAAAGTCTATGCTACTATTGTTTTTGTGTTCACCTATATCTTGAGCATTTCTTCTGTCTTAGCATCATGGTTGTCCAAATTGGTTAACCTTTATCCTGATTTGGGCTTTAATCCTGAAGCTTCTTTGTTGGCAAATGTTTGGCAATCCCTGGCTGTCTTGGTTGTCATGCAGCTCTACAGCTACGAAAGGAGGCAAAGCAGGAATAAGACAGTTGTTTCTTCTGATGCATCAGACCTTGGATGTCTTGGTTTTTTCAGAAGATTCCTGATATGGCATAGTGAAAAGATCTTGTCAATCTCTCTATTTTATGCTTCTCTGTCTTCAATAAGTGCATTTGGCCTCCTTTATCTTCTTGGTCTAACCATATGTTCTACTCTACCAAAATCTTCGAAGATGCCTTCCAAAATATTCCTTATTTACACAGGCTTTCTTGTTGTGTCAGAATATCTATTCCAAATGTGCTGCAAACCTGCCAACATGTGTCCTGATCAACAGCTCTATGGTTTGTCTCTGTTTCTTGGTTTCAAATTTTATGACTCAGGATTTTGGGGCATTGAGTCTGGCTTAAGGGGAAAAGTTCTTGTAATAGTTGCATGTATACTACAATACAATGTTTTCCGTTGGCTAGAATGGATGCCAGATTCTCTAATACACAAGGGTAAGTGGGAGGAGCCTTGTCAGTTGTTTATTTCAGCAGAGCATTCTTCAAACAGTGTACTGGTATATGCTGAAGAAAATAAGAGACTACTAGATTCAACTCTATTATCTGCAAGTGAAATAACATCTAATTCACATCCCTCCAGCCTCAATAAAATATCAGAATCTACTGATGATGTGTCAAAAGGCTCAGAGGATAGGAATAATAGATACTCATTCGCTTATATTTGGGGTAGTTCCAAAGAGAGTCATAAGTGGAACAAAAAACGCATCCTTGCTTTGAAGAAGGAAAGACTTGAAATGCAGAAGACTACACTAAAGATCTATTTGAAATTTTGGATGGAAAATCTGTTTAAACTCCGAGGTCTAGAGATCAATATGATTGTGTTACTTTTGGCAAGTTTTGCTTTGTTGAATTGCATCTCCTTGTTTTACATTTTATGCCTTGTTACATGCATTCTTCTTAAACGAGAAATTATTCAGAAGCTGTGGCCTGTGTTTGTTTTCATATTTGCTTCTATCCTGATTATCGAGTACTTCATCATTTGGAGAGATCTCATTCCATGGACTCATGCAACTACAGTTGTAGAAATAAGCTGCCATGATTGCTGGAGCAACTCAGATAACTACTACAGTTATTGTACAAAGTGTTGGCTAGGTACTCCTCTGCAACTGTATATACATTATAATGCCTACTTGTCTGCATCGTAAATTTTTAATGCATGTCAACTGTTTATTTTCTTTTTCTCTCTATTTTATTTCACATCCCTTTGGATGATATATTGTATCGTTTCAGATTGGTGTAATGAATGCAATTCTACTATTCAAAAAAAATTTATAAACTGCAAATGATGATCCCTTTTATGTGATGCAGGTTTGATTGTTGATGATCCACGCATGCTTTTGAGCTATTATTTGGTTTTTATCTTCTCTTCTTTCAAAATCCGTGGTGACCATTTTGTGGGGTTCTCAGAATCACATACCTACCATCAGATGTTGTCTCAAAGACGAAGTGCACTAGTATGGAAGGACCTTTCTTTTGAAACAAAAAGCTTCTGGACTTTTCTTGATTATCTGAGACTGTACTTGTACTGTCATTTATTAGACATTGTCCTTGCATTAATTTTGATAACTGGTACTCTGGAATATGATGTTTTGCATCTTGGTTACCTTGGGTTTGCACTTGTGTTCTTCCGAATGAGACTTGAAATACTTAAGAAGAAGAACAAAATCTTCAAGTTTTTGAGAATATATAATTTTACAGTCATAGTGCTTTCTCTAGCTTATCAATCTCCTTATCTTGGGGTTTTCAGCTCTGGCAAGTGCGAACAGATTGATTATATATATGAGGTTATTGGATTTTATAAATACGACTATGGATTCCGGATAACATCAAGATCGGCATTAGTTGAGATAATAATCTTTCTCTTAGTGTCTGTGCAGTCATATATCTTCTACTCTGGAGATTTTGACTATGTGGCAAGATACCTGGAAGCAGAGCAGGTTGGTGCTATGGTTCGAGAACAAGAGAAAAGGGCTGCTTGGAAAACTGCACAGTTGCAGCATATCCATTTATCAGAGGAACAAAAACACCAGCGCAACATGCAAGTGGAAAAGATGAAAGCTGAGATGCTTAATCTACAAGTTCAGCTCGAAAGGATCAACTCAATTCAACCTCCTGATGGAAATTCAATGCATAAAGAAGGTCTTCGAAACAGAAGGAACTGCACCATAACCAAGGAAAAAGTTAATCAGGCACCAGAATATGAGTTTGGACCATCTACCATGAAGGATGAAGATTTCAATAAAGAGTTGCACAATTCCTTCGACTTTGTGGTGCCTGAAATATATAAGAATATGACACCACAGTTAATATCTGATTCTGAAACCTCACCTACTAGTGCAAAAAGTCTAAGCTCATTTTCTGCAGATATGAAGAAAAATGCTTATTCTAATTCTGAGATAAATGAAATTGGTGATGCAGATGATACTGCAGAGTGGAATGCAAATAAAAGAGAGAAAGAAAGGAGCAAGAGTAAGGAGAATCCTTTAGTATCTGCTGTGCAGCTGATTGGCGATGGTGTTTCTCAGGTACAGTCCCTTGGAAATCAGGCAGTTACAAATATAGTGAGCTTTCTGAATATTGAGCCTGAAGAATCTGATTCTAGCGGGCATTTAGATTTAGATGATGCAGTACACAAGGAAATAGAGAATCAAAGGAATACAGAAAATGGTTGTTTTGATCTGATGTCTTCGGTTCATTCTGATATAGGGACAACAACCCCACCAGCTAGCTTGCAGATAGGAAGGATCTTTAGTTATATATGGTCACAAATGCGATCAAATAATGATGTTGTCTGCTACTGTTGCTTTGTACTCGTTTTCCTCTGGAATTTTAGTTTATTATCCATGTTTTACCTTGCTGCTCTTTTTTTATATGCCCTGTGTGTGAATTCTGGCCCTACTTTTTTATTTTGGCTGATCATGCTAATCTACACAGAAATCAATATTTTGGTTCAGTACTTGTTTCAGATAATAATCCAGCATTGTGGATTGAGTTTACAAATGGATCAACTTATATTGCAAAAGTTAGGATTTCCTGAACATAGAATGAAGGCATCATTTGTTATCAGCACCTTACCCTTGTTTCTTGTGTACATATCAACTCTTTTACAAAGTTCAATTACAGCTAAAGATGGTGAATGGGCACCTGTAACGGATTTTAAATTTTCACCAGGGAGAAATTATTATGATGAAGGCTCTAGTTCAGGTATTGGTTGGAAAGAAAGGCTGTGCCAGTTAGTTTCATCACTTGTGAATCCACTGAGGATAATATCGAGAAGCTTCATTAGGTATTGGAGATCAATAACTCAAGGATCAGAGGCCCCCCCATACTTTGTACAACTGTCGTTAGAAGTTAATAATTGGCCAGATGATGGTATCCAGCCAGAGAGAATAGAATCTGCAATAAATGAGTTGCTTGATAATGCTCATGAAGAAAGATGTGATGCAGAAGATGCATTGTCATGTCATTCTGCTAGTAGGGTCAGAATTCAGAGCATGGAGAGAAGTCAAGAAAACAAGAATATCGCAGTGGCTGTCCTTGAAGTTGTGTATGCTTGTCCTCCAGTAGGATGTGCACCAGCAGAGTGGTGCAGATCACTAACCCCAGCTGCAGATGTAGCTGCTGAGATTCTTAATTCCCAAGAATCTGGAATTCTCAAAAAGATTCACTTCCCATACCCTATAATTTGTGTGATTGGGGGAGGCAAAAGAGAGATTGACTTGTACGCATATGTCTTTGGAGCTGATTTGGCAGTTTTCTTTTTAGTTGCCATCTTATATCAATCAGTTATCAAGAACAATAGCAAACTTCTAGATGTGTATCAGCTTGAAGACCAGTTTCCAAAGGAGTTTGTTTTTATACTAATGGTGAGGACATGTGTGTTAAGTAATTTTTCAATTGTATCCTAGTATAACAAACCTTATTACTAGATACCAATATTATAATACTTAGTTTTATATTATGGCATAAAACTCAGTGCAGTTCACGGGGGATATGGTAACAATTGTATCAATCCAGAAAAAGAAAGGTGGAAGATGAAATTTGTTGATTACAGACCTAGAACAGCTATTCCAGCTGTGACAGCTTAGACTAGTTTAAATGCTGTAAGAACTTATGAAAAGTTTTTGACTGCATGCTACCTCAATCAAGAAAACTAGAACAGCATCATATCAGCAGCTGCTGCAGAAAGGTGCAAACCTTCAGCAACAGGCTGTAAAGCCTTCAATTGCTGCAACACTGGATGCAGCATATTCTTTGAAAATACGCCTGTCAACAATATTATTTTTTATATATCTGGTTCATGTCTGAGTACCTCGTGTACTTAAAACACTTAAAATGACTAATCTAGTATGTAGGATGTTCCTTATCTCTTTTTATAATTATGTTTTCTAATGTTGTTTTTTTTGTTCTTTACAGATTCTCTTTTTCTTAATCGTTCTTGATCGCATTATTTATCTGTATTCTTTTGGCATCACCAAAGTTATATATTACATTTTCAATCTTATCCTATTCACATACTCAGTTACTGAATATGCTTGGGCTATGGAAACATCACATAAGCGTATAGGAGGACTTGCTGTTCGTGCTATCTACATGACGAAGTCTGTTTCCTTAGCATTACAGGCATTACAAATCCGCTATGGGATTCCCAACAAAAGCACCTTATATCGCCAGTTTTTGACAAGCAAAGTTACACAGATACATTATTTTGGATTCCGATTATACCGCGTTATACCATTCCTATATGAACTGCGATGCGTACTTGATTGGTCATGCACGTACACCTCTCTCACAATGTATGATTGGTTGAAGGTAAAATATCTTTCATTAACATTTTTGGCCTAAACATCCATTAATTCATCACTACAATTCGACTATCAGAGAAAAGACCTCTTTTCAGGTATTTATGACCTTTCAGTAGTTTGATGAATATGTAATATGGTGGACCTTTTCTTCTTTCAATTCCTTAGTAATGTTAACTTTTCAAATTATAGGTTTTACTTGTGTTCTCTTGTCCTGAGTTGTATAAGATGTGGTATAATGCTGTAATTATGTTCCATCGACACCATTTGAGCACCTTCCTCTTTTTCACATTATTCTCCTCAGTTCAATCTTCCTCAAGTGTGAGACCAACTCATACTGAGCCATACATTGATCCGTGGCTTGCAATAATCCAATCAATGACCAAAATCAGCATTGGCGTAGATACTTTAACCCTTTATTGAACAATATCTTTGTTATAATTTGCTATTTTTGGAATCAACTTCACTTCCTTGATGAAATATTTTGTTTTTTCTTCAAGGACTCATGAATTTAAGAATCATCGTTGAATAAAATTGTAGCTATGTTTACCAAGGATGAACAACTCAGCATAACAGACCAGTGGCTTGTTTTTTAACTGATTCAAGCCAAGACTAGCATGTGGACCAGTTGATTCTGGCTAGTCCATGATAACTTGAAACATGCTGCCGTAAGAATGGCAGTGTACCAGCAAATGATTTGTGTTGGCATGACGATGAAACATCGACATATTCTGTTTAGTTATGAAAATGTCACTAAACATATTACTCAATATTACTGTTGAATCACAAGCAAGAGTTTTCAAAGAATCATGGGAGACTTATTATTATTGGTGTTGTATAACCTGAGGGACTTTCAAATATGGTCTCTAGGTACTCCAAGTAGGGAACAAACTAACTTAGAACATGTATTTAGGTCTATGGTGCAAAATATGCATATAGGTATTAGCAAATAAACTATGAATTCATTCAAATTTGCTGGAAGATAATATTGATTACAAATCGATTATTCCACTTTACTACTTTTTTATAGGTTTTAAGTTCACATATTAGGATTTGTTACTCCTAAATGTAAATACTTGAATAATTATATATATTTATTTTTATAAAGTGTGTTGGTAAGTGATCTGGTACTAGACCACCTGTGGATTAGTATGGAGCCTGGTACTGTGATTCCAAACCTTGATTTTACAATTCCAGTAACCTAAAAAAAATTATAATTTTAATTTGTCCTAATTGTCAATTCAAAAAACAGAATACTGAAGGTTCTATGCTGACTAGGAGTTTATTAAGGAAGCCAACTATTTCTAGTACATATTTTTGATATAAGTATTACATGTCCTAATTTGTAATACCTAAGGCCTCTTTCTAGTTTCTCTCGTTGGTAATGTGGTGGTCAGGTAATAGATGGTTTTTTCCTATTTTCTTTTGCTTCTTTCTCTTTCTTTCCTACGACTTCAGCTTGTGCCATGCACATCTTCTATCATGTTCTTGAAGTGCATACAAGTTTCCCTCCTTCAAGAAAACAAAGTACATGTTATGGACAAACATTACAATCTTCCACATTGTAAAAAAATTGCAAAAACAAGTTTTCATTTCTCATCTATTAAGCTCTACTAATGATGCTGCTGATTTTTTGTATCTTTGAACAATGATGGTGCTGGTTGTTGGTCTAGATTATTTTCCAAGTATATAATCCAATCTGGTGATATTTTTCATGACAGTTGGAGGATATATATGCAAGCTTGTTTCTTGTCAAATGTGATGCTAATTTGCATAGAGCAAGACACCAACCTGGGCAAAGACAATGTAAAATGACCAAATTCTGCAGCGGCATATGTTTATTCTTCATATTAATATGTGTAATCTGGGCTCCTATGCTGGTAAGTAGATCTGGTAATATAGCAAAATTCTGAATCTCATTTGATTCTGGAATATTGTAGTTCATACTTAACATTAATTTTGAATATTTTTTATGAAATGAATAACTTAACACCATCGATGTTAGGAGTGTGGAAAATCAAGGTTCGCATCATGCAGAAACAAAAGTACAAAATTATAGAGATTTTCTCTTGCTTGTTTAATTTCTTGCAACATTTTCAAAACTGTACTTCCTTTTTTGTCTTTCATTTTCTTAAATTGTTTATCAGATTCATATTCTCTTATTTTAGAGATATTTTCCTCTACTTTCCTATAGTTGAGGTGACAATTCATCGTATTGTGCCATATGAAAGCAAAGTTCAAGTTAGAGTGAGTCAACTCGAACCTGACCTACTTCTTTTAGGTCAGAAAATTCAAATCAACATAACATAGTCCTATCTACAAATTGATAACACGGCACAACTTGACAACATGACTTGACATGTTGTTTTTTAAGTTTTGCACACACATGCAAGCCTCATGAGTAATAGTTTTTTCTTCACTTTCAAGGCTTACTTCAAGGAAGTTAATATGATACCTTTCTAGGGTCAAAATTCAGGTTTGGTCGGTTAATGCAGATCTGGAAACAAATGGGTCATTATCAGGTTGACTCAAATGTGATTATATCAAAGTTAAAATTGAAATTTTATGTCAGATTCTTGGGTCGTTTCAAACTTATGAGCTCTATCCTATTTTATGTGCACAGTTTAAACTCGCAAATCGTACTGTTCAGAATGAAGCAGTACTTGATGTGCTGGTTAGGAACCCAGGTCTGTATACCCTAAATTCATATGTTCCAATGTAGTGGGATCGCTGGGACCATTGAGTATGATATATGTGCAAAAGTGGGATAACAGAGAAAAGGAGTGTAGAAGAGAAATATGAGTAATAGAGAGGACAGTTTTCAATTATTCACCCATCAATGGTAGAAAAAGAAAGTAAGAGAAGGAACTAGGCTGTATGTCTCATTTAGATTCGGTGGGAAGAGGTGGTACTGGAGTCTGCAACAATACTGTAGTTGTACTGCAGTACTGTATTAGGAAGTGTTGCTGAGAGGGAGTGGTCATGAGTGTGGCTACGGTGGAACTAAAGAGAGTTTGTCAGATTTGACCTACTTGGATAGACACTGATGACATTATAGCATGACTAGTAAACATAGACTTGCAAATAAGGAAATATTCTAACATCATTCATACAGGAGATTTTTAGCCCTAAATAAGAATATTCACAATGTTTTAGTATGTACTGGATTGCTCCAAATGGTGAATTACAATTTTTTTTGAAATGGAAGATTGCAATCATTTCACCAATGTGAAATGAATCATCCAAAAGGTGGATGAGGAAACATCAGGCAAAACATTTAAATAAAACACAAAACCAAAAAAAAGATGCAAAGAAACAAAGGGGAATATAGTCCATTTGTTCCTCCCTCAACAAAGCTTCACTGAGGCAAATGGGCGATAAAGAAAGAAAATGCTGCTGCTGCTTCTGCAGCCAGCGTCCTTGCAGCTTTGGAATTCCCTTGAAAATATCTCTTGTTTCTTTCCCCATACAAACCAGTGCCATACAGCCAATTGTTTTGCCATAATCAGCTTCTGTTTTTTCTCCTTGAACTGAAATGGCTCTGTTTTTTATGTTGATCTTGCTACCTTGAGTTTTGCCAAGTTCCGGTACCAACAGGCAATATCGTACAAACATTCAAAAAAATATGATCTTTAGTCTTAACCTCTTCCATAGAAAAATTGCACTTCTCCTTGACCATAATTCCCTTACAAATCAAGCACATCTTGTTCTGTAGCTTATCTTTCTTCAACATGCAATTGAAGAAATTGATTTTGGGAGGCAGCTTCAACTTCCAAATTTTGATAGCTTTAATGCCTCCCTGATTCCTTGATCACACTGTGAAAGGAATGGGAAGAATAGATGCCATTTGAAAACCACTGCCAAGTAATTACCTTACTGCCCCTACTTAGCTCAATATCTCTCAAATCAGCTACAAGTTGTTGCCTGGCTTTCTCTGATTCTGCATTGTTTAAGCCAGCATGGAAACACCCTATTTTCCCAAATCACAAACTATGATAAGGAACAATTTGTGTATGTTGTTGGAAGGAAAATTTCATCGTGAGACTCTGCCATCCTTGTGTAGTTGTGCATTGGTTCTGTACAAAATTTAACATCTATTCCATCCACAATCTTATATTCTAGGCTACTTAGAAAGATTTCCCTAAGCTTGAATGTAGCCCTCTAGACACTCGACCATCCATTGGTGTTTCTGTGTAAGAACCACTCCTTTCTTTGAAAATACTTCCGTCTCATGATCCTTGCCCATGTGGAGGTATTTCCAGCAATCAGTTTCCACAGTCAAGTCCTGATTCTAGCATCATTATCTGCTCTCAAATCGAGAATTCCCAGGCCACCATTCTACTTCTTCATGATAACTACCTTCCAATTGATTGGATTCAGTTTACCACTTCTGACCTCATCTTTACCCCAAAGGAAGCACCTTCTTCTCCAATCTATCTCCTTAATAACCCAAGCAGAGGTCTTGAGCAAGGTTAGTCTGTAAGCCTTTGAAAGCAATCTCCCCTTCCAACCTGCAAGATAACTACCAATTTTCGATATCACTGGCTCAATCCTCCTTTTGTCAGCTTGGAGTCTCTCTATGTGAGGCCCAAGTACTTGTGGGGAAGGAGCTAGTTGAGCAGCCAAGTAAGTTAGCGAACATTTGTGACACTTCACCTCTGCCCGCAGGTTAATGACAGAGGATTTATCCAGATTGATTCTAAGCCCTGATGCCATATAAAAGCAGCCCATTAATGGTTGCAGGTTACTAATGTATTCTTCCTTGGCTTGCAAAAATAGAAAATATCATTTGTAATTCCCACATTAGTAATTCCATCATATATCGTCAGAAGAGCCCCTTTGATAAGACCCAATTGGTCAGCTTTTCTTTTCATTCTGGCAAAACAACTCTGTCACTAACACAAACAAATATGGGGATAAAGGATTCCCCTATCTCAAGCCTTGCCGATGGTTGAATGGATCGCTCACCATGCTAATAACTACCACTACAGAGTCTGCTTTTGTAATTAGCCTCATGATACAATCAGTTAATTTATTAGGAAAACTATTAGCTTTTAGGACTTAATGACTTAATTCTCACGATATTGTATCAAAACATCTTCTCAATGGTTAATTACAATTAGAGAACAAACATTTAGTATTACTAGTTAAATTATGACCTAGTAGAAAGTTTAATAAGCTTTCTTCTAATCACAATTTTATAAGTGATAACCTTTGTTTTAAACTTTTATTTGGGTGACCCAACCCCTTATTTCAAAAAGCAAATAAAGTTGCCGAAGCGTAAAATACAAATTATGTTAAATTAATTAAAGACATTTCACATAAGTTTGAGTAGGATGACCACTCACCCTAAAATTATAAGCTGTTAACAGTGTCCAATCTACACTTTCGTCTTAGAACTGCAACCTTTTTGTCCCCATTTTTTTTTCCATGATATCTTAATGGAAATTATTCAAGGCTCAGATGTAGGATCATGCTATGTACTTGGCATAGACTAATCTTTTAGAAAGAATGGGTTGTTTAGAGCCTGGACAGTTGTTTTAAATAATGATATTTCCCCAATACCTATGGAGAGGTTCATACAACTTGGTGAAGGAAATAAGCAAATTTAGTGGTGGTGGAAAAATAATAAAAAGTTCTCAGGGCACTCTACGTATAATCTTATGAAGGAGTTGGGTATAACAGATATTGATGGTGGCATCTTATGGAAACCTAGGTTGCCCTGAAAATAAATTTCTTTAATTGGCTAATGAGAAAAGTTAAATTGCATAACAAAATATGATTGATATGTAAGGGTATCATGGTCGACGAAGCTTGTGGCTTATGTGGGGGGAAGTTGAAATAAGGGGCTATCTTTTCTATCAATGCCCTTATACAATAAATGGATGGTCTATCTATTTATAACAATTGCAAATGCAGCCATACGCTATCGCCCATATCTCATGGGCTATGAAGAGAGATGAGAATATTAAATTGTTGAAGATCAAATAATTAGTTGTATGACATTAGAGTATATGGGGAGAGAGAAATAGGAGATGCTTTACGGGCAACTCAATATCAACAAGTGCCTTAGCTACATAAGCAGTTGTAGCTTTAACATTCTTTACTACTCACAAGCCACCTTGAAGAGACATAGGTTGTTTGTTTGTTTTGAGTTGCTCTCCGCATTAAGGTTTTTTGGTATATATGTTGTCCTTTCTTATGCTTGCTTTTTTAACTTTGTTTTTAGACATCCCTTTGGATGATATACTATATCATTTCAGATTGGTGAAATGAATGCAATGTTATCTTTAATATATGTATATATTTATATATATTTTAGAAAGAATGCCCCTCCCTCCTTGAAATCTTGCCGTGTGTTTCTTTATTTGTTTGAGTTCTTATGTCCTATTTCTGATCTCTTTTTTTCTTGTTCTGGTTTTTCTTTTCTCTTGGTATTTTTTTTCTTCTTCTATTTTTTTTTCCTTTTTTTTTGTTTTCTTCTTCCGGTCTTTGGGAATGTCTGACGTATCATTTCAGATTGTGAAATGATTGCGATGTTTTATTTTAAATATATATATATATATATATATATATATATGTATGTATGTATGTATGTATGTATGTATGTATGCATGCATGCATGCATGCATGTATGTATTTTAGAAAGAATGACTCCAGTTGTTTTATGTTTCTCATTTATTCTTTTGGTCATATATGATTTTTCTAACTAATATTTTTAGTTAGTTTAAACATACTATTGGTCCTACTAAATCTTGCTTTAATGAGGTTTCATTGAGCCATACTCTTTCTCAAAGTGATGCCTTCTGATTCTTCTTTGTAACAGATATACAGCAGTGGTAATCCGACCAACATAGCTAATCCTGTCGTTGATGTTAGTATACAGATTGATATCAAATCAGTGGGTGGAAGACTGAGCTTATACCAGTCCAGTCTATGTGAAAAGTTTCCATGGAGCAGTTTGGAATCGT
Organism: Thalia dealbata; assembly: GCA_030544415.1. Classification (NCBI taxonomy): domain Eukaryota; kingdom Viridiplantae; phylum Streptophyta; class Magnoliopsida; order Zingiberales; family Marantaceae; genus Thalia; species Thalia dealbata. The sequence goes on along the minus strand of CM060454.1, from coordinate 29,800,297 downwards.
ACGAGGAACTCTCTCAGCATTACCTAGATACATACAATGCACAAGACATTCAATTGATCTGCTGTCAAGCTGATGCAAGCACATTATGGACTTTACCTCCTGTAGTTCAGAGCACATATTCTAGATCCCTTGATCTGAATACAAGTATAATATTCTCATGGATCTTCACAAGAGAGAGGCCAAAGGGGAAGGAAGCTGTGAAATATGAATCATTTGTTAATAATTGTCCCTGCATAGAGGATGTCAAGCAAGTTCTCAATGGAACAAAAGACAGTTTTAGAGTACCAGATGCATATCCTAAATTCTTTCGAGTCACTAGCTCTGGTGAAGTGCGGCCTCTTGAATCAATAGTATGTAAGCATGCACTATTCCTATGTTTTTCCATGACAAATTGAACTTGCAAAACATCAGTACTTGTTCTTTTATTGCAGGTTCTCTCTGTCAGTGGTGATCTGTACATGAATCCTGGGTACCCTCCATGGTGGTCCTTTAATGATTATGACCCAACAGATGTGCGAGGATGCAATGGACTGACTGGACCAATGGCAGTTGTCGTATCTGAGGAGACACCTCGTATGTGCACTTCAGCTCTGCCGAACTTGGATATTAATAAATATTTAGTTGTGCAAAACTTACCAAGCAGCTATGCATAAGAAAGATGACATAAAATGAATACAAGTTTTCTCTATACATAAAAAGATTCATGAATTCCACTCACTGATCGCCTTAGTGTTTATAGCAGTATATTTTATCAGTAATGCATGAGTTGATAATCTTTATTATTTCTAGTATTGAGTTAATACCATTTGGAGCTGACTTTACTTAAGCTCAAGTTATATGAAATAGACTGTAGGTTTTGGCATTCAACCATTGTTTTTTTTGACCATACTAGAGGAGTGAGAGCTGAGAGAACAAGCATAAACATGCAGTTCAACTTTACCTATTTGATCCTTGAATATGTTTTCACTATATTTCTGTGGTTCACATTCCGCGTTAGACACCTCCAATTGAAGAAACTTGTTCTTTAGTTGCTTCACTATTTCATGGCTAAAAGCATAAAAGAAAACAGCATAAAGTATTCAGCAATAGTCAATCTGCTGTGCATTATCAATTTTAATATTGTTGCTTTATCATATGTCATGATGAACTAATAAAATGACCAAATCTCTCATAAAATCAAGTAGTGTGCCATCCAATGCATTACTGATGAAGTAATACTGTTGCTCTATAATTATGTCTTGATGAACTAATAAAACGACCAAAGCTCTCATAAAATCCTCCCACATATGAAGTCAATATGCTGATGTCAATGCATGTTCGCTCTGGAACAAAACATAATCAAGATTCAGTCTTTGATACCACTTGACAGCTTATCAGTGAGAGAGCCGGTCATTAGCCTACCATAGAAGAGATGGAAACACAAATGAGATTAACATACATGCAGAAGTAGAATAGAACAAAGAATTATATTCAAACTTCAACTACATGCATAGTGAAAGAAGGTAGTCACTTTATAAGCTACTTCTCATATAGTCCTAGAGGAAAAAAGAACTCTAGGAATATTCTAATGATACTTAAAAAAACTACTATACCACTAAGCAAACCTCCAATTTCAAAAAAGAAAAATGAAACTAAGCAAACCTCTAAAAAGAAATATAATCACTAGGTTGTTGTACACATTCAGTGTCAGGTTTGGGTCAGTCTAAACACTAACTGCATTAGACAATATATATGAGAACTAATCATTGCATTGTTTGGCATTTAAGTCCCTTGGAGAGACGGAAAGTGTGGCATAAAATGAGGATACTTTCTCAAACCTTCGGGGCCTCACTCTCGATACTAGGAACAGCTACTGTAATTTTTGACTGGGCTGCTGATTGACATGATTGCAAAATTTAGTTGCTTTATAATTGTTTTTTCTTGCAGAGGGCATCCTTGGTGAAACTCTCAGCAAGTTCAGCATTTGGAGTCTGTACCTTACTTTTGTTTTAGCTGTTGGTCGATTTATAAGACTTCAGTGTTCTGACTTGAGGATGAGAATACCTTATGAGAATCTACCTTCATGTGACAGGTATGCAAGTTCTTTTATCAATATCTTCTTTATTAATCCGCATGTGGACGAATAAATAGATCAAGGGTTTTTTTTTCTGTCAACAATTTTGTGGACTATCCGACCTTTTCTATCTCCATACATGGCATCTTTCAGTAATTAAGTAAGCAATCTGTTCTGACATGGATAGAATAAAGTGAACTTAACTACTCTTTATGTGTTTACATCTACTTCGTTACAATCTCTGTTTTATTTATTGAATAAAGTTACAATCTCTGTTTTAGTACGACATCACTGGAAAAGAACTATTTTACTATATTGGTCCAATGTCCACACTGTTTTATGATGGCATTACACATTCTATGATAATACCCGTCCTTGACATGCGAGAGTACGACCTCTTATTTTCTTGAATGCTATCATAAAGTTACTAAACCATCAAGTCTTTCAACACAAAGATGATGAAGAGTAAGAACTGCCTTTTTCATGAAGAAAAATAGCACTTTACAAGAGGATGAGAATTTGATTGTGCAAAAAAAATTTGTTACAGAAAACATGGAATTGATGAAGGTATATCGTTAACAAAGGTCAGTTATGTCTGATAAAAAATGCTGGGGCTATTTTTTTTTTTTGAAAGATAATATTGCATTCATTTCACCATTCTGAAATGATACAATCTATCATCCAAAAGGATGTAGGATGTACAAAGGAAAACAACAGAAAACTAAAACACAAGGAAGTAAGAACATATAACACAAAATAGGAGAGGCAAAAAAATATCTCCTATACTTCCCTGAAATCAAAAATACCCAAAAATTGAGGTATCGGTAGCTCATGGTGGCTTGTGAGTATTGAAAAAAATTAGGGATGCAGCTGCTTGCATGACCAATGCCCTTGTTGATTTGGATTCACCCATAAAACACCTTCTATTTCTTTCTCCCCCCATACACTCCAATGCCATATAGCTAGTTGCTCCATCTTTTGCAACTTTTCTTTCACCTCACCTTTCCCCACCCAAGGAACTAGGGAGATCCCAAATGGCTTTAGTTGCAACTGTTGCAAGTATATAACCCACCCATTTAGCACATATGGACATTGGAAAAATAGATGGTCTCTTGTTTCAAGCTCATCCTTACATAGTGTGCATGTCTCCTCAACCATAATCCCTTTGCATACCAAGCGCACTTTAGTATGCAGCTTATTTTTCCTCATCAGCCAGTTAAATAGATTTATTTTAATGGGCAACCTTGGTTTCCACAGTATAGATCCTTCAACCTCCTTGATGCCCGACTCTTTCATGAGGTTGTATAGGGAGTGCACTGAAAATTGCTTGCTTGCTGTCCATCTCCAACATATTTTTTTACTTCCAACTCCAAGTTGTATCTTTCTTATATCAGCAAGAAGCCGATCCACCATTGAGTTTGAACTGGATATAGTAGTTGACCACCCTATAGATTGACCATCTGCCCACCTAGCCATCTGCACTAAGGTGGCACTTTGGTTTTCGGCAGCTAGGAATGCTTCCTTGTGCGTGTCAGCCATTCTTCTATATATGTGCCACGGTTCAAACCAAAAATTTATATCTGCCCCATTTCCAATTTCATACTCAAGGCTGCACAAGAATGCCCCTCTCAAATTTGCTATTGCTTTCCATGTGCTTGACCATCCTGCTTTATTTTTCTCCATGTACCATTCTTTTCGACGAAAATAATTTCATTTTACCACTCTTGCCCAGGTAGAGGAATTTCCTATTATCAATTTCCATAACCATCCTAATCTAGCATCATTATGTACACGGATGTCGAGGACTCCTAAACCACCATTTTTCCTTTTTATTGTGACGACTTTCCAATTCACTAGATTAAGTGTGCCCTTTTGATCCTCTTTCTTGCCCCATAGAAAATGCCTTCTTCGCTTATCCATCTCTTTAACCACCCATTGCGGAATTTTGAATACCGTTGTGAAATATGAAGGGATGGATGAAAGTATAGAGTTTATCAAGATCAGTTTACCTCACTTAGATAATCATCTCCCCTTCCATCCCGTGAGATGACTGTCCATTTTTGAGATAATAGTCCTCCAATCATCTTTCTTCAGCTTACTATCTCTCAAGGGCAAACCTAAGTACTTTATTGGGAAGTTTCCAGCTTTGCATCCCAAAATTTCAGCAGCTTTCTTTGCAAATTCTGTTCTGCCCGTTAGATCAATCACTATGGATTTCTCCAAGTTGATTTTTAGTCTGGCTGCTGCATAAAAACAATCAATAAGCAACTTTAAATTGTTAATGTATTCCTCCTTTCCTTTCACAAAGAGCACTATATTGTCTGCAAATCCCACGTATATCACGCGTTGCCCTTGAATTTGATTGAGCACTCCCCTGATTAATCCCATTTGATCAGCCCGATCAATCATCCTTGAGAAACATTCCATGACTAAGACAAATAAATATGGTGATAGTGGATTTCCTTGCCTTAGCCCATGACGATGTATAAATGGTTTACTTGCACAGCCATTAATGATGATTGCCGAGTCTGCCTTCGAGATCACCTCCATTATCCAGTTGATCCAAGCTTCTGGAAAACAATTTGCCTTTAGCATGCTCTCGATGAAATCCCAAGATATAGTATCAAACGCCTTCTCAATGTGTGATAAATAGGCTGTTTTCTTTAGGTCTCTTGCAGGCATGTATGGTTTCTTTTACCGCCATGAATGCATCTGCTGTCGATCTGCCCTTGATGAATGCACTTTGTGATTCTGAAATGAGCTTCGACATTAAACCTTTGAGTCTATCTGCTAAGACTTTGGAAATGATTTTCCTCATGCTGTGCTCAAGACTTATGGGCCTGTAATCTCCAGTAGAGTTTGCTCCTTGCTTCTTTGGAAGAAGAACAATGTGACTCAATGAAACTCTTCTCATGTCAATCTTCCCTTCCTTGAAACATTTAAATATATTCATGACTTCATCCTTTATGTCATTCCAGACCGCATTATAGAATTCAGGTATGAGACCATCCGGCCCTAGAGCCTTCATTTTCCCCATGCTGTGAATTGCATCTTTTACTTCCTTTTCCACAAAATCAGCCGTCAAGCTATCAAACTCTATGCCCTGCGGCTGATAAAAATCATCCCATCTGACCAAGAGATTAGGGCGATGTCGAGCCCCCAATAACTGCTTGTAGTGTTTGTAGAAAGCTTGGATAATTTCTGTTTGGTCATAGGTTTCAGTCCCATTCAGTTTGAGCATGCCTATGTAGTTTCTTCTATGTTTAACACTAGCATAAGCATGAAAGAACTTCGTATTCCTGTCCCCATCCTGGCACCACCTAATCTTTGATCTTTGCTTCCAGAATTTTTCTTCAGCATCATAACATTCATCCAGTTGCTGTTTTAAGGTTCTAAACTCATCAAGCTCTTGCTGTTGCATAGGTTCCTTCTCTGCTTTGTTGGATAGAGTGTTTAATTTTTCCTCCAAATCATTTCTGAACTTTCGCTTCAACACCTTTAGTCCAGCACTCCAATTTTTGAGGGTCTTTCGTAGTTTCCTAGACTTGGTCACCCAATTCCTCAAAGGGTCCTCGGTTTGAGATCTACTTTCATATTCTGTCCAGCATTTTTGAAATGTTTCCTAAAATGATTGCTGCTTCAACCAGTAGCACTCAAACCTGAACCTAGATGGCATTTTTTTGTATGAATTGGAGTTGAAAATTAACGGAGAATGATCCGACAACCGCATGTTACCTGCTGAACATGTAGCAAGCTGTAGATGACATTGTGCTGCTGCATTTAATAGCACTCTATCTAATTTTGCAAATGTGGGAGGTTGTTGATGATTGGTCCAAGTAAAAGACCTTCCTATGTTTTGAATCTCCATCAGACCTGAGTCTGCAATAATTCTGGAAAATTTGGAGGAGTCCCTTGGGTTTCCTGCACAATTTAATCGGGTGGGGTGGGTGAAATCACCTCAAGCTCAAAAATGCTGGGGCTATTGATCTAGTCAAAAGATACAAATCAACCATAATAGTTCTACATTACTGGCCACTTCTTCCATAAGCCATGTTGTGTTTGGGTAGCCAATCTCATGGAAAAACTACCATTGCCAACTTATACAGTGTTTTTTTATTTTGAAAGATCTAACTCATACAGTGTTGTGATTGCATAATAGTTTGTTTTGTAATTTTTTCTGCAGTAGGATGTGTTCCTTTATAATCAGATCTTTAATCTTTGGCTGCAGACTGATAGCAATATGCGAGAACATTTATGCTGCTCGTGCAGAGGGTGAATTAGAAGTGGAAGAGGTCCTATATTGGACCCTAGTAAAGATCTATAGATCTCCACACATGCTTCTTGAGTACACAAAGTCTGATTGAGATGGGACATGTTTCTACTTCTTTGCTGGTGAAGAAAATCATGGAGAGAAATGTGGAGAGATAATTATGACAATGCCGGGCACAGAAGTCGGAAGCTTGGAATGAAAAACCTTCTTTATTTAATCGGTTTTCTTGTTTAATTCACTTCAAATTAGATCCACGGCATATATTATACACACCGCCTCTTTAGTTGGCAGAAGAGTTGAGTTGCACAGTCACTGAGCGTCGATATCTCTAACCATGCCCAACATCGACGGCATTGCTATTGTTAGATGTAACAAATTGTAAATACGAGTTGTCATTGAGTAATTTAAAAGAGGGCCTTGTATTTCTAACAGCTGCTGCCATAGTAAGCCATGTGCAAGCTTGTATAGTAAAATGCTTGCAAAAGTTAATTTTTTCTCAGTCCTTTAGGTTTGACATATTTCAGCTCCAGACTACCGGTACTCGAAAATGATAAAATTCATGGGTAAATTCTTGGGGAATTATGCACCTACTATTTTTGTGATTGATTTTCCTTGTATTTTCTCCTGGAGTGTAGGTTTGCACAGTAGGAGAGCCCACTTCTTTCAGCTGGTCAAGACCATCTTCAACAGCTTGAGGAAATCAAGAAGTATGCTTTATGTTTTTCGATCTTGGCGGTACAGTTGGGACTTGTTTTTGAATTAATCTTCATTACAGTTTCATATTTGCAGGGCCTTTTCTGATGAATACATTGGTTATGGATGCCAGTGAGGTGTGACAATCAGGGACAGGAGCCTCGCGATTCTGCTTAGTCATTCTTCAAGCCATTGTGCCCTGACAATAAACAATAAGCTGCCATGACCTGCACTGAGTAGAAATATGGTTGCTCCAATAAAGCCATTAATGTGGAACAAGTTCTATCAACTATTCAAATTTATTTGTTTTCCTTGACGAAACAATGACATTTCAGTTGTCCAAGTATTTATTGTTCTCAATGAAACTTCCTTGTGGGTTTCGCCATCTCAAGGATGATTCGAAAATATTTTGTCCTTTCTTTAGGGGTATGTTTTGCCTCATGAGCAAGGACACCAAATGTCATCCTTCTTTTCCTCTACGTAGCTGTGCAAAATTTTTGTTTGCATCCAACCAAATCTTGCAAGAATAACATACTGGAGCTGTCAGAAATGCGAGTGATGTGAAATAATATTTAAGCCGCAAGATCTATTTGCAGATACAAAGTCCGTGTGCGTGTGAACAAGAATCTGATTCATCGACCTTGCAATTTGCAAGAATCTGAACGGGAAACTAAAAACGCAATCTGCATTTCTTCCTTTTTCGTTTCATGCCTTCTCTATTACACGTGCACCGAAATAGGTATTATACGATAGCTGGAGATAAAGTACTCTAATTATGATGTTACTGAATCCTAATGCATAATTCAATTTTAAAAAAAATTCCTAAAGCGTAATGAAACTCCAGAATTCAAGGCAATTTTGTGCCTCAATAACAAACATATTTTGTAACGCTAGAGGCTAAGTAACCTTGAAGAAGAATCTGATGACTTGAGAGAACCTAAGAAGAATCTGGCGGGCGAAGGTTTGGTATAATAATAGACCTATATAGTACGCATTACAGCATAACAACTAAGTCGATATGTCCGAGTGGTTAAGGAGACAGACTTGAAATCTGTTGGGCTTTGCCCGCGCAGGTTCGAACCCTGCTGTCGACGTCTTAAATTTTAAACAATTCTGTGAATAGCATTTAATGTAGCATCATCAAATCTGGCCCCATTTTTGACGTTCATTAATTCGCCTGCTCTTATGTATATATATAACGTGGATATATCGACTGAGGGAGGCAAAAATAGGCGGTCCAGATTGGGGGGATTTTTGACCTCTCTCTCTCTCTCTTTATATTTCAAGCGAAGGAGAGTAAAAGTCGCCGGAGGAGCATCCGACGTCCTCTTCTTCTTCTTCTCTTCCTCTTCAGCTCACCTACGTTTGCTGCCCCGCCATGCATGCGTTGATCCACCGCATGCATCGATCCCAACAGCAGCAGCTCTCATGAGTTATTAACTTTTTCAAATTGATCAATGCACGTTTCACTTCCCAGGTATTTTTTTTTTTTTTTTACTTCAACTCCCCTCCTCGATGATGCACCGATCGATCGATCGAGCTCTCGTTTCCATTTCAACATCAATTTCTTGTTTCTTTTCTTTATCCTCTTTGTTTGATTCAGAATATGCTCTCGGAAGCCCCCAAAGCACAGAAAATTCGTTTCACCCGACCGGGAGAAGCCCGGCCGGGGAGGAAGCGCTGCCTCCGCCTCTGTTCACGGTGACACGATCCTGATCCATCTCTATATACGATCTCCCCTCTCGAAGAATTCAATTCAACGTCTGAATTGTCTCATTGCAGATTTCCGATCGTTGGAGACGGAGGCGGCGGCGGCGGCGGTGGCGGTGGAGGAGGATGAGGAGGCGGAGGAGGAGGAGCAGCAGCAGCCACGCGAGAAGAATCAGGGCCTCCCGACGTCGACGGGCGCGGCTGGCGAACTGGCGGCGGCGGCGACTGCGGCGACTGCGGCGGGGGGTTGTCCGGACTCGAAGACGAGCACTCCGTCCGCGCAGTCGCTGCAGATAGCGAGGGTGGGGCCGTCGGAGCAGCAGATGATTTCGCTCGGGTCGTCGGCCCCGCTGTGGCAGGGCTTCTTCCGGATCTGGAACTGGAAGAACCAGTCCGTCAAGCGCCTCTCGAGCTTTCCGCCCTTGGCGTTCGGGAAGCGGACGCGACGGAGGCGGCGGCGGGTCGACAGCGCCGCCATGGAGGACGACCCGGTGGACTACGGCTCCTCCAAGCCCGGCTGGAGGAACTTCAGCATCGACGAGCTCCGGAAGGCCACCGACAATTTCAGCGAAGGCACGTATGAGTTAACCACCTACTAAAACTAGATCGATCGACGGATCTGATGGGATTGGATTGGGACGCAGAGAGGTTGATCGGGCAGGGGGGATCGGCGGAGATCTACAGAGGGACCCTGGAGACCGGAGAGCAGGTGGCGGTGAAGAAGATAACGAAGGGGAAGCCGGAGGAGCGGAGCAAGAACTTGCTGTCGGAGCTGGGAGTTTTAGGGCACATCGACCACCCCAACACGGCGAGGCTGCTGGGCGTCGGGGTGGAAGACGGGATGCATCTCGTCCTCCTCTTCTCCCCTCACGGAAGCCTCGACAATTTCCTCTACGGCAAGTAGTTTTTTACGCACACCTTCCATCTTCTCTTCTTATTATCTGGCGTATGCATTGAATGGTGGTGGTGTACGTAGAAGGATCAAAGGAGAAGTTGAATTGGGAGAAAAAGTACAAGATTGCAGTGGGAATAGCGAGAGGGTTGGAGTACCTTCACGAGAGGTGCCACCACCGGATCATTCACCGTGACATCAAGGCCTCCAATATCCTCCTCACTGAAGATTTTGAGCCGCAGGTGGATCATTTTTTTCTCTTCCCTCCCCTTTTCCTTTTGTTTTCAGGTACGAATGATGATTCACTGATGCGATCGATCCACCAAACCAGATATGTGACTTTGGACTCGCGAAGTGGCTGCCTGACGACGTGACGCACCATACTTTGTCCGACTTTGAAGGCACCTTCGGGTAATCACTAAAGTCTAATCCTCACTGCTGCAGCAAAGCAAGTGATCAGGGAATCAGTATGTGCTCGGGGATCACTGGAAAGAAGTGATTAAATTTTGGAGTGCAGGTACCTGGCGCCGGAATACTGCATGCATGGCATCGTGGACGAGAAGACGGATGTGTTCGCTTATGGGATCATTCTTCTCGAGCTCATCACGGGCCGTAGGGCAATCGACAATACCCAGAGCTTACTCGTCTGGGTGCGTACGTTTACATTTATATTGATTCCTTAGTATTATTACTAATAAGGGTGAGAAGGGAAGCACAGGCAAGGCCGTATCTTGAGGAGACAAAAGTGATGGATATGGTGGATCCTTCCGTGGGGATTTCATGCGATTACAAGCAGCTTCATCACGCCGTCAAGACCGCCCACGCCTGCACTCAGCACTCCCCCGTCCTCCGACCGCGCATGAGCGAGGCACGTACTTCAATTCTCCCAATCTTCTTCTTCTTTGGCCTGCACGAGTTCCTCATACCTCGCGATAATATATATATATATGTGCGTGTGTTGGTGATGGAGCAGGCCTTGAAGCTACTGACAGATGGTGATCCTCTGGGACAGGAGGAGAGCACGAGAACGCCGAGTTTGGGGATGCGGAGGTCGTGCTCTGAGGAGATATTGGATTACGAAGACGGCATACTCACAAACTTAGACTCGGATGACTTGAGTCGCCATAGGCAGATGGCTTTCGACTTGTAAAAAAAATACTGCCTTTTTACCCCTCTTTTTTTTCTTCTCATCATGTTGATCTTATTTTTTTGATTCTTTGGGGGAGGAGCATTGATCGATCCATTTCATTTCATTGATTATTAACTCGTTTGAGTAAAAAAAGAGCATGGTTCATACATATTATATAAACATATATTGTTTAGGAGGCGTTCGTTAAGAGATCATCCATTTATCACGTATGATTCGGACAAATAAACAGCGAAGCTATTCTGAGTGAGCGACAACGTAAAACGATACGAGTGAACTTGAAGGAGACTTGTTCTCAAAGCGAATCATAATATTTATATGCACTACTTGACTTGAGATTTCAGTACAAAAAACACGGTAAAGATTACACACAATTAATTCGCACTATTTATTTACTGGTCCTATGAGTACAAAATCCAGACTTAGACTTCAGATTTCAGAACTACTTGCATCGTACTAAAGAGCCAATATATATATTACATGCTATACAGAGCTAAAGAAGGTCAGAGGAGGAATAGCCTTAAAAAGTCATACTATTGCTGGGAAGTTACGTCAGCAGCCTTTCCAGGTGATGGGTACACACAAGGAGTTCTTTTTTTTTTTTTTTTGTAAGAAAGATCAACGATTTGTACCTGCACAATCAAAAAAGACAATCAAGATAGGGGATGATGCTAGATCGATCTGTTACTGCTTTAAGCAGCACTACGGCATGGTCCGCCCAACTGCATACCAAGCAACATGTTCCAATCTAAAGATATCGACTGAAACTGATCATCCCTGAGTACCAGTCGATATATGGACGGACTAGTATTTAGCATCCATACCCCTGACCGATATGGAATATAAAGCAACCGGGAAAAACCATTGCCCGTGAAGCAATACACGGTACACAATCTATCAAGCTATAATAAAATACCTGTAGTCTTACCGGAACCTGTTCGACGAGTGCTTTCTGGCTGTGCAACTCTCATTGATCTCAACTTTGAAGCTGAAGCTCTAAAAGTGTGTATAAGGGGCTGGTCTGCTTCTTCATCTTCCTCATCTTCCTGATCATTCTGCTCCGAACCACTGATGGAATCTTCCTCACTTGATTCATGCTCCTCAAAGAGTTTCTTTCCTTCTATGTTCCTTATCTTTCTTGGACGTCCTCGCCGTCTCACAGGAACCCCATCTTTCTCATCTGCATTCAAATACTAAGCTCAGTTTCACCCATCAACCAATATGCAAAAAAGAATATCTCAAAGCAGGAAAGATGTGCCTAGCTAACAGAAACGACTTTTTCTTTATTTTGTAGTTGGGCTAATTCTGGTTAAAGTAAGCAGCTGAATAACCTTTTTTAAGTTGGATTGACAATTTCGTGGCCAAGGTAAAAAGCAATAGTACTTTATCAAACTAATCATGAATTAGTTTCCTAGCATGAGATTTTTTTTTCGAACTTGATATTTGTGTACATTTCTTAACATGGGATTATTTCGACATTTCAAAGGAACAAAATAACTAAGAAATGATTCTTAACCAAAATAACCACATGCATTTTATATGGTATAGTGGTGAATTTTCCTTGTCAAAAACTGATGTCACCTTGGCAATGATTAACTACATCCCAAAGCATGCTTAGACAACGTTTTTCACTCTAATGCAGTAGCTTGTTTATCTCCTCATTTTCTAGTTAAACATGGTTGCTCTCACTCCATTCTATAGTACTACCTAGCTAAACTTGATATAGTCAGTTGTACCACTGCTTTTTATTATCATTCTGACAGAACGTAGGAATTATACACGCTTTATAATATCTTCCCTACTAAGCCAGACCTTTTCTACATATTTAAGGAGATCTACACTATCCTGCATTACATCTCACAATGAGCAACAAACCAGCTGCCAGATACTCGGTTGAGTGTTCCTGCCATGAAGTCTTTGTTGGTTTGGAATAATTATATCAATATATACATATGTACCTAACGGGAATCCATCAATATTTTACTTTACAAATGAATATGCAAGAAAAATTTGACCTTGAAATTATAATTATTCATTGGCATGCAAGTGAAGTTTAACAGTGTACCTTGAACCTCATTCTTTGCACACTTCTCCAAGTAATCAATGAACACAGAATAAGGGCGCCATCCACTTGGATCTTCATTCATGTTAACATTCTCAGATCTCTTTCTGACATCATTCCGACTGTTTGAAAACAAAATTAATGCATCAGACTTCATGTTAACCTATAAAAGCATCAAGCATAAGCAGAATTCACAACAGAAAGAATGTCTGACATTTCTAGAATATCAGATGTGAGAAGTTTAGGGACAAATGGCAGAACAGCAACTTCTAGAAATGATAAGTGTTTCGGAGCATCCAAAAAAGCATATGCAACCCCATCCTTGACAATACGTAAAATTTCTGATTTATGCTTAGTTCGAGCTGTGCCGACAAATGTTGCTGAGAGCCGAGAAGCCAGATCCTTGCAATCAGAATAGGGCTTGCGTGCTAAGGACTCATCATCCACTGTCTGCCTCCAGTATGTCTAAACAAACAAAGACAAAATTTTAACTAGATAAGCAATCAAGAAGCACCCAAAAAAAATATTCAACAGAAAGTGGAAATATGAAATCCATAAAAAGGATATATACATATTACAAGATAATTAGACAAGAAATGAATCATGATTGTATAGAAATTGCAATTTCAGAAGAAAATTAGCTATCCATCAACAGATAATAAATGTGCTATGTTAGTTATCAGGGATTCATGGTTAAATAACTGTAAGTCAAGGTTCATAAATTATTAAATTATCAATGACCTGAAATGATCATACACGTGAGCAACACATGATTGATCAAGCTGATAATGCCTCCAAATCTTGGCATAAATAGCAGGTACCATTATTTAACACATCTTACATGTTACAATAGAAGTGATGTTATAAGTTAAAAAGGAACTAAGAAAAAAATATATCATTCTTTAACATATCTTATAATAGACGAATGATAGTAAATAAGCTACAGAAGAAAGAAATTATTACTCTTCTCAATGCCTCCAAAAATATAGTAGGTATTTGAACACTTGCTGTTTTCCTTAGACTTGTAATCAAATGCTTGACTATCTCTGCAATGCCCGTTCCATGCCTCACAAATTGTGAAATAATCTCAGGAGCAAGATAATCCTGCCATAGTTTCAAACGTTGGTTCAGAAAATGATGGTTCAGAAAATGACATCAATTAAAATTTGTAAGATAGTATAACTTCACAACTCTCCTAGGCAGGGACTCCCTGTTAAAAAGTTTGTTTAACCTCATAGTTTAATCACTAAAAGGAACCAACTTAGGTCAACAATCTGATCTAGAGAGAGTCAGCTCTCTCTAGATTGGAGAAGCCACAAAATAATCATAAACTGGCTATGCAATTAAAAGATTTTTACTTTTCCATTCGAGTGTTTATTATTGGCAAAGGACGAATGCAGAGACAACATCTTCAACTACACCTACCCCATAGTTCCCAATAGCAGTCAAAACAGTGGACTAGATGACAGTACATGCTAGTTCAGTACAACTTTTTGTTTGAAGCAAAAATCATGTAACCTTTGTCGTTTACCCACCCTAGGATAAGTAAATTTTATAGTTGTTTACATGTGATGTTTTATACTAGCTGGTCCACTGGTGATAATGAAGTTAGATCATTTTCAAAGTCATTAGCATATAGCCGACTGAAGAACCATTCAATTTTTGAGGTTGCCTACACTTTCAATTTTCTTTGTATCCTTTAAACTCATCTCATTCTCCATTGCATATATATTTTGGTACTTCACAAATAATTCAAATTACAGGTTTACCCTTGAAAACACAGGAGATATCAACAAGGTGCTAACTTTTAAGGATTAAAGTTTGGATCCAGGATTTTGGGGAAAAATTAGAAGATTTTCTGGTTACGAAGAAAATAAAATCCAATAAAAATAAGTAAATATGAGAACAGAAGCTAAATTCCAGTTTACTCAAGTTATAGTTTTTATTCAAATCAGATAAGGTGATGATTTGGGTTTTTTTATTTTATGTTACAGATTTTTTTAACATTTTACATGTGTAATCTAATGCAAGAGCTAGATGGATTAAGTATTTATCGTAATCCTCAAGATGAAAATGCAAAAACCAAAAGCCAACATGAAGAAAACCTTAGGTTACAAGGTGGAACAGACAGAGTTTTGAATAAATTTTTTTTGATACACTCATACTACTTATATCCACATAGATGGATGAACTTTACTAAAAAAAACAATGAAAATGTACTAATTCATCTCCTAGACTCATCAGTCATCAGTAAATCCTAACTCACATCTTCATTCATCCATTTCACTTGCATGGCCAATAACATAGTCACTCTTTGGAACAAGGAAGAAATTCTAACAACAATACCCCTTGGAGGAGCCAAAAGGATTATTCATGGATCAACAAGTGGGGAAATCACAATGGTCTCAAAACTGCTAGAAACTTTCTTTAGCATAATTAACTAGGATTTGGAATGCATCTTCATTCATACAGCCTTTAGGAAAATAAGCATCTCCATAATAATCAACCACTAGGTACCTTGGAAACTGTATGTGTTGCCACCAGTTTTGCAGCTGCCATCATAACCGCCTCTCTGCTTGTCTCTTCAATATACTCTGCGTTTGCATACTCATCTTCAGTCTCATCTGGAAATTATGAACCTGAGGTCAGCACATTGTATCTATATAGCATCAATTAATATGCTGTTTATCTTATTCGAAAATAAACTTTTATATGATAAATACATTGGTGCCACTAGATTTCATGGAACCTGATATAGTAAGCAGTGAATTGGAAAGTTTCCAGAACTTTTTAATGGAAGGTATGTCTGGGCGATATCCTAAACTCTCCAGTCTGCTAGAAGAGTACTTTGATTTTTTGAATAAGCACCATATTTCTGCTAGTATGATACAGACCTATACCAGAAGGAAAGCAGCTTATGGTTATCAATCCAGGAAAGTATAGAAAAGACAAAAAAAAAACTTGTCTGTGTAAATATTGAGATTAAAACTTACTCTAAATGAAAGAACATTTTCTCTCCTTTTCTCAAGTGGAAACTCAGGAATTGTCTTTATCAAGCAGTCAAGTTGGGAAAGCAGGGTATCTCTCTTAGACAATAGTGCAGCAACAGATGCTTCGGGACTTTCACCATCAATAGACTGCAGGCACCAGGCTACATGCACGTACATGTTGAGAAGCAGAAAACACTTTACCTGATAGAACAAAAAGTTCATCATCAAAAATTTTGATAGATATTAAGAGTATTTCAAGTGTAGTTTACATGCCTCATTGTCAGTGTCACTCAAATCCCTAAGAATGCTAGCCATATCTTCATATAAGTCATTGATGGAGACAGATTTTGTCAATTGGAGCTCATAAAGCCGCTTCAAATTCACCAGAAGTGAGTACTCATCACCGCCCATCTACAAGCTTTTATTTGTCAGACTTTCCTCATCAAACATATAACTGAAGAATGCAACATGCATTTTACATACCTCCACTTCCTTAATAGCAACCTTAAGCTTAATTATTAGATCATTCTCAAGATCTTTCAGCTTACTATGAGCATAATCTTGAAGGTCAGCTTGACTATTAGTGGAACAAAATGTTATGACCTTGACACAAGATCTCAACGTATCCTTCTCCCCATGTTTAAAGAATGCATCTACTATGAGGTCCAGAATTCTCTTAAAATTCTAGTAAAAAGATAAACAAATCATCTAGTTAGTTTTAATAAGTTGTATCTGGAGCCCTCAAGTAGAGAAAGGTACAACAAGCCCAACCTGCTCCTGCCTTTTTAGAGAATAAAGTTCAAGTTTCAAGAGTCCCATAATCTCAACCAAAGGTGAGACCTTTGCTTTGTCAGCTATATACTTGTGCAACAGCTGTGGGTAGCTCTTCATCATAGCAGTAGTTATTTCTTTACTACTGGTTTCCAATGCTTCCTGCCAAAAGTATGACCACATACATTATTCTAAGAAAACCAAATGACAGATACTAGTAGCAATCACATCCTTTTAGTCAAGCCCAACAATACAAAAGCACAAAATAAATGATTGCAAGATTAGTAAATTTGTGATGAAAACAGCTGTGAATGACTGACCATATAGAACAGAAGATTTCTACAAATAGTTGCTTGAACACCTCCTTAGACACTCTGACTATGAGTATACAGTTTGGAAGAACTTAAGTTCAAAACATTAGCTTATCCCAGGTCCATTAGCTTAGTACAAAAGAGAACCAGAACCCTTGTTATTAATTAACAAAGCCTATTTGCATGTTTCAAACAATTTTGTTGGTCAGAAAGAGAAACTTTCAACCATACCCTTTGAGCTTTTGTGTAATACTGCTTTCGGTTATCTGTTGAAGGAACTATCTTTTCTCCAACAGCTTTCCTAGCAGAAGCATAGAGCAGCCGAACTAGGTTTGTTGCATCAACGTCATTGACTTCAATACGAGGATTCTCATCAAGAAGAATAGAGATAATACACTTCCAATCCTGTAAAGAAAGGATCTTAACATCATACATAAATTGCATGGAGAATGGATACCAAATAGACTCAAAACCTTAAAGGTTTTGTAAGCAATCCCTCCCCATTCTGTAAGGAAACAAAATTTACTATCAGATAAAATAAAATTACCTTCATGGCCTTCATGTCATCCCAAACATCATCAATCACGTAGGCACTTAAAATCGGATCATCAGGGAATTCACGAAGAATTTGTAACATGCGTCCCAGGTGAACCTCAGAGGACTCATCCTCTCCATCTAGAATCATTAGTAGTACTAATAAGTTTTTGAGCATTCAAAATTACTAACCAACTGCTCAGGGTAGGTAACAGCATCATACCTTTCTGCCCTGAATGTGAATTTTTAATTTTCTGCGCAATCAAATGATCAAATACTAATTCTCCAATTGCCCGCCTGATTTGGGGTGGTTCATCAATAAGCAAATCATACAAAGGACCTAGCTCCTCATCTGATATAAGCTGATGTCTGCAAAAACAATAAGGATAAAAAAACTCTCTCATATGACCTATAAACCACCAACAAACCATGAAAGCTAGCTTAAAAGGTAAAAAAAGAAAATGAATACCTAAGTAGTTGTTTCAAGAGCCCAATAGCTGACACAGCCACTGAAATATCAACATCATCAGCAAGTTCGATCATTCGGTTGCAAAATCTCTCAGTAAAAAGACCTAGAGATGGTACATTGTCATCCACCTCATATAGATTCTGTAGTGCAAGTATAGAAGCTTTCCTGACTCCAGCACACTTCAGAGGTAATCAGAAAAAATATTCTACTTAGCTCTTCTTTCAGAAAATAATATGAATTAAGTGCCAGGGTAAGTAATATTATCCAGATAAGAAAGTGAAAATTACCTTGTCATTCAGTGTCCAACCAAGATATTTCAAGTATAAATCCTGCAAAAAAAGTGATGGATATGATAAAATCCAGATACCAAGTGATTTGATGCAAGACAATCGGATCTCTGGGTCAACATCTCGATATCTATGCATAAATAACCTACAAAAAAAATAAAGGGAAAGGAGAAGAGTAATGAATTAGTTCATAACCATCCATGGTGATGAGAACAATTAAAGAGTTGACTCTCACCCTGTAAATAGTTTCCGCATCATCTCCTCAGCAGCAGTTATCTTCTCGTGTGTCAAGGATAACCTTTTGTTGAGAGACTCCAGACGAGGACCATCCTGTTGCTTCTTCTTTTCAGCATTTAACTGTCTTTGAATGGTCTCACGTTGTCCAGAAAGTACTTTAGCTACAGCTATGAATGATGTAACCAATTGGAGACCAACCAATGAAGCCACTTGCCGGTACACCCTTGGAGGAGTACTGGAGTGCAGAATAGCAAGACCAACACAAACCATAATATCAGTATCTCTGAGAAGTATCTTATGGCATGGAATGTACGGTAAGGAGGAAGGGAGAGATGGAAAGTAAAGCTTACCATGACAGTGCAATTACATAATCCATGCATTTCTCAAGCAAAATCTTATCAAATAATGGCCCATTTTGACATTCAAGAACCAGGTGATCCCATAATGATGCAAGATTTTCTTTGAAGCTCTTAAGGTCTTTCTTCTTTGAGTTAAAATAATCTTCCACTTCACCCTTCATTATCGAAAAGTTAATTTTAAATAAATGGAATCTGAATATGATTGCATGATCAAATAAAAGGAGACAAATAACTTCCATAGGTAACATCATAATAAAATCTTTGTATTTAAGGATATATCACTAAATAATACATTTTTAGCTAGTTCCAGAAGTGAGAGCACAACATCGTCCACATCAGTATCCTCAAATGAATCCATTTCGAATTGATATTTAGCTCCACAGGCCTGTCAAAAACTTCCATCATATATTCAAGATACATGCCTTTTGATAGTATTAGATATTAGCTGAAGCTTTGTTACCTCAAAGAGCAGCATTAGAATCTCAACCATTGCAGATTTTGAATCTGCTTCATAGCGCTCGACCCACTTTTTAACAGCATGGTTAATAACCCTTCCATTATGCTTGATGACATCTATTTGTGACATAACAACATACTCAGTTTCGTGTAACTTGGATTTACTAAGTGTCATCACGTGACCACAAAGACAATATATATATATATGCTAATTCAATGGTAGGCAAAACTCAGACCTAACCTATAATTCATTAAGAAAGCATAAGCTAGATACAAAATGATTTTGCCAAAGAATGCTGACTTGATTTTATGATTCATTAAGTAAACATAAGCTAGATACAAAATGAATTTGACAAAGAATACTTAAAATACACTTCCAAAAGGGACGTACGAAGGATCAAGCGGCACTGGTTAGAGAATTATCACATAAACCATTCTATAATACTGAGAATGCAGTAGGCGGACAGTGTTCTTCTACTTCTTGCAATTTGACTAACTAAAGCAATGAATCCTTAGCTGTTGCACAGCCCCACAGACAACCTAGCATTCTTAAGACGAGGAAATGGTGCCACATCTAAGAACCCTCAGCCAATTCAAACGGAATCAAGCGTACGAAACGAACCAATCAAGCTCTGATCTTCCTTCCACCCAGCGGCCTTAATTGCAGCTCCACGCTTCCTCTTGGTCTTCACGAAGTCATCGTCGAGGCCGTCGTAGGACGCATCACCGGACCCCTGGTCGGCGTCGGCAGGGCTGCGGTCGGCCTTCTCCGACGCGGAGACGCTGTACGAAGACAGCGGCGGCCTGCCCCGCTTCCGGCGGACGGATGTCTCGGAGGCGACGGCGGGGTGATCCATTGAGAGACAGTAGATGGGATCTCGGTGAGTGGAGAGATCGGGAAAAACCCTAGAAATTTTGAAGGGGAGACGGTAAAATAATCAACAACAGCGCTTCCCCGCCATTTTAACATTTTTCTTGCTAAGCCACAGCCCCTGCGCTTAATTAATTCACAGCAGATAGCAAGCGAGCGTTTCTTTTTTACTTAAAATTAATTAATTTTAAAACTATGACGAGGATGGATGGTTATTAATTTATTATCATATTCTACAAGTATATCTATTTAATTACGACTTCTGTTGCGACATAAGTAAGTTT
Source organism: Thalia dealbata (assembly GCA_030544415.1). Lineage (NCBI taxonomy): Eukaryota > Viridiplantae > Streptophyta > Magnoliopsida > Zingiberales > Marantaceae > Thalia > Thalia dealbata. The sequence goes on along the minus strand of CM060454.1, from coordinate 29,779,901 downwards.
TAAAAGGTATGTATGACTTATTGTTGAAATAAGAACTACTTTTATCGAAGTGGATTACCATTTATTATTAAAATAAGCACTCCCAGATAATTAAAGCTTAGTTTTATAATTTCATATTAAATAAATATAAATTAGTCCTTTCCTTTATAGACTTTGCTTTAAAATTCAGATACTGGAAGCTTAATTTTCACTTACAATAAATTTAAATTTGAAAAGGGGAGAGTATCTATTATCATAAAATTACTAAAAAAAATTTAAAAAAATTAATAAGTCAAGAATTCAGAAATTTTAATGTTAAATTTTTTTATGATTTTAATTGATAAGTATCTAACTAAGTTCAAGCAAAAATTAATACAATGCCGGTGAACACATCATCGAAAAATGTGATCCAACTGCTTAACCTAGAGCTATCTTTATTTCATGGCTTATTTTGTATCAGAAGTTGATAACTACATATAAAACAGTATTGATACAGACTATATAGGAACTATAAATAATGTAATTATTAGAATAATAAAAATGTGATAGAAAAAATATAACTCGTATAAGTGGTGATAATAAAGTATGTGTATCATATTTTGAAAGAAAGAAATGTGAGACTATTTAAGGAAATAAAATAGAGATGAAACAATCTTTTTTTGGTACATCAAAATAGTAATATTTACTTTGCTAGACGAAGAGAAAATAAGAGAGTTTATTATCTTATTTTTGTTTTAAAAAATTACTATTATAATATACTAATTAATATATAATAATGATGCTCAAATATCCTTTGATGAGTTCAAGGTGAGTATCTTTTATATAAAATTCAATTGTTCTAAACTGACGCTTCACTTGATGCTATAAAAAATAATATATCATGCTGAATAGAATAAGGTTATGAATAAGAAATTTTTTATTTAATTGTAGTTAGATTTATACATGTGTTTTTTTTAATTTGAAGGCATTGTAAATCAAAATGTGTTTCTTTAAAATATTTAAAAATATACGAATCTTCTCAATTTTAAAATATAGTATTAAATTTTATGACTCATAGTGGATAAACTTATTTTTTAAAAAATCATCTTAATTTATTCTATCAATTCAATTTATTTATTTTATATTTAAACTTGGATTATAATATTAAATTTTATTACTCTTGCTAACTAACTTTATCTGCCTCTTTATAAAATAAAATAATTTTAATTAGGTTTTATACCATACTTATCAAATTTTAAAAATAAAATAAAATAATTTCAATTTATTATATCGATTTAATTCATTTGCTTTATACTTAAACGGAAGATCATCTATTACTTTAAATAAAATATTATGTATAAAATTATTAATTATTCACTTATGCAAACGATTTGCTTATATTCTATATAGAGAAGATGAAGAATCTATCGAGCTCTTACATGGGATATTTTTAAAATTTTTAAAAGTATCATATTTAAAATCTACTATACTTAAAAGTAATATCTACTTTTAAGGACTACCTACTAAAATAAAAGACATAATATTATATGTACTTTGCTATAAATAAAACTCTTTATCATTCAAGTATCTAGTACATTTGGTTTCTAAGAAATTAAAAATTACAGAATATAAAGTATTGTTTGATAAAATGATGGTTAGACTTAAAAGTTGGATTGCCAAATTACTAATATAAGCAGGAAGAGTTCAACTTATAAAGTAAGTGTTATTTAGAGTGCAAAGTTATTAGTCACAACTATTCATATTGCTTAAGAAAATAATCAAATTAATGAATGCAGTTTGTAGGACATTTTTATGGATAGGATCAGTTGAGACTATCAAGAAGACCTTGATAGTTTGGAATAAAGTCTGCACACTAAAATCAGTTGGAGGACTTAACTTGCTAAGACTAAACTTATGAAATAAAACAGTCATCTTTAAGCTATTTTGGGATATGCAGATGAAGAAAAATAAATTATGGATCAAATAGTTCACATTTATTATATAAAAAAATAAAAATATTTATATTATGATTGTTACGCCCCGACCCACTTGTCGGACACGTAGCAACTGTCGTATGAGCCCAGAGGACCATACAAGGTATTTGGTAATAAATAGTATCCATACACATAATCAACGCAGCGGAATATACAATTAAATCACTTATGCAACTCTACTAACATAGTCCCGATATACCTAATACAATTTTACAATAACGTTATCAATAAATAAAACTAACTTCATCGATATCCCTCATCTTCATCAAATATCCCGGTCGGTCATCTAACAACTTGCACACACATTGAACGTGGTGTACTCAGCCTTGCGACCTAGTACGAAATTACGGCTCGAAATCGTAGCAAGGAAATCAAAAACTAGGATGAGTATTCTAGGATGCCTTTTGTTCATTAATCATCATTTTTTCCTTTGATATATGTAATTCATGTCATAAAAGCAGTATAACAAAGTAGACAATTACAAAAATGCATATCACTAGATATCACCTAAGTGATAATCAGTGTCTACGTCATCAGCAAATGCGATTTATATTGTAATACGACTTAAAGTCTCAAGACTCGGGCTGCCAACCTATGCCTCGTGAATACCCAGGCCAAGGGCATTCATAAGCCCATCAGTGCCTTTCTGTCTCTGTCTCTACCTATGCTCGCTGCACTGATGTTGGCGGAGAGGACGGGTGACCCTTGATCACTCTCCATTGTCTCACTAGTCGCCCTCAATGCCTTTCCTAGCGAAACTGTCGTACCCTTACATCCTCCCCGGACTCTATAAGGACAACGACGATTCATGTAGTACTACAACACTGCCTGAAGACAGGGTCACCATCAACGAAGACTAATCGGCCACGGCTAATCGATAAAAATAATAACCTTAGGATCCGAACTACTCATCCGACTGTCTACAGAACGTCCTGGATGATAGCCGTGTGGTCTACGGATCCACTATCCAAGGTGTCACATAGGGAATCACCTTCCCAGTCCAATAGCAGTCGATATTGACCGGGATAAACACATACCCTCAAACCCCGTCTCCATCGGTGCCAAGTCCATGGTAGGGTTCATCCTCGCTAGCCATCTCAAGACTATCACAGTGCCGCCTAAACGACACTCGTGCCGGTATAAATTTTCAGGTAGGAACCTACTCCATATTCCCAGTCTAGTATGACATTGGAGTTTATATGGTCTCTTTTTCCACCAGCTCCCAGTATCTAAGCTACGTGTAGTCTCGGGAGTGGTGCGAAGAGAAGCATCACTGTCGTGACCATCGATAGTACGCAATGGTCAACTGGGGTATATGGGAGACACCCCTATCCATTTAAATCCTAGTGATGTCTCATGGGAGGTTCTAGCATCTCATATCACTTAAGACTAAATCTAGTGCGTCTGGTGTTATTGTTGATGCTACCTTCTATGTATGTTTGTTATTCATATATGCCACTATTTATATTCATATCCGCATGGTAATTGTGTGGTACATAGCACATAAAATAATACAACATGCAGGACTAGATTTTACAGCAAATCAAAATACTTAACATGGTGAGCATGACACATTATTCATTTTAGATAAATAATTTATACTAACATGCATATATGCATAATATTATCAAGTATTACATTTTATCATATTTAAGACATCCAAGAATTTCCTAAGAAAACTTCATCCCTAACTTGAATAAATCCAAACTTCGATAAACCAACGCACCTGATTTGGCGATTTACTCTTTGGAACCAACCCAAGTAAAATAATCATTCCGATGGACTACTCGGATCGCGTATCAATAATAGTCCTAAATAACACAATTATTTAAAATAAAATTTATTTTATTTTTTCCTAAAATAAATAAAATAGAAATTTACCAATCTAACTTATACACTTATCCTAGCTAATTACTGCTTAATAAGTCTACATTTAAATTTACGAGCCCATGTTCAATTTAGGGGCACATATATTTAATTAATAAGCCTATGTTTATCCATTGGGCCTATATCCACATTTTTGACCCAAATAAATTATCAATAAATTAATTAAAGTAATTACTACATTTAATTAACTCAATCTAAGCATACAAGTTGATAATTAATTTTGTCTAATCATTTAATTATTAATTAATCGAATTTTAATTTTACTAATTAAACTATTTACAATGTTAAATTGATTTAATTAAACTTAAATAAATTTTATCAAACTTATACACATTTAAACCCAAACACATGATCTAGCCCAAGTCACTCAAGGACCCAATCAAATATCCATCAATAATTAATAAAATTATTAAATCTTAATTAACTCAATTAAGCATTTAAATTATGTTTACTCACTTTAATAATCATCTAATCCAATTTAACCCTATTTATTAGTCCAATTTGATTCAAGTGAAAATTTGGTCAAAATTGACCTAGTCAACTAAAATTGATCATGTTGACCATTAAGAAAATTTTAATTTATCATTACCCAACCCAAATTAAGTTGTCAGCCCAATCTGGTCGGCCCATATTTGAGCTCATGAATACCAAATTAAATTTTGGGTCAATATTGACTCGGTCAACGTTGACTATGATGACCGGTCAACATTGACTAGGGTTTACCACCTAACTTAATCAACTAAACACTAATTTAGATCCAATTTAAACTCATGGGTCAAAATTAGTCAATTTTGACCGTAGTCAACTTAGGTTGACTATGTTGACCTACTAATTGATTAAATTAACCCCTACTTACTTTAATCAGTTCATTAATTATCCATTATTAAGCAAGGTTATCCTAATGCATCCAATACAATTTAATTAACACTATTTATATTTAATTAACGCTAAAGTATGATTAATTAACGCTAATCCACGATTAAGGGAAAAGAGCCGAACCCCTCTTCCTCGCCAGAAACCTAGTCGCCGGCCGCCGGAACCCTAGCCGCCACCTCGCCAGAGCTCGCGAAATCTGACGGCCGACCTGACGACGAGATCTTTGACCCTTCGCACGCGGGGAGACCAACGGCGGCCTGCACAAACCAGCTGTCAAATGCCAGGCAGTGGCTCTCGGTGGACGTCGCCGGCGAACACTTGGGCGAGTCCATCGGAGGGCGAAATCGCCCGTTCAACCAGAGGGGAAGAAGCTCTTCACCTTGCGATCGCATAGAGGATGCGAAGGGGGAAGGTTTGCCGGCGAGGTGAGTGGAATCGCAGCTCCACTCCTCGCGGTGGTGCTGCGGATCGAACGGGCGGCGGTGATGAAATCGCCGCCTACTGCGTCGTCGTTGGGGCAGACGCGGGATCACGAGCTCGCGGAGAGCACGAGCAAGTCAAACCCCAACAGAGAAAGCGGCGCTCCGGCGATCTGGGCGTGGAACAGTGGAGGCAGCGGCTGATCTCTCGAAGAGGGGAGGTTGCAGGGGAGGGGTCGCGCGGCAGCAGTAGACCTCTGCCGAGCTCTCCTCGTTGCAACGGAGCTCCACGGACGGCGAACAGCTGAAGGTAGAAGGCGGGCGGCGGATGGCGGACGCAAGGGAAGGGGGCCGCCGGCGCTGCTCTGCTGCGGGTGGTCGCGAGGCGAAGGAGGGGGCGCTTCGCAAGCGAGATGAGCCCTCGGCTCTTCTCGCTCGCGTCGGCCCTTCAAACCAGGTCAGGCCGGTTCACCTGGACCGGCTGGCTGGCCAGTTCATCTGAACCGGGCCAATTTTTTTTTTTTTTTTTTTTTTTGTTGAGAGTAGGCGTTTACAATGATTTTACCAAACAAACAAACTCGATGTTGAAGAAAGTGATGATGAATAGAGATGTATTACATGTCACGCTCCAATCCATCTTTTGTGCAACTGCCATATAAGCTGTACTTCTCTATCATAACTTATACAAGGCTAAAAGTATCAAACAACTATAATCATCTTATTTAAACACAGCGAAAAAATATAACAAATTACATTCATTAATAACACTACAAATTTAATCTCTATATAAATCCCCAAAGTAAAATCTGTCCGTTATAACTAGGTTCTCGCTTAATCCTCAGATCAGTGGCCAACCTGTAACCTGCGCGATAGGAAAAAATGTGCACATCTGGGTCACAAAACTCAGTGAGGCTACATAAAGAGCACCCTAAAATGGGCATAAGGTATTGTACATCCAATAAGAAGGCATATCCACTAAATCATACCTCAAATTAACATATCAAACAACATATAACATGACTAATAAATTAAGGTAGAAGAACATGATCATAATAAAATATTAAATCTAAGATGTCATATTTCCTTAATTATTCCATTATGTTTTACTTACACTACTCCTAAGGTAGCCAACTTATGTTCAATGTAAATTCCTCGTCAGGGATTTCTCCAGAACCATCAGTGTCAACTCTAGATCTCTGTCTTATGTGCCTGTACACTGACGTTTGCAGAAGGAGCTGGTGACCATAACACCCCTTCTATACAACATAAGTACCATACAATACTATAATTATGCTCCATAACAAAGTCACCACACAAAATTATAAACCATACCATATACAGCCTGACAAGCTGAGATATTCTGCATATGCTACTAATGAACTCGGACTGCTAAGGGACCCACATCTTGAGCATGTTAGTATCCTCAGGTTCCCTAGCTTTGTAGCGCATTGAACGATACTGTTCCTAGCACACCATCTACCTTAGAGTAACACAATTAAGTTGAGTTCTGCACCAAAGTGAGATCCCGGTTACTCCAAGGCATCTGTGGTTAAGTCAATCGAACTTGCACCTCTACCTTGGCTAGCATATGGCTCCTCACCACATGTTGACACATAGCAGCCTAAGAACCTAATGTCATCTCCTAGGTTATTATAACTCTAAGATGTCCTTAGTCATGTGTCACTTAAGACCACTCTAGGTGCTAACATAACATGAACCTAAAGTATCTCTAGTTTTTGTCTCATGTCACCATGTTCTATGTTCTTGCTAAGTGTATCTACATCAATAACATAATATGAACATACCAATCAATAGTATATATGAGCATAACCATAATTAACATGCATGTGATAAAGCATAATATAACTTTCTAATTTACACCAAGATTACATGCTAATTAAATATGTAATAAAGCAGATATATAACTTATCAGCATGTACAATAAATAACAAACAACCCTTAGGACTCAGCATTATAGTAGGCCATAAATTGAAACCATAAGATCTCACTCGAGTCTCAAAGCAATCTTTAGTAAGAATCACAACTTGACTGTGACTCTTAAAGGCAAGCAAGCAATTCCTTTCTACTTCAACATAAATCATAGCTTAGCCGTAATTTGTCAAGCAATAGCACAACAATTCAATTGCCCTAAAGTAAATAAATATAACCAAACAAAATATAAATCATACAACCTAACAAAACTCCTACATGCCCTTCCTACTCATATCCTCACCAAATTTTATTTAATTTCTTTCACAATCAACCAATAAATTAACAAATCAAATAATCACAATTAAACATCTAACAAGTCTATTAAATAAATATCCAATTACATAATTTAATTACACTAACAATTCTGATCAACATATAACACCCTAATTAATATAATTTTTTTAAAAATAATTATGTGAAAAATCTAGTTACACTAAATAAATTTATAAAATTCCAAATTATTCAAATTCACTAAATAAAAAAAATCCAATTAACCCAATTACCTAAATTTATCACAACATAATTTTATAAATTTTGTAAAATTTCTAATTAAATTATTTTAATTCTTTTTAATATAAATTAAAACAATAACATTTACCAGAATATTCTTCCATGCAAATAATATACAAACAATTTATTTAAATCCTAAATTAACCTGAATCACCCTAATTAAATTAACAACTCCACCTTGATAGTTTGAAAAAATTCTAATTAAATCATGAAAAATTATATTCAGGTATAGCAAAACATCACAAATTATTTTAAATTTTTCTGACAACATTAATACACTCAAAATCCTGAACCCAACTAAAAATAATTTGAAAACACCACCTAAAATTTGATAAAAATTCTAAATAAATTTCTGAAAACCCAAAACTCACCAACAGACTCCTAGCAATGTTGAACTGGACTAAACCAATTATGAAATTATGAAAACCAGTGAGAACCGCGTTGAATCATATTCGAACTGGCCGCTCCCTGAACCGGACAAGTCCAAACTAGGTCAGCTCACGTGCTACACACGTGTCGCCGCATCTTCTTCCCCGCTCGATGTCACCGCTACAACTGCCGCCGTTTGCCGCTCGTTTAGCAACTGCGTGCTCACCGGAACAATACGCATGCCCTCGCCGAGCCTTCCTTAACCCACCGGCCACCTCTTCTCGCCGCTGGTAGAGCCTAGAGCTCCCACGGCCGCCGGTGCAACTCTTCCCCTGCCGCACGGATCGATCTCCGCCTACCGCCACCTCTGAGCCCTCGACGACGCTTCAACCGTTTCAAACGGACTCCGCTGGAGTCGAATTGCTTTCAGAAGCTTTGCCGCGGAGGAAAGAGCGATCGTCGCTCCCCTCACCGACGAATTCGACGGGAAACAGAGGCCCCACTACCTCTACCGCTTCCCAACCGATTGCAGCCCACTGGAACCGCTTCCGTGCGCCGCCGGCCACGTAATCAACACTCACCCTCCAGCCAACTACTCTCCCGTTACAAATACTAGTCGTCGGAGCTCTGTCCACCTTCGCAGATGCTGCAAACTCTGGAACAAGGTGCAGCCCCTGTTTCAGGTTAAAACCCTCGCCCTACGCCCCTTCACTCGCAGCACGCGCACATGGGCTGCACGTGCTGCGGTGAATTTTCAATTTTTATTTTTATTTTTCTTTTATTTTCTTTTACTTTATTTTATCTTACTTTTTTTATATATTTTAACTTATTTTTTTTTATTATTTTAAAAGAAAACAGAGCTTACATTACAATATCACTCTTAATGAGAATTCCACAATGTCACTGCCTTGTTTCAGGGTTTTAAAAACCATAGCGCTGAGTCGGTAACTCATCCACTGACTCGCTGCAACTCGCCCCAACTCAGCCCGACTCTGCCTAACTCGCCCCAACTCAACCTCAACTCAGCCCGACTCGCCCCAACTCAGCCTCAATTCACTGCACGTGCGACGATTTTTAATTTTAATTTTTTTTCTTTTTCTTTTTCTTTTTCCTATTTACTTTATATTTTCTATTTATTTGTTTAAATTATTATTTTTTTTCTTTTCTAATTCCATCTGATAAATTTATTTTTATCTTATTTTTTATTTTATTTTACTTATTTATTATTTATTATTATTTTAATATTAAAATATTATTATTTATTATTTTATTATTATTTTAATTTTTTTTATAGAAAATAGGGTTTACATTAACAGTTGATCATGTCATCTAGGGTGTATTATTGTCACCCTCTAATTGTAATTTAGTGATGTCCTACTAGTATCATATATTTTATATATCTCTATACTAGAGTATTATGAATTATTCTTGATACTACCTCCTATGTAATGATTTAAGTTTTTAATATTTAGTTCCATAGTTCTCCACATGACAACAATATAATATTTAATAAGTATGAGAAAATAAATAACATGTAGGAGAACTAATAAAGCATGCGAGGTAAAACTGAGTAGCATAGCATATGATATGTCAATCATGCTTAATAGAGTATTTAATCTAGCATATATATTGCATGGTATTTAGCAAGTATAAGTTTTAATTATTTTCAAGGCATCCAGGTCTTTCTTAATAGAATCTTATTAAAATTCTCTCTGGTATGAATATAATCCTACTATGATGAATCAATGCACCTGATCTATAGATCTACTCTTCAGAACCACCAATTAAGGTCCAGAGGTATTAATAATAAGCAGCTCTCAAGTCAAAATAATATCCCTAAAGCAATAAAGATTTTATTTAAAATATAAAATATTCTTAATTTAATAAGATAAAAATTATTCAATGATTCACTTATCTAGTTAATTTGGCCTAATCAAATTAATTATCCCAATTTAATTACTTGGCCCAACTTCATACTCGAGCCCAAAACTTTAAGTCCTTAATCATCATCCATCAACTCTGATTTATTAGATTAGTATAAGTCAACATCAAACCCCAATCTATTATTTCATATTTCTAACTTAACATCAAAACATGATCATTAGTCATATAGAATTCACAATAACTTTCTTAGTGCACACTTTTATTCAATTCTCTACCTTATCACATTACATGCACCATATAGAGAGGAGAAGAGAGTGTCTCGTAGCCAACCTAATTGATTCCAAGCTTGAAATTGGATTCCAACCATCATCATTCAACAACAATGATCAACACTTCACCATTCATCATTCAACATCACAGTATGCATTCGCATCAGCACTAACGGTTGCTCATAAGGAGATGGCCAAAGTCAAGGGATGCCTCTGTTTCCCCCAATCTCAGCAGGTTCAACAATGATGGGGATGGAGATCATCGCTGCTCTCAAGCAAACGCTCGGAGCTGCTAGTGGATGAATGAGACTACGGACGCCCCACTCGTCGCGGATGATGAGGGCAGTGCATCACTACATTGGGGAGAAGAAAGCCGACGAAACTGCTCTCAAGCAAACACTCGGAGCCATTGGTGGATGAACGAAACTACGGACACCCCACTCGCCACGGATGATGAGGGCAGTGCATCACTACATTGGGGAGAAGAAAGCTGACAAAACGTGGAGGAAGCTACGCTGGCAGCGTCGACAGCCTCTAACTCGAGCTTGATCTCGCGGACGAAGGTGGAAGAGAGGGCGAGAATTAGGGCGATGACTGCGGTGCTCGCTCAACTCACTTTTATTCACTTGGACTGCTCGAACCATTTTCCTCCGGGTTAGGGACCAGCTCAACCAAATCGATTTTGTTGGCTGAAGGTAGATCACATGAAGAGCACGTGGTTCACGTACTCTTACATTTTGATCCATCAACCCAGTTAAATCTCACCTAAGTCCCTCCAACTTTAATAAAAATTCTAATTAGGTCTCTGTAAAATTTATCAAATTACAATTACATCCTTTAAGATCCAAAAATTTAGCCCAATTTCACCATTTAAGTCCTACTACCACTCAAAGATTCTTTAAAACTCTTATTCTCGAATCTAAGCTTAAGAAATATTTAATCTTTTCTTTTTTTTTCCTAATTAAACCACCCAAAATTGGGGGTGTACACTTATTATTTGGACATAGCTAAGATAATTGGATAACTTAGGTTCTTTAACTAATTTTATTATTTAAGACTATTGTTTTTACACGGAAGCCGAATAAATCGCCAAACTACTTTATATTCGAATTTGGATTGATTATGAAGACTAGACTATTCGATTAGGTGCATTAGTTCATCGAAGTAGGATTTATTCAAACCAGGGAGATACCTGATGAGATTTTCTTAGGAAAGTTTTTGGATGCCTTGAACATAATAAAATAATATGTCTGATAAATACTTCTAAGCTATGCATGCTAGAATGCTTTATGTTATATAGTAGGATAGATATACCATGTATGCACTATTAGTAATTAGCATGTTTTATTATCTTCTTCTACATGTTCTGATATTTTATTATGTTATGGTGTGATATACTAATATCATGCAGACAAAGATAAAAATAATAATCTAAATGATCAAACAAATATACATAGGAGGTAGTATTAGAAATCTTCACTTGATATTATAGAGCAAGATATAGGTGACATACGATACCGGAACCTCCTAGGGACATCACTTGACTATAAGTTAAAAAGGGGATGTCCTTTATACACCCTAGATGACCACTGTAAACCCTCAATTTTTGTTGTTGGAATATATACGTATGTCGGTAAATAATTAAACCCTTAAATTTTTAGAAAATATATATATGTCAATAAATAAGTAGGTGCATATATATATACACATGTACCGTCACATATATGCATTGATGTGTCAACAATGATCCGTAAATATGTGTATAAATAGGTAAATATAAATAAACAAATAATAATAATAGCAATAAGATAGTAAGATCTAGATCTCTATATATATTTAATCATATAAATAAATTATATATAAAATAGATACGTAGCTAGATTCTGATTAGAGTAGAAATGAAATCTTATTTAAATACAATCTTCCTCGTAAGAATAATTCTTTACCATGCGTGTATATATATAGGTATATACGAATAAATATATCTATATATATATTAAAATAAGTTTACTTCTCATTATTTAAGAAAATAAGGGTAATAAAAAGGAAAGGGAATTCGGGACAACAATATTAATTTCCTTTATTCAGTTGATCATCTCAGGGGATCATCTAAACATAACTCCCTAAATCTCCATCTTCACACCCCTCTATTGCCAACAATTAAGGTTAGCAAGCCTTGGGCTGAATCTGTTCGACTAGGAAGAGAAGGCATCTGAGGAAATGAATGATGTAGTAGAGGAGTGAAAACTCACGGCACCGATGCTCAAAATCCCAGATGGAAATAATAAATTTGAATGATTAATGTTGGTTCCCATTCCCTAGTTAATAAAAAAATCAAATTTTTGGAATATGCGTTAGAGATAGTTGCTAATGTAGATTTTTGGATATTGCATTGTATTATTTTTATTATTATTTATATGAATTTCTCATGTCTTGAATTTCTTTCTTGAATGAAATTGTTTCAGGATACGGCTATTAGTTAATTTTGAATATTAAAATAGCTAATTTTGAATATTAAAGTGATTAAAAAATATTTTATTTTATATAAAGCTATTAGATCACAGTGATAGTGAATGTATATATATAATTCTTTTGTCTTCATTTATCTAAACGTCATGATTACTAGTAATTTAATTAAAAGTTACTTTTAAAACTATTTAGAAATAAAGTACCATATTGGGTAGATTCAAGAATCCAATAAAAATAATACTAATAGTAATAATAATTAAATATATATAATTAAATTCTACAATTATTCTCTGTTAATAAAAATTAAACTCTAGGGATGCAGATGATATACGAAATAATTATGTCTCTGGCATCTAATAATAATTTAATATGACATCTAATAATAATTTAATACTCAAAACTATATAATAACCTGAGTATTGCTTGCTGCTGCCATCGGTGGTTAGATAGGATAATGATGATTCACATTATTCATTCCACATATGTATATCTCTGTGTATATTTATATATAGTAGATAAATACCCTTTCTAATTTAATAAATATATACATGTTGTAGTGAATGTGGAGACTTTAGATATTAAATTCTATTTGTTTGTTAACATAATATATACAACTACAATTATTTTATTAGAGAGTTGGACGATATGTTGAATAAAAAGTTAAGCTTCTATAATTTAGTAACTTGGTACAATAATTATAAGTTCCAAAATAGTTGTGTTATTGTTACTATATTATTGAATTAAAATGTTTGAGAAATACTTTGTACTACTTCTTTTCTTGGATATTTTCCTTCATACTGTGATAAATAAATTTGTCATATCTTGCACTCAATGTTTTCTTGGTCGTACGCGTGAGCAACATTAAACAACAAATATCGTAACACCTATTTTGTTCTTTATCTTCTAATTTCATGATGCCAAATAAGGAATAAGAAAAGGAGAGCAAGGTGTTAGATACTTGCTGTCATGAGTGTTAGAAAATTTAAATATGTTTGCCAATTGATAGGAAAATGTTTCGCAACAATGATGGTTAAACACCAAAGAGCCGTGAATCTATTAAATTGCTAATTTAAAAGGCTCAGGTGCGTTGTTATTTCGGCTAGTTTACAGCCGCTGCAGTAGAGCTCCCAAGTGGGCAAGTTGTTATTAAAATTTTATTACTGTCCATGATGTGCATTTATTTTGATGTCTTGTATGATGTGAACTAATTGCAAATGATATATTATGTGCTTGTGTTCTATAATTCTAGGAGAGTATGATACTAGGAAGAATCTAGAACACATAGCGACATATGAATATGCTAGGTGACAGATAAAACTAGTTAGGTGACATATCTTACATTATAACCTAAGCTAGTTTGGATACCTAGAGACATAGACCTGAACTTCCTAGGGACATAAAACCTCTAGGAATCTTATAGGTCTATATAACACTGTATTTCTCTCACAAATGGTAGATACTATTTGTGTTAGTCTAAAGAGGGGTGGCGGCAGCGTCACCCGACCCATCCTTTAGCGTTCGGTGAGTACCAACAAGGGGGTTCTCACCAACGGCCAGATATCCCCATGGCATGTATCCGAAACTAAGGTGCTGGGAGCCGGGGAGCTCACTTTAGCCGCTGCCCTGAGGACTAAGGTGTCTGTTGACGCTGACATACTCCAATTGAGTCCTACAGGCTTGGGGGGTAGTCCGGACAACCAGAGTTATACATAAGTATTGGGTTCGGCAGGTCAGGCCGTGAGTACATATGTTAGTCGGTGACCCTATTGTAAAGCAGAAGTGTAGCGCTACACGGTGTCTCGTTCCCTAGGGTCCATGGAGGACGTACGATACGATAGTCTCGGGGTGCGGTCCGGGTAAAACGACTCGCGAGACTGAAAGGAGAAGGAACCGCGGTCACCCGCCTTCTCCGCCAACATCGGTGCAACAGGCCTAGGCAGAGACTTAGTCTGGCACTGACGGGCTTGTGGTAGTCCCCGGCCAGGGCTTACCTTAAGCATAGGCAGGCAGCCCTAGGAGTTAGTATTGAAACTAGATACTTGGAAATCCTTAGACACAGACATATATTTAGAATTTCAGTATTTAATGGATTATTTGCATGCATGCTTCCTTTCATTGTTAAATTATGGTTTAATATTGATATACTTGCTGCTCATCCGGACATGTATTTGTTAGCCCATTCTTTTGCTTGGAGAAGTTTCTATCTGTAGGCACTAAATCGCAAGACTTAGCGCATGCAAATTTTCCCCCGCGCGCAGGTGTTTGGAACGTCGCTTAGGAGACAGCGAGGAACGGTGGGTAGTGAGAGTGAATGCTATAGAAGGACATTAACAGTAGATTAGTCGGTACGATGTATAAAACATATAATGTAGACGGATTGTATCAACTTTGTATGTGACCTGTGAACAAGTTGTAATTCTAGTTAGTAGTCTTGACTATAGAAATTTTCATTTATGTTAGAATTACATAACATTGTTAGCCTTGTATGGGTGAGACATTGCTCATATGGCAGTTGTCAAGTACCCGACAGAGGGTCGGGGCGTGACAACCACTGCAAACTATGGATGGTCAAAACGTGATGCTCCTCATCCCACCACTCTCGAGACTATACATAACTTAGATACTGAGAGATAGTTGGAAAGTGGATCAAATTAACTCGAAGGTCATACTAAACTCGAAAGTAGAGTGGGTTCATACCCGAAAACTGACACCCACACGTGTGTCACTTAGGCGCCACTGCGATAATTCTTATATGGCTAGCAAGGGTGAACCCTACCAAAGATTTAGCAATGACATAGTCAGGATAGCCACAGCCCATCATGTGGATATGCATTTATCTCCGCCAACGTTGATTGCTTTTGAGTTGGAAAAGTGATTCCTTACGTGAGGTTTTAGATATTAGATTCGTAGACCACACGACTATCATTTTTGACGTGCTGCAGACAGTCAGATGAGTAGTCCAGATCCTAAGATTATTATATCGGCTAGCCGTGGCCGATGAGTCTTTATTGATGGTGGTCCTGTCTATGAATAGTGTGTAGTACTACATGAGTTGCCGTTACCCCTACGAACTCCTGGGAGGATATATAGGTATGACAGTTTCACTAGTGAAGGCACTGAGGGCGACTAGCGAAACAGTGGAGAGTGATCAAAGGTCACCCGTCCTCTCCGCCAACATCAGTGCAGCGGGCATAGGTAGAGATAGAGACAGACACTGATGGGCTTATGGATGCTCTTAGCCAGAGCATTCCCTAAGCATAGGCTTTCAGTCGGAGTCTTGTGACATAAAGTAGGAATATCTTATAGATGACACACTAGTGACACAGACATTTGATATAATCTAGATAACAACTAAAAATATTTGGATATTTACATCGTTATACCGTTGCTCTACAATATTTATACCTCAACAATAAATATGATTATTAACAAACCAAATGCATCCTAGAACCTTTCCCCTAGTCTTTGAATTCCTCACTATAATTTCGAGCCGTAATTTCGTACTAGGCCGCAAAGCTAAGCACACCACGTTCAATGTGTGTGTAGGTACTGCAGTAGAAGTGGGAGTTATTGACATGGAGTATGCCATTGGAGGTATAGTGCCGCTTCGATGTAGATTTAGCTTACCGTCAAACTAGTATTGTATTAGGTATAATCGTGACTTCACTATAGGACTGTATTGTGGTGCTTGAGATTTTAGTGTACTATTGCAATTACTTATTGCCTTGTATGGATCGCAGGGTTTATATAATGGTTGCCACGTGCTGACCTGCGGGTCGGGGCATGATACTATCTTTTTAAAATAACACCTCATGCCTCTTTCTCGGTGCTCTCACCTAGGCGCATAGCCAAGTTTTGAAGTCAAAATGCCAAGCTGAAAACACATTGGAGATTTCCAAGTATGCTGCTATCTGAGTTACATCAACAAATATCGAATATCATTTTTCGAGATCCCCATGTCACTCTCATGCTAATAGAGGGCTCAACATTATGAGCTATATACACAAATTATTATCAAAGTATTTTGAAAAGAGCGTTACTATACTATCTCAGCAAAATCCCCAAAGTTTTTATGAAGTTCATATTAGAAGGAAAAATGTAACTCAATTTCGAAATACGAGTAGAAACGCCACGATTAACTCTCATTAGATACGTCTTATTCTGAGAACCTCGTATCTCCGGCATGCACAGCAAGTTCTAAAATAAAAATGCCAAGTTTAAAATAAATTGGAGATGCAGGGTATCAATCCCTATGCTTCTTGCATGCAAAGCGTGCCTTAGGAATGCTAAGACTTTTTAAAATAACATCTCATGCCTCTCTCTGTGCACTCACATGGGCAAGATTCCCATTGTTAAGTTCTAAAATCAAAATGCCAAGGTTAAAACACATTGGAGATTCCCATCTCTCTTGCACACTAAGCAACTGTGAAAATTAGAGATGCAAGGTATTAATCCCCATGCCTCTCATATGCTAAGAGTACCATAGCTACATCCCCAAACAACAACCATATTTTTTCGAGATCCCCAAGCGTCTACCATGCAAAGTGATGCAAAGTTTAAAATAAATTTGAGGTGTAGGGTATCGATCCCCATACCTCTCAAATGCAAAGCAAGAAATCTACCATCTAAGCTACGTCCTCAAATATAAAATATTTTATTTCATGATAATGATGTGTCGCAAATGCCTCTCTCTCCATGCTCTCATATGGGCGCATAGCCAAGTTCTGAATTTAAAAGGCCAAGGTTAAACACATTGGGGATCCCTATCCCTCTTGAACACTAAGCGAGTGTGCAAATTAGAGATGTAGGTATCAATCCTCGTGCCTCTCGCATGCTAAGCGAGCACTCTACCATTTGAGCTACATCTCCAAATAACAACTATATTATTCCGAGATCCCCATGTCTACCATGCAAAGCGTGTGGAACATTAAATATCTTATTCTAAGATCCTAGTGCATAAATGGAAATGCAAAGTTTAAAACAAATTTGAGACGCGGGGTATCAATCCCAGTATCTCTTGCGATAATGATGCCTCGTAAATGCTAAGTGATGCCTCGTAAATGCTAAGAGAGCCCTTTAAGTTTTTTTAAAATAAAACCTTTGCCTCTCTCTCTGTGCTCTCCCATGGGCACATAGCCATGTTCCGAAATCAAAATGCCAAGGTTAAAACACATTGGAGATTCCTATCCCACTTGGACATTAAGCAAGTATACAAATTGGAGATGCAGGGTATCAATCCCCGTGCCTCTCGCATGCTAAGCGAGCGCTCTACCATCTGAGCTACATCCCCAAATAGCAACCATATTATTCTAGGTTCCTCAAGTGTCTACTATACAAAGTGACTGGAACATTAAATAACTCGCATGCAAAGCGCTCTACTATCTGAGCTACATCCGCAAAAATAAAATATTTTATTTCGCAATAATGATGCCTCGCAAATGCTAATAGAGTACTCTAAATCTTTTTAAAATAACACCTCATGCCCCTCTCTTTGTGCTCTCACATGGGTGCATAGCTAAGTTCTAAAATCAAAATGCCAAGGTTAAAATACTTTGGAGATTCCCATCCCTATTGCATACTAAGCGATTGTTCTTCCATCTGGGTTACATTCACAAACATCGAATATCATTTTTCGAGATCCCTGTGTCACTCTCATTCTAATAGAGGGCTCAACATTTCGAGCTATATGCACAAATTCTTATCAAAGTATTTTAAAAGAGCGTTATTATACTATCTCAGCTCAATCCCCAAAGTTTTTATGAAGTTCATATTAGAAGGAAAAATGTAACTTAATTTCGAAATGCGAGTAGAAATGTCAAGATTAACTCTCTTTAGAGATACATCCTATTCTGAGATCCCTGTGCCTCCTGCATACTCAGCGAGTTTTGAAATAAAAATACAAGTTTAAAACAAATTAGAGATACAGGGTATCAATCCCTATGCCTCTTGCATGCAAAGCAAGCACTTTATAATCTAAGCCACATGTCAAAGTATAAAACATTTTATTTCCAGAACCTTATTCATTGGGAATGCTAAGACTTTTTAAAATAACATTTCATGCCTCTCTCTCCAAAGTTTCTATCAAGTTCAAATTGGAGATGCAGGGTATTGATCCCATGCCTCTCGCAAGCTAAGCGAGCACTCTACAATCTAAGATACATCCCAAAATAGCAACCATATTATTCCGAGATCCTCATGTATCTACCATACAAAGCGAGTGTTGCACACCTCTCGCATGCAAAGCGAGCACTCTACCATCTTAGCTACATCCCCAAATATAAAATATTTTATTTCACGATAATGATGGCTCAGAAATTCTAAGAGAGTACTCTAAGTCTTTTTAAAATAACACCTCATGCCTCTCTTTCCATGCTCTCACATGGCGCATAGCCAAGTTTTAAAATAAAAATGCCAAAGTTAAAACACATTGTAGATTCCTATCCTTCTTGCACACTAAGCGAGTATGCTGTCATCTGAGTTTCTTAAGAAAACATCGAATATCATTTTTGTAGATCCCTGTCTCTCTCTCATGCTAATACAGGGCTCAACATTCTAAGCTATATACCAAAATTCTTATCAAAGTATTTTGAAAGAGCATTACTATACTATTTGAGCTAACTCCCCAAAGTTTTTATGAAGTTCATGTTAGAAGGAAAAATGTAACTTAATTTCGAAATGTGAGTAGAAATGCCAGGATTAACTATCATTAGAGATACATCTTATTCTGAGATCCCCGTGCCTCGTGCATGTAAAGCAAGTTCAGAAATAAAAATGCCAAGCATAAAACAAATTGGAGATGCAGGGTATCGATTCCTGTGCCTCTCGCATGCTAAGCGAGCGCTCTACCATCTAAGCTACATCCCCAAATACCAACTATATAATTCTGAAATCCCCATGTGTCTACATTGCAAAGCGAGTGTAATGGTAAATATCTTATTCTAAGATCTAGTGCCTAAATTGAAATGCAAAGTTTAAAACCAATTGAAGATGCGGGGTATCAATCGCAATGCCTCCTACATGCAAAGCAAACATTCTACCATCTGAGCTACATCCCTAAATAAAAAATATTTTATTTCACAATAATGATGCCTGGCAAATGCTAAGAGACTGCTGCCTCTCTCTCCATGCTCTACATGGGTGCATAGCCAAGTTTTAAAATCAAAATGGCATGTTAAAACACTTCACATGCCAAGCGCTCTACCATCTTGGCTACATCCCCAAATAGCAATCATATTATTCCAAGATCCAAAGCGAAAGTTCTACCATCTGAGCTACATTCCCAAATATAAAATATTTTATTTTATGATAATGATGCCTTGCAAGTACTAAGAGAGCACTCTAAGTTTTTTTAAAATAATACCTCATGCCTCTCTCTTCGTGCTCTCACATGGGTGCATTAAGCAAGTGTTCTGTCATCTGAGTTATATTCACAAATATCGAATATCTTTTTCGAGATCCTCGTGTCTCTCTCATGCTAAGAGAGGGCTCAACATTCTGAGCTATATACCCAAATTCTTATCAAAGTATTTTGAAAAGAGCATTACTATATTATCTGAGCTAAATTCTCAAAGATTTTATGAAGTTCATATTAGAAGGAAAAATGTAATTTAATTTTGAAATGCGAGTAGAAATGCCAAGATTAACTCTCATTATAGATGCATCTTATTCAAAGATCCCCGTGCCTCTTGCATGCATAGTGAGTTTTGAAATAAAAATGCCAAGTTTGAAACTAATTGGACATGCAAGATATCAATCGCTATAACTCTCGCATGCAAAATGAGCTACATCCCCAAATATAAAATATTTTATTTTGTGATCTTGATGCCTCACAAATGCTAAGTGAGTGCTCTAAGTCTTTTTGAAATAACACCTCATGCCTCTCTTTCTATGCTCTCACATGGGTACATAGCCAAGTTTTGAAATCAAAATGCCAAAGTTAAAACACATTGTAGATTCCTATTCCTCTTGCATACTAAGCTAGTGTGCTGTCATCTGAGTTTCTTAAGCAAACATCGAATATCATTTTTGTAGATCCCTGTCTCTCTCTCATGTTAATACAGGGCTCAACATTCTAAGCTATATACCAAAATTCTTATCAAAGTATTTTGAAAGAGCATTACTACACTATCTGAGCTAATTCCCCAAAGTTTTTATGAAGTTCATGTTAGAAGGAAAAATGTAACTTAATTTCGAAATGTGAGTAGAAATGCCAGGATTAACTCTCATTAGAGATACATCTTATTCTGAGATCCCCGTGCCTCGTGCATGTAAAGCAAGTTCAGAAATAAAAATGCCAAGCATAAAACAAATTGGAGATGCAGGGTATCGATCCTTGTGCCTCTCGCATGCTAAGCGAGTGCTCTACCATCTAAGCTACATCCCTAAATGCCAACTATATAATTCTGAAATCCCCATGTGTCTACATTGCAAAGTGAGTGTAATGGTAAATATCTTATTCTAAGATCCTAGTGCCTAAACTGAAATGCAAAGTTTAAAACCAATTGAAGATGCGGGGTATTAATCGCAATACCTCCTACATGCAAAGCAAACATTCTACCATCAGAGCTACATTCCTAAATAAAAAATATTTTATTTCACAATAATGATGCCTGGCAAATGCTAAGAGACCGCTGCCTCTCTCTCCGTGCTCTACATGGGTGCATAGCCAAGTTTTAAAATCAAAATGGCAAGTTAAAACACTTCACATGCCAAGCGCTCTACCATCTTGGCTACATCCCCAAATAGCAATCATATTATTCCAAGATCCAAAGCGAACGCTCTACCATCTAAGCTACATCCCCAAATACAAAATATTTTATTTTATGATAATGATGCCTCGCAAGTACTAAGAGAGCACTCTAAGTCTTTTTAAAATAATACCTCATGCCTCTCTCTTCGTGCTCTCACATGGGTGCATTAAGCAAGTGTTCTGTCATCTGAGTTATATTCACAAATATCGAATATCTTTTTCGAGATCCTCGTGTCTCTCTCATGCTAAGAGAGGGCTCAAAATTCTTAGCTATATACCCAAATTCTTATTAAAGTATTTTGTAAAGAGCATTACTATATTATCTGAGCTAAATTCCCAAAGATTTTATGAAGTTCATATTAGAAGGAAAAATGTAATTTAATTTTGAAATGCGAGTAGAAATGCCAAGATTAACTCTCATTATAGATGCATCTTATTCAAAGATCCCCGTGCCTCTTGCATGCAGTGAGTTTTGAAATAAAAATGCCAAGTTTGAAACTAATTGGACATGCAAGATATCAATCGCCATAACTCTCGCATGCAAAATGAATGTTCTACCATCTGAGCTACATCCCCAAATATAAAATATTTTATTTTGTGATCTTGATGCCTCGCAAATGCTAAGTGAGTGCTCTAAGTCTTTTTAAAATAACACCTGATGCATCTCTCTTCGTGCTCTCACATGTGCGCATAGTGGAGTTCTAACATTAAAAATGCAAACTTTAAAACACATTGGAGATGCAAGGTATCAATCCTTATGCCTCTCGTATGCTAAGCGAGTGCTCCACCATCTAGGTTACATCCCTAAATGTGAGTTTTGTATTTTTTGTATTATAGATAAATTTGTAAAATTGTAATAAGAAGGACTTACTTGTAAAATTTCATGAATTTTTGAGGTATTGAATTTTGATATGAAAATTATACCATCCGATAGGATTTTTGATAAGAAATCCAACGGCGCAGACGGATCGTAATTTGGACGTCGTTTGATTAGTCAAATCGTTGAATCAAGGATGGACGACTAGGATTAAACGAGAATTAAAGAATTTAATTATTTATTAAAAACCGAATTTTCACCCATCGAGCGCGCGCGGGTTGAAGCCTCTTCTTTTTCTCTCTCCTCCCCTGTTCCACGGCAGCAACCCTTCATCATTTTGTCAACGACGTTTGCACCACTTCCCGATCGTATTTTTCGTCGAGATTTCAGATACAGCTTCAGGAGAGTGAGGAGAACACATTAGAGGTATAAATTTACAGTTTTGGTTGAGATTTGAGGAGAAAACGAAGAGAGAGGTGGCGACGGCGAAACTTTGTCGCCGGAGCAAGCTCCGGCAATTGTCGGCCATTCCGGCCGCGAAACTTTGCAAACTTGGTACCTATGGCTTCTCCTCGACGAGAGCTTTCCATTGATGCCGGAGTTGAGAGCTGTTGGCCGCCGGTCGGCCGCCGGCGAGCTAAAAACCCTAACTTAGGGTTTCCGCCCAAATTGGATTAATTCGTGAAATTGATCTCGTACGAGCTATAATAATTGGGGAAAATATGATTTTTAGAATCCTTGTGATGAGAGCTTTCGAATGGTACCAATATTGGTACTGTTCAGAGAACTTCGCCAGTGAGGGTTCCGGCGAACTTTCCGGCGAGTTTCCGGCGAGCTCCGGTGAACTTTCCGGCGAACTTGAGATAAAAATTAGGGTGATTCTAGAGACTATTTTAAGCATGTTGGTGAAGACGGATTTGTAAAATTATTACCGGATTGAGAGATTTAATTCATTGAAATATTCACAAGAAATACGATAAGCAGGCACGAGGATACGAACGTTTGCGATACGAACTAGAACGTGCTTGTAACGCTAGAATCAGGTGAGTGTTTATTCTCCAGGTAGAATAAACGGGATAGTTCTCAATGTTTAGTCCAGGAGAACTATATCCCTTTGGTTAGATATGCTTGATATTTCTTTGGCTCTCCTGCTAGTTAATAATCTTGAGTATGATTGCATTTGAGTTGTGAATCACCTTTGATATCCATGCTGCTTGATATACTATTCTTTGATTCATTATAAGCATGATATTATGCCTTTATTGACTCTAGATCTAGCATATGCAATTGCCTGACTCTTTGTGATACTTCTTTCACTTGTTAATGCATATGGCTAGTACGATCTGATACTGGATAGTGCTATAGGCACTTTCACTGCAGTAATAGGATATTACATTATTAGCACACCCATGGGCCGCCTAGTGAGAGGGGCGTGGGATGATAGTGCTCGAGGTCAAGATGGGAGATCGGGATACTCCTGACTGGGTTTTTACTCTGGATTAGCTATGGATACCAGGTAGCGAAATCCAGTGGGCAACTCAGGGGGAAAGGGGGCTTTGTTTATTTATTCTTGCACTTCTGCTTTGATTTGGGTACCTTATGATATTTGATACCTCCCCCTGAGATAACAGTTGTTGGCCACAACTGTATTTTGATTATGCCAGCCCTAGATATAGTCTCGTGTGATTCTTGATTATTCATTTTGATTGGCTATTGCACACGAATAGTCATATGATTCTATTTTTGAGACTTGGTTATTTTATGTTCTCGGTTTTACATTGTTTTCTATCCAACTCACTGAGTACGACGTTACTCACCCCGTAGGGGAACTCATTTTTATTTTTCAGGATCACAACAGGAGAGAGACTGATAGATATCGCAGTGTATAGTCAGGCACTTGATTTCTTTTGAAAGGTAGGACAGTTCTACCTTTGTTTTGTGTGTACAGAGATCCACTAGCTAGGTACTTTGTATAACCTTGGGTATGTATACATTTTGATTGTAAATTACTTGTATATAAGTGTGTGCCACTATAGTAAAGACTTAGTTTTAATAATATATATTTTTAGAGTTATATTGATCTGTCATCCAGGTTCTCTCCTTCCATAAATAGAGGGGATATACATCAGGTACACTTAGTGGGTTCCCATATAGTTTCGAAAATAAACGGGGCTATGTGTGGAGTTCACTGCGGTCTGCCACGTGCCCTAGGGGAAGGTACGGGGCGTGACACTAAATATCAATCATCTTATTCCGAGATCCCCATTACTCTCACACACTAAGCGAGTATGCTGTCATCTGAGTTACATTCGCAAACATCAAATATCTTAGAGATATGTCTTATTCTGAGATCCCCCTGCCTCTTACATGTACAGCGATTTCTGAAATAAAAATGCCAAGTTTAAAATAAATTGGAGATGCAAAGTATAGATCGCAATGCCTCTCACATTCTAAGCGAGCAATCTACCATCTAAGCTACATCTCCAAATATTAACTATGTTATTCCAAGATCTGCATGGCTCTATCATGCTAAGCGAGTGTAGTCCACGTGCCTCTCGCATGCAAAGCAAGTGCTCTACCATCTAAGCAATATCCCCAAATATAAAATATTTTATTTCGAGATCGTTATGCCTCGAGAATGTTAAGAGAGCGCTCTAAGTCTTTTTAAAATAACAACTCATGCCTCTCTCTCTTCGTGCTCTCACATGGGCGCATAGCCGAGTTCTGAAATCAAAATGTCGAGGTTAAAACACATTAGAGATCCCCATGCCTCTCGCATACTAAGTGAGTGTTCTGCCATCTGAGTTACATCCGTAAATATCAAATATCTTATTCCAAGATCCTCGTGTCTCTCCTATGCTAGGAGAGTGCTTAATAATCTGAGCTATATACCCAAATTCTTATCAAAGTATTTTGAAAAGAGCATAACTACACAATCTCACCTACATCCCCAAAGTTTTTATCAAGTGCATATTAAAAGGAAAAATGTAACACAATTTTGAAATGCGAAGAAATGCCAAGATTAATTCTCATTAGATATACACATCTTATTCCAAGATCCCTATACCTCTTGTATGCACAATGAGTTCTGAAATATAAATGCCAACTTTAAAATATATTGGAGATGCAGGGTATCAATCCCCGTACCTCTCGCATGCTAAGTGAGCACTCTACTATTTAAGATACATTTCCAAATATAAATCATATTATTTCAAAATCCCCATGCCTGTACCATGCTAAGTGAGTCTGCTATCATCTGAGTTACATATGCAGATATTAAATATCTTAGATCCCCATACCTCTCGCACGCAAAGCGAGTGCTCTATCGTCTGAGCTACATCGCCAAATGTAGAGCTACATCCCCAGGAACTAGAGGCATTGTGAATGCTAAGAGAGCACTCTAAGTCTTTTTAAAATAACACCTCATGCCTCTCTCTCCGTGCTCATATGCGTGCATAGCTAAGTTCTAACAAGAAAATGCATACTTCTTAAATGCCATGCAACATAGAGATATACACCAAACATTATAACACACATTTATGTGCATGAGAATAAAAAGGAACTTACATCATAGAGACATCAAAACTAGGTGAAGACTATTGTGTCCTTACACTTATTTCTCTCACGGTTGGAAGGTGCCACCTTGCTAAGACTAGTGAGGGTAACCGGAAGTGTCACCTAACCCAACTCTAGATCAACATCCTCTAGGCACACATCCAAGAATAAAGATTTGGAAACTAGGGAGCTATTTAGCCACTCTGACTAAGGACTAGAGGGTCATAAAATTACTGATGTACCCTATTCAGGCTCTGCAGGCCTATAAGGGGTTAAACTTGAGTAAATAATTATGTGGAGATCGGTTCATCAGACTATTGAGACTAAACAAATAAGTGACCCTGTCATGAGGCAGAATGTAGCACTACATGTTAGTCGTATGGTGTAGGACCGGGGAGACACACGTATGAAGATCTTGAAGCACAGGCTGAGGTACGACTTGCGAGATCGGTAAGAGATTATTCCACAGTCATCGGTTATCTCCACCAATGTCAATGTGATAGTCACTAGGCAGAGACCTAGAAGGATACTAACAGGCTTATGGATAGTCCTTGGCCCAGGCTTATCCTAAGCACAAGATGACAGCCCTAGAAAAGAGAACATAGAAAACTTAGTGGATGATACACAAAAATGATATGAAAAAATTCTTATGATCAAATTTATTTCTACAGCATAAACATAACATATTTGCTATGTTTTAATTGAATCCATGTATGTCTATTTATTTTATCTTTATAATTGCTAGGGATTACTCCTTCTATAGCCACTGGGCCATAGGGCTCAGCGTAATTTATTTTCCCATACATAGGTACCTGGACATAGGGTTGACTCGTAGGGGAGTGACATGGACAAAACTAGCATGACATGATTAGTGTTTTAAATTATGTAATCAGACTATATTAGATAAAAAAAAATTTATTTTATTAAGTTATAATTGTGAAAAATTCTTACAGGATTTATGTTATTATTTTATTGCAGATAAAGTTTCAATTAGTCTTGCATGAGTTTTCTAAACTCATACGGTGGTTGTCCTGATTGTCGATAGGGCCAGAGCGTGACAATTAAAGTGATATCAGAGTAAGATGACATAAACCTAAGAAAAATAATTAGGGAATACCAATTAGAGACTTAACCCTATACAGTTCATAGGCAAACACAAGAATACTAGGAAAGATGTGGGTGAGCATAGCAAGGGAAAAGTGGAATGATATTTTGATTACATCACTTGTTTTCTATTTATTTAAAATTGTTGTGCTACTTGTTCATGTTTGCTATTGCTTGATTAGAGCAAATAAAATTTTCCTCCTTGAATGTGTTGTGTGATTGTCTTCGAATGACCGTCTCCTTGATATGCACTAAACCTCCATAATTGTTTGCTTGGTCGGTACTGACCGTCTCCTTGATATGCACTAAACATCCATAATTGTTTGCTTGGTTGGTATTTACTATAAAAGCTACTTGTTCCATGAAACTTTCCTTTGAATTGATTAGCAATTTGAATATACTTATACATGGAAACATAAAAGACATGCACGTGACATATGCAACCTTAGGAATTGGTACACTCTAATGGTAATTATATTAGTTCATCTACTTAAGTCGAGCTTGTGTAGATATTGAATATGTCTCAAAAGAAGCAGTTGGTCAGAGCCCTCAAGCAGATGGAGACCAAAGGGTCAGCAGTAGGAGAGTTTTCGTATTCCATTGAAGGCCCAAGTGCGCCTCATAATCAAATAAACAATACACAATTAATTCACATTGAGAGTAATCCAACACAAGAAAACCCATCGGAGATCCCAACATTGGATAAAGATCCCACTAGGCAACCATTAAAGTAACCAAAGGAGGAGATACCCGAACAGTCTGATGAAAGTCCTACCCCAATGCAACCAACTACCAGTGGGACTCATGGATCAGCAGAATCGACTCAAGACCTCAAGATTGCAATGAGGGAGGTGGTGAATTTAGTGGGTGAGTTCATACATAGACTATATGATCAACTCATTATCCCAACTGTCGAACCTATAGAAGCTCTGGAGTCTGCATACGCACCACCACCGACTACTCTGCATATCAAGTGACTAAAGGAGTTATTGCAAGATGCAATGATACTTGGGTGCGAAGTGTTCTCTGGATCCTTCGACCTAGTGGAAGCATACAATTGGATTTTGAATGTCTGCCTCGTTATAGGAGACATGGAGCTAGGTGACGAAGATAGGTTGGACATGGCATAATACCTCCTGGGAGGTGATGCAAGACTGTAGTAGAATGGAATTAGAACGAATGACACCATGACCGTCACATGGACCAGATTTCTAGAGAAATTTAAGTCCAAATATTTCACCATGAGACCACATAATTGGAAGAGGAAAAAAATTCTTGGAGTGCTATCAGGCTGGAAAACCGGTGGCTGTATATGCAAGAGAATTCCACTTATTGTCGGCCATAATGCCAAATTTCGCCACACTCGATGAATACTGCTCCAGCAGGTTCAAATTAGGGCTGGATCCAGAAATTTAATCAAAAGATGACTAAGGTGAAGACTAGAGATTTAGGTAAATTAATAGACACAGCAAATAGTAGTAGAAGAATTCATAAAAAAAGCAGAAGAAAGGTGAAGACAGAAGAAAGAGGATGCAATCCACCTCATCAAATAATCACTAGAGTTAGAGTTAGTGAGACTAGTATTGTAGCCTAGTTAGAAAGAAGGTTGACTTTGATTAAACGGACAATTTCCTACTTAGTCTCATTCAATTCAATTTTGAAACTATCTTTTCCCAAAAAGTTGACTAAAGATTTTGGACATTTGAGTTGAGGTATAAATTATATGTTAGCATATTAATATCGTGAATATTAGTCTCCTTACACTAGGATCAAATACAATAGAAATATGCTATTGCCTTGACACCAATGACATACTATCAAAATTAGAGGACCTAGGAATCTAAGATCCTAGCTTAAATTGCGTAAGCCTTAATGAGACTTTTAATTCCCAACTTTGAATGAATCAAATGCCTTCTTGTGGGCCTATATCGTGAAAAATTGGCAAGTTTCCTCTCTTATTCCTTACTTTTACAACTTGACATCTGACATTTTAAAATCATATTCTCTAGGAATACTACAAACATCAAAGGATCTTGGAAATTACTGTCTACCTCTTGTCGTCGCATGCCCTAGATAATCATAACTCCTACACATATGACAGGTTAATTTGTTGTATGGGCTTACCTAGATGATGTTCTTGCTAACTCCACCAAACCATGCAATCTTGAAATGAAAACCATGCTGCAACGATGGATTTTGTAGTTCTTCTTTACATTACTTTCTTGGAAATCATTGAATGGGCTTGAGCTTTCAAAGATGCCTAGATGCTCACTATCACCTCAACCAAGTTAAAAATCATTGTCCTTCTTGGTTGAGATTTGATTGATGCCATAATAGTTTCAGTCTTAGTTACTATTCCTTAGTGAAATTCAAATAGTTGCTCATCAACTTCGAATTCTATGTGCAACCCTTCAAAACTCTTAGACAATTTCATCTACTTCTGAAAAACATCTATGTACCTCAGATTGTCATTCGTTTGGAAGATTCGAAACTTACCTCCTTGCTTAAACTTGTATGGTTAAAAATATCAAAATCAATTACCATTTGAACTTGCTTTTTACCTTAAACTACTCTCTTCTCATTTGTTTCCAACGAAAATCTCTAATATCTCAACCACTGTGAAATTTATCGAGAGGTAGTTGTTCAATATGCTTGTTTTTTGTCTCTTATCTCCCTTAAATTGAGTCATATTTTTTTTATTTCCTCATAAATTGCAATATCTTGTACCATGCTAGAGAACTAAATTTTTGAACATGCCTTGATATGTCGGTAGCAAGAGAATGAATAGAAGTGTCGAAATCCTTTATGAACGCATTCTTCCATTCTAGTCGACACTTTGTTTGGTTTCTGCCATCCAAATATGCGACTCCTAGAGTTGTCTCACGTAGGTATTCGAGTTGAATCTATGGAAGACTGATAAGAAATTAATAGCAACTGCGATTGCTTAGCGAAGATGTCAAACCGCAATACACGATATTTATGTGTGGCAAACTCAATCTCGTACATCGGAGCTCGTTTTGTGGAGACATACAAATGACGATATATGTCCCTCATATATAACGCGATGTCAATGACTCCGTCAGCTTTTCAACTAAAATAGAATTTGAAAGACATCCTTTAAATGTGCCCAGACATTGTTAAACCCAGATAAGTGTGGCATGAAGATAGCTAGTAAACACAACACTCCACACATTGTATATATTGGCTTTATAAAATACACATTGGATGATTGATTCTGCAGATGGAGATATAGAAGGTCAACAAAAGGGATGATGGTAATAATGGAAATAGGAAATGGATGTAGAGCAGGTAATAGAAATACTAGAATTGGACGAATACATTGAATTTTTTTTCTCTTTTCGATAACTCATTCTAGGCTCTCCATAAAGATTTCAATGATTCTAATATGGATTTCAAGATGTCACGCCCCAAACCCATCTTTGGGTACGTGACAACCGCCATATAAGCTGCACTTCTCCACCACAACTTATACAAGGCTAGATGTATCACAAAACACAATAAATTCTTTTTATTAAACACAGTGGAAACATAACAATGTATATTTTACAGCAATACTATAAAAATAAAATCTTTATCTAGATTTCTAAAATAAAATTCTATTTCGCCATAACTAGGTTCTCCCTCGCTCCCCATATCAATGTCCAACCTGTAACCTATGCAACAGGAAAAAAATGTGCATATCTGAGTCTCGAAACTCAGTGAGGCTACAGAGAGAGCACCCTAAAAATGGGCATAAGATATTATATCTTGTATAAAACCAATAAGAATAATTATCTACTAAGTTAAATATCAAATAACATGCTCAACAGTATATCATCGTACTATTAGATCAAAGCAGCAGAGTCAAGATATGGACATAGTATATGAACAAAATATAAGGATTTAATTATAACAATAACTTAAATCCATAAATGTCATATTTCTTTAACTATTATATTAATCTTTTCCAAACTACACCTAAGGCAACTAGCCTATTTTCAAGGTAAATCCCTCGTCAGAGATTATCCCAAACCCGTCAGTGTCAACTCTATGTCCCTGTCCGATATGCCTGTACACTGACGTTGGCAGAAGGAGCTGGTGATCACGGCACCCCTTCTAACACAAACACAAGTACCATACAACGTTGAAATTCTGCCTATGACAGGATCACCATACAAATAATCAATCATATCCATCTCTAGCCTGACAAGCTGAGATCTGCTGGGTATGCTACCAATGAACCTGGACTGCTGAGGGACCCACATCGTTGAGCATGCCAGAGTCATCAGGTTCCCTAGTCTAGATAGCGCATTGAACGGTACTGTTCCTAGCACACCCTCTACCCTGGTGTAACACAAACAAGTTGAGCTCTTCACTGAAGTGAGATCCCGACTACACCAAAATAGTAATGACTAAGTCAATCGAACTTGCACCTCTACCATTGCTAACACATGACTCCTCACCACGTGTTGGCACATCCCATTCTAAGAACCCAACATCCTCTCCTAGATTATCATAATCCTAAGATGTCCAAAGTTCTTAGTTATACATTAATTTAGATTACTCTAGGTTTTAATCATAGCATGAACTTAAAGTGTCTCGAGTTTTTGTCTCATGTCTCCATGTTCTATATTCCTGCTAAATGTCTCTACATCTATAGCATAACATGAACATATCAATATCCAACATAACATGAGAACAATCATATATAGCATGTATATAATAGCATCATATATCTTTTCATAGCAAAATCTATCAACAATTATCAAATCACACATGCCATTTTAAATATGCAACAAGTAGACATTCAACTCATCAGCATGTACAATATGTAATAACGACCCTTAGGACTCAGCATCTGTAGTTGATCAAAATAAATTTAAAACCATAAGACCTCACCTGAGTCTCAAAGCAATATTAAACAAGAATTCACAGCTTGGCTGTGATTCTTAAAAGCAAGTAAGCAATCAATCAAGCACAACAATTCCTTCTTAATCTAACACAAATCACAACTAGGCCGTGATTTGTCAAGCAACAGCACCACAATCAAATTTTTTAAAATAAAATAAATACATCTAACACTCATAAATCATACAACTCAAATAAGAATTTTCTTATCTACCCTTCTACTCACATCCTCACATCATTATTTTTATTTTATTTAATTTCTTATAATCAACCAATCATCTATCACATCACAATCACATTCCAATACAATCAAACATCAACAAGCCTATAAAATAATATTTGATTTAATAACTTAATTATACTCAAAAATCTAAATCAATATATACTACCATAAATTAATTCTAAATAATTTTAATAATCATGTGAATAATCTAATTACATTAATTAAATTTACAAAACTTTAAAATATCCAATTCCATCAATTATAAAATCTAAATAAATCAATTTCCTAAATTTTATCATATTCTAAATTTATAAAATTCCAATTATTCAATTTCATTAACTAGAAAAATCTAATTAATCTAATTACCTCAATTTACAGTTATCCTAAATTCATTAATTCTGTAAAAATTCTAAATAAATCATTTTAATTCCAATTAATATAGTTTAAGTATCATAATACTTACAAAAATATTTCTTCATGCATATAACATATAATTTATTAATTTAAACACTAAGTTAACCCAAATTACATTAATTAAATCAAAAATCAAATCTAATAATCCTGAAAAATTCTAATTAAATCATGGAAAATATATTTAAGCATAATCTAGCATCACAAATTATTTTAGATTTTTCTGTTATTACTAACACACTCAAAACCCTGAACCCAACATAAATAAACCTAGAATGTGTTAAAAATTCTAAATAATTTCCTCAATACTCAAAACTCACCAATCAAGCCCTAGTCACGTTGAACCGCACTGAATTGTTCATAATCCATGGAAACCAGCAAAACCGCTACTGAACCAGCCAAAACCGGACCGGTTAAACCGGTTCGAGTCGAACCGCCGCCCGTGCTATGCACGCGCGGTTCGCTGGAACCCTCTTCCTCTTCCTCCGTTCGATGCCGTCCGCAATGCAGCCACCACCACTGCTGATCGCCGTCGCTCCGCTGCCACAATGTAAACCCTGTTTTTCCCAAAAGAAAAAAAAAGATTATTAATTGACCTCTCAGTAAAGTGGTTAGAGTGGTTAGAGTCACAAGTTCGATACTTGGCCATCAATCTCGTGTATCATTTTTAGTTGGAAAATATTTAGTCCCACATCCGAAAAGTCTTGGACAGAAGTTGTATCCCTTTTCTATTTAAGAGATATTTAGTCGCACATCGAGAAATCATGGAAAGGAGTTGCACCCTGGATCTATATAAGAGATGGTGCCCTCCTTCATACCTACAATATGAAATCTACCAATACAATGGGTTGTGGGCTGTGGTCTTTCCATGCCTGCAGAGCCTGACAACGTGCGTTGCGCGGGTGTTGGTCCGGTTCGGTGAACGGCCGGTTTAGTTGCGGTTCGGCTGCGGGTTGGCTGGCTTCGCGGCTTGTTGATTGGTTTAATTCATTTCAAGGGGCTAAGACTTGAGTGGTAAGCTTCGAGCCTTAAGAAATCTATTTAAAAATTTTATATATTAGACCTGCCTTGAATTATTTTAGGTTGGGTTTCAGGGTTTTCAAGGGCATTTTTGATGTCTGAAAAATCTAGAATAATTTGTGATGCATTATTATGTTTAAATATTATTTATGTGATTTAAGTAGAACTTTTCTAGAATTATTGGAGTGTAGTTCTTAATTTAATTTATTTAGTGCAATTTAGGTTTATTTAGGTCTCAAATGAATTAATTAGATAATTATATGCATGAAATAATATTTTGGTAGGTGATATTATGTCTGATTCGTGATAAACAGAATTAAAATGATTTAATTGGAATTTTTACAGAATTCATAGATTATATGTTGTGACTAGATCAGATAATTAAGGCATTTAGATTTTATAGATAATGAAATTAGGAAAATTATGATTTAATATATTTAGTTGTGGTAATTAGATTTTTACAGAATTATTAAAAGTTATGTTTAGATTAATTAAGATGGTATAATTAACTTGTATGATTAATTAAATTATTCAATAACTATTTGTTGAAATAGGTATTTAATTTGTGGTCTTGGAATATAGTTTGAATATAAACATAGGTATGACTAGGGTTGGTTAATGTATAATTGTAGTAGTTGTGTCTATTTGAATTGATTAATTTATTTGGTTGGTTAAAAGGAAATTAAATAACCATTGGGTGAGGCTGTGAGTAGAGGGTTGTTAAAATGACTGTTTGAGATGTGTTATTTATGCTGGCTTGCTTGGTTGTCTTTAAATTATTTTAGGAGATTGTGTTGCTGTGCTATTGCTTGACAAATCACGGCCAAGCTGTGATTTGTGTAGAGAGAAATTGCTTGCTGGATTGCTTGCTTGCTTTAAAAGTCACGGCCAAGCTGTGATTCTTGTTAAAGATCTGCTTAAGACTCAGGTGAGGATTTATGGTTTCAAATTCTATTTGGCCTACTACAGATGCTGAGTCCTAAGGGTCGCTGTTAAATATTGTACATGCTGATAAGTTGTATATCTGCTTGATTGCATGTTTAATTAGCATGTGTTTTATTGAAAGTTAATATCATGCTAGTTTGTATATGATGTTCTTATATGCATATTATTGACATGAGTTTGAAAGTTATAGCATGACAGTTCATGTATGATGTTATTATATGCATGCACTTGAGATAAGTTGAAAGTGATATCATGCTAGTTCATGTTTGATGTTATTACATGTTTGCTCTTGATATGAGCTGAAAGATATACCATGCTGGTATATGTGAAAGGTTGCTATATGCATACTCCTGATGTGAGTCGAAAGATATACCATGAGGGTATATGTATGATGCTGTTATATGCATGATGTTGATATTATGCTCATGTGATATTATTATTGATATGTTCATGTTGCTAGAGTTGTAGAGACACCTAGTGAGAACATGAAACATGAGAACATGAGATAATAAGTTGAGACACTTTAGGTTGATATTATGATAACACCTAGAGTGATCTGATTTGATATATGATTAAGAACTCTAAACATCTTAAGGTTATGAGAACCTAGGAGAAGATGTGAGTTCTTGGGCGTCGTATGTGCCAACATGTGGTGAGGAGCCATGTGCTAGTAAGGTGGAAAGGCAAGTTCGGTTGACCTAAGTCACTAATACCTTGGTGTAGCCGAGATCTCACTTCGGTGCAGAGCTCAACTTAATTGTGTTACACAAGGTAGAGGGTGTATTAGGAACAGTACCGTCCCATGCGCTACCGAGACTAGGGAACCTGATTGACACTGGCATGCTCAACAGTGGTGGGATCCCTGAGCAGTTCAGGTTCATTGGTATCATATATGGTGGATCTCAGCTTGCCAGGCGGTAGATGTATATGAATTGTGATTTGGTATGGTGATCCTACCATGGTGCAGAATTACAGCGCTGTATGGTTACTTGGGTTGGAAATATCTTGTACTAGCGAGAAGGGGTACCATGATCACCAGCTCCTTCTGCCAACGTCAGTGTACAGGCATATAGGACAGAGACATAGAGTTGATCACCAGCTCTCTGACGAGGGGTTCACCTTGAACATAAGAGGCTGCCTTAGGTGTAGAATGGTTAGATGATGGAATATTAATTGAAGT
Organism: Thalia dealbata; assembly: GCA_030544415.1. Classification (NCBI taxonomy): domain Eukaryota; kingdom Viridiplantae; phylum Streptophyta; class Magnoliopsida; order Zingiberales; family Marantaceae; genus Thalia; species Thalia dealbata. Next base: position 29,744,362 of record CM060454.1, on the reverse strand, counting down.
GACATGATATCTTCGATGTATGGGCGTCGTTGTGATCATATTCCTTATATGTTGTTATATGCTATATTATGTTCATATTCATGATGCTTCTTATTGTTTGTTATATTACGGATATGTTAGTTTAATATGTAATTCTAGTGGATATATTCTCTTGTCGGTTGTACAATGCCTGATGCCCATTTTTAGGGAGCTCTCTCTGTAGCCTCACTGAGTCTCGCGACTCAGATGTGCACATTTTTCCCTTGTTGCGCAGGTTACAGGTTGGCCATTGACGGGGAGTGAGGAAGATCCTAGATAGTGAACAATATTTTTTTGTAATATAGATAGAGAGGTGAATGAGTAGTGGTGACTTGAATGTACAATGTAATTGCTTCCGCTTTGTTTAAATAATAAAATGGTAGTGCTTTGTGATACTTTTAGCCTTGTATAAGTTGTGGTGTTGTAGTACAACTTATACAACGGTTGCCACGTGCCCAAAGGTGGTTTGGGGCGTGACAATTAAGGTGGTATCAGAGCATAAGTTTAAAAAGATAACATCAAAAAGTAAGAATAGGGACTTAGGTTACACCGTAGGCCTAAGTACGCATGTGAGATAACTTTGACGGGATAAAGAGAGATTACAGGAATATGGATGTTTAACTTTCATCTTTATGATCTTTGCTTGATTTTCTTGGTGTTATGTCTCTGCTTGTTGATGTCTTATGCTTGATTTGGTTGCTGTTAGTAAGTAGATTTGCTTGTTGTTGAGTGCTATTGGGTGATATTGATTGTGCTTGAATTGTATTGACACTACTTAAAACTTGACCTAGGAAAACTTTGATATTTGGAGCTTTCCATTATAGGGAACATATTGTTGAAGTTCTATGCCTATTACTAGTTGATGATTGATGTTGGATAACTTACTGAAAGTTATGAAATTACTTTCCCTTTGTTTTCCCTATCTAATTTAGTAACTAAGTTGCCTTGATTCTAGTTGATCTTATTTAGTGATGAACATACATATGCCCATGTAATATAGACTAATCAACTCCTCTAGCTACAACTCATAAGTTCTCTCTTGATTTAGTTCCTAAACTCCCATGACTAGGACTTTTGCCCAAACTGAGCAATAAAAGGGGTCTTAGGGTGCAACAACTATTTTCCTTCTTTATTGCAAATTATGGGAGTCATTTATCTAGTGATATCAATGATGCATAACATAGGATTCTCTATGCAGAAATATTGATACCTTATGCAACCTCCAATATTTAGAATTTCTCCTTACTACAAAACTGGAAACATCATTTTCTCTAATTGAAGCTAAGGATAGAGATTCTCTCAAACTGTGTTCCTATCAAATTCAAATATAAATCCAAGAATGACTTTTCTTCCTTTCTCTATATGTCTAGAACTTGGTTTAGGATATATTTAAGTTGTAGAATTTCGTTCTCTATCTTTTATTGATTTTATCATCCATTACTTTTGATACATAATCAGGGACCAATATCATTTCATATTCAACATTATATTGATCTTAGGGTGTTGACCTCAAGAGCCAAATAAACCCAAGGTTATGAGCACCACGGACCTAGTTGGTACAATTGGGTTGTATCTAGTATCCTACTTCAAATTATATTCTTTTAGCCCTAGAGTCTTATATGAATAATCATCCTTTTATTGAGTACTCTTAGGTGAAAAAAAAAAGGTATCATCCTTGACACTAAAAGAATTAAATTTCCTTTTATTGATAGTTAACAATTATTTTTCCCTTAGAATATTTTCTCTCCCTAAGATTTGTCACCCTTCAAAACCTCCTTGGTGGTACTCTTGACTCTTTTAAGAGAGGTTCCAACCAAATCTAGAACCTCAAGTTAGGGAACAACCTAGTAAGAGTTGCAAGTAAATTCAGTGAACTCCTAATGCCGAAATTTGATCTTCTCCGCATGTTAGATTAAGAAAATTGACCCCTTGTTCATATACTTGCATATCCTCAAGGTCAATCTATGAAGACCTTTCCTACCAAATCCTAGATAAGTATACCTTCTATACGGGTTTAACATGGCATAAATAAACCAACCTTGGTTCTCAAATTCTAAAATTTTTCAAGACATACTAAAAGAAATTTCAAACTGTAGCATTATATTTTGTTTAGGACCCTTACTGTATTTCTCACTTGGTGGTACCATTCCTACTTCAAAAAGCTTAACCTTATTTCCCATACCCAACTAAAGGGTGAGCTGAAACCGAAAATAGTGAGGGGTATCAATCATTATAGCCAAGTATCGTAAAATCTAAAATTTTATTATCATCAGATCTACCTTGTCCCAGAGATTCGATCACCCTGAACTCTCTGCATATCCAATTCCTATGAAATTTTGTGAACATCTTCTTCACTGATGTCAAAATCTATTCTCAAAATTTTAACTTAATCTGAGTTCTGTAGAGGAAGTTATGACCATCCAAAGTTCACAAAATCCTGAGAATTTAGTATACTGAAAATTTGATACTCTCGAGTTGAAAACCATGCATCTTTCTACATGAATCTTACTATGTCCATGCTAGCAACAGAATATATATCCATTATTTTCCCTTACCCTGATCAAGAATCTTCCAGTTATGAGTCTAAGTTTCATCCCTCATCATATTAGGTGCTACGGGCTTATTTGGACAACAAGGCTGAATTTTACCTTACCTACATTTTAAACCTCGATAATTTCAGTTTATTTATTCTTTTCTCCTGAGCTTGTACATCTCTCCTAACAATTTAGAGTTCCTCCCATTTCTTTACAGGAGTGCAAATAGGCAAAAAAAAAAAAAAAACCCAGGGATGGGGTGGTGATAGGTTTATTGAATACTATGCCTCCTTGTTGTAAATATTAAATCCCTTTTGATATGAGTATCACTACTATACCTTCTTGTTCGGATCTATCCTACAATATGAAAACATCAGAAACACCTTAAGTTAGCATGATGCATCACATTTTGAGGTCATCGAGGAAAGTCAAATCAATTCCCACACCTTCAAAAGAATCATCATCCTATTTCTTGATGTTCAACTTATTTTGTAACAGTAGCTACCATCTAGTTCATCCTAATCAGGTCCTTTATCTTTAGCTAAATGTCTCCCCCACTTGACTTAAGGAAGATATTAAATTTTAAATCTCGATCTATATAAATTAGAGGGATTGAATTGTAGCCTATACCCATTGACCCTTCTTTGATCTCTTGGGAATTGCCAACTAAATTATCAAAGATTAATTGGAATTAAATGTAGAGAAGCTATTGGAAATCCAAGTTTACATTCTCTACAAAATTCCTTGAAGTAGGTTTCAAAGTTAGTAGTTGTTATATAAAAGTTTTGACTTACAACTTATTGTATGATGGTTTAAATTGCTGGAGGGTTGATTGCGGCTTGACATACCTTCTTTGCTTCCTTGCTTCTTTGGTTCTTGATTCTTTGACCTTGATGCAAAGCCAAACCATAGGATGGAAAAAGGGGATTAGAAGTAAAACCTTCATGAGTTGTGAGATCACGTGATATGTCGGTGCCGATTGTGTCGGATCGAAATCCCCAGTTTACTTTTTGACTGTGATAATATGGTTTTGATGAATCCTTTGGTGATTCATTCTTAAGCTTGGCACATATGGCTGTCTTTATTGGAAGAGTGAAGCCTCAAATTGGTTACCCTTGAAAGAGGGCCTGTTTCCTTCCAAATGTTCAATGTTGAAGATTTAATTGCATGAATTCTCAGAATGATGCCTTTCCTAAGAGTTAGCTACTTTATGATTGTCTCTTTATCTTCTGAGTCAATTAACTTACTTAAATGCTTAATTAAATTGCTTCAGTTTGAGCTAATAAAATTTATCTCTACTATTATTTTTAGTTACTTGTTTTGAATGCAACTATTGGAATTATTTAGAGACCTTTAGTTAGGCAATTGATATTCCTTATTCTATTGAGTGCTAAACCTAAGGTCTATGATCTTTATAGGTTCCCCTACATGTGTTCTGACGGATGTCAGATCACAGAGCTCTTGTGCGAACATGGTGTTTCTAAGGGGGTTGATCGACCCTTAGAGGTGCTAGGATGTGAGCTAAAGAGCTGATTTGATACCCTTAGATAGGAAGAGACTTTGATGTAATCTTAGGTATCGGTTAGATAACCAGGTATCGAGCCATAAGAAAATAATAGACATGATTAGATTGTCTGGTTAAGATGGTGACTTTTCTTCTCTAAGACCAACGTACTCTATCTTGTATTTCAAAAGTGGTCTAAGTGAAACCAAAGGTAGCTCAAGATAGATAAAAGACATATATAGACAATTGACAGAGGTCATTGAAAATTTCGATCGGGACAGAGTACTCTTACGGGTGTCCCCTTGGAAGGATTTCTTCGGTTTCACCTGAAAGAGAGGATTACCTCTGAGGTGTATTAGATCGTTGAAATTTCTGAAAGAAGTTGGGCCGGTGGCTTAATTAAATTTACCGGTAAACTTGGACAAAATCCATAACGTGTTCCAAGTGTCAATGCTTAAGAAATATGTGTCAAACCCACCGCATATTCTAACTGTACTTTCGATTACCTTGAGAGATGATCTGAGGTGTGAAATTTAGGCAGTGGTTAAAGTTGATTGACATAAGCAAATATTACGGGACAAGACCGTACGGAGATCAAGGCCAAATTAGGGCCAATAACCAGGAATTGTTTGCTTAGTATCTTATTTTGGTTGAATTCTTGCTTGATGAATTGTTTGGCTATATAGAAATTTGTTTGACTTGGTTGAAAGATTTTCTCTAGGTTCTTGTGTTCCAGAAAAATATAGAAGTCTAGGAAACTTATGGTGAGTAGGTTGTCATTTTTGGAGGACCAAAAATCTTAAGGGGGAGAGAAATTGTAAACCCTGTTTTTCCCAAAAGAAAAAAAAAGATTATTAATTGACCTCTTAGTAAAGTGGTTAGAGTGTTATGCTAATAACACTAAGGTCACAAGTTCGATACTTGGCTATCAATCTCGTGTATCATTTTCAGAAACCCATACAAGACATGATATACTCAACATTACATCAGAAGTCACTAAAACATAACAAAGGTCTCAATATTAATAGTCCTTTAGTATAGTCCCGATATAGATCTAATACATTACTAATGCGAGATTATGGCTCGAAATTGTAGTGAGGAAATCAATACTAGGGGGAAGATTTTAGGATGCCTTACTTTAATTATCACGCTCTGGCCCTATCGACAATCATGACAACCGCCGTATGAGTTTAGAAAGCTCATGCAAGACTAATTGAAACTTTATTTGCAGTAAAATAATGACATAAATCCTGTAAGAATTTTTCACAATTACAACTTAATAAAATAAATATTTTTTTTATCTAATATAGTCCGACTACACAATTTAAAACACTAATCATTATGCTAGTTTTGTCCACGTCACTCCCCTACGAGTCTACCCGATGTCTAGGTACCTACGTATGGGAAAATAAATTATGCCGAGCCTTATGGCCCAAGGGCTACAGAAGGAGTAATCCCTAGCAATTATAAGAGCAAAAGACATTGACATATATGGATTCAATTAAAACATAACAAATATGTTATGTTTATGCTGTAGAAATAAATTTGATCATAAGAATTTTTTCATATCATTCTTGTGTATAAGGTATCATCATCCACTAAGTTTTTAATGTTCTCTTTTCTAGGGCTGCCATCCTGTGCTTAAGATAAGCTCGGGCCAAGGACTATCCATAATCTCGTTAGTGTCCTTCTAAGTCTCTGCCTAGTGCCTATCACACTGACATTGGTGGAGATAACTGGTGATCGTGGAATAATCTCCTACTGATCTCGCAAGTCGTACCTCAGCCTGCACTTCAAGATATTCGCACGTGTGTCTCCCTAGACCTACACCATGCGACTAACATGTAGTGCTACATTCTTCCTTATGATAGGGTCACCTATTTGTTTAGTCTCAATAGTCTGATGAACCGAACTCCACATAATTATTTACTCAAGCTTAATCCCTTATAGGCCTGTAGAGCCTGAATAGGGTACATCAGTAATTTTATGACCCTTTAGGCCTTGGGCAGAGTGGCTAGATAGCTCCCTAATTCCCAAATCTTTATCCTTGGATGTGTTCCTAGAGGATGTTGATCTAGAGTTGGGTTGGGTGACACTTTCGGTTACTCTCGCTTGTCTTAGCAGGTACCTTCCAACCGTGAGAAAAATAAGTGTAAGAACTAATAGTCTTCACCTAGTTTTGATGCTATATGACATAAGGTCCTTTTTGTTCTCATGCACATAGACGTGTGTTATAATTTTTAGTATATATCTCTATGTTGTATGGCATTCAAGAAGTATGCATTTTCTTGTTAGAACTCAGCTATGCACGCATGTGAGAGAACAGAGAGAGAGGCATGAGGTGTTATTTTAAAAAGACTTAGAGTGCTCCCTTAGCATTTGCAAGGCCTCCAGTTCCTAAAAAAAATATTTTACATTTGGGGAAGTAGCTCAGACGTTAGAGCACTCACTTACATGCGAGAGGTATGGGGATCTAAGATATTTAATATTGCAGATGTAACTCAGATGACCACAGACTTGCATAGCATGGTAGAGTCATGGGGATTTTACCCTGCATCTCCAATATATTTTAAAGTTGGCATTTCTATTTCAGAACTCGTTGTGCATACACGAGGTATAGGGATCTCGGAATAAGATGTGTATATCTAATGAGAATTAATCTTGGCATTTCTACACACATTTCAAAATTATGTTACATTTTTCCTTTTAATATGCACTTGATAAAAACTTTGGGGATGTAGGTGAGATTGTGTAGTTATGCTCTTTTCAAAATACTTTGATAAGAATTTGGGTATACAGCTCAGATTATTAAGCACGCTCCTAGCATGAGAGAGACACGAGGATTTTGGAATAAGATATTTGATGTTTGTGAATGTAACTCGGATGACAGAACACTCACTTAGTGTGCGAGAGGCATGGGGATCCCCAATGTGTTTTAACCCCGGCATTTTGATTTCAGAACTCGGCTATGCGCCCATGTGAGAGCATGGAGAGAGAGAGGCATGAGTTGTTATTTTAAAAAGACTTAGACAGCTCTCTTAGCATTCTCGAGGCATAACGATCTCAAAATAAAATAACCACACTCACTTAGCATGATAGAGCCGTGGGGATCATGAAATAACAAAGTTGATATTTGGAGATGTAGCTTAGATGGTAGAGTGCTTGCTTAGAATGCAAGAAGCATTGAGATTGATACTTTGCATCTCCAATTTATTTTAAACTTGACATTTTTATTTCAGAACTCGCTATGCACATAAGAGGCACGGGGAGCTCAGAATAAGACGTATCTCTAAGATATTTGATGTTTGCGGATGTAACTCAGATGACAACACACTCGCTTAGTGTGCGAGAGTAATGGGGATCTTGAAATAAGATGATTGATATTTAGGGATGTAACCTAGATGGTGGAGCACTCGCCTAGCATGCGAGAGGGATGAGGACATGATCACGAGCATGCAATTGGGATGAGGACATGATCACGAAATAAAATATTTTATATTTGGGGATGTAGCTCAGATGGTAGAGCATTCGCTTTACATTTTAGAGTTATGGCGATTGATATCCTGCACGTCCAATTAGTTTCAAACTTGGCATTTTTATTTCAAAACTCACTATGCATGTAAGGGCACGAGGATCTTGGAATAAGATGTATCTATAATGACAGTTAATCTTGGCATTTCTACTCACATGTTGAAATTAAGTTACATTTTTCCTTCTAATATGAACTTTATAAAAACTTTGGAGATTTAGTTCAGATAGTATAGTAATGATATTTTCAAAATACTTTGATAAGAATTTGGGTATATAGCTTAGAATGTTGAGCCCTCTCTTAGCATGAGAGATACACGAGGATCTCGAAAAAGATATTCGATGTTTACAGATATAACTCAGATGACAACACACTCGCTTAATGCTTCCATGTGAGAGCACGAAGAGAGAGGCACGAGGTATTATTTTAAAAAGACTTAGAGCGCTCTCTTAGCACTTGTGAGGCATCATTATCGTAAAATAAAATATTTTATATTTGGGGATGTAGCTCAGATGGTAGAGTATTTGCTTTGCATACGAAAGGCATGGCGATTGATACCCCACATCTCAGAATTAGATGTATCTCTAATGAATGTTAATCTTGGTGTTTCTATTCAGATTTCAAAATTATGTTACATTTTTCCTTCTAATATGAACTTCATAAAAACTTTGTGATTTAGCTGAGATAATATAATAATGCTCTTTTCGAAATACTTTGATAAGAATTTGTATATGTAGCTCAAAATGTTAAGCCCTCTATTAGCATGAGAGTGACATGGGGATCTCGAAAAATGATATTCGATGTTAGATATTGTATCTCAGATGGCAGCACACTCGCTTAGTGTGCAAGAGGGATGGAAATCTCCAATGTGTTTTGGCATTTTGATTTCAAAACTTAGCTTTGCGCACAAGTGAGAGCACTCTCATAGCATTTGCGAGACATGATTATCGCGAAATAAAATATTTTATTTTGCTTTGAATGCAAGACATGATTTGTAATGTAGCTTCGATGGTAGAGTGCTCGCTTTACATCTGAGGGGATCGATACCCCTCATCTCCAATTTGTCTTAAACTTTGCATTTCTATTTAGGCACTTGGATCTTAGAATAAGATATTTAATGTTGCACTCGCTTTGCATGATAGACACACGGGGATCTCAGAATGATATTGTAGTTATTTGGGGATGTAGCTCAGATGGTAGAGCGCTCGCTTAGCATCTGAGAGGCACGGGAATCAATACACTGCATCTCCAATTTGCATACTTGCTTGGTGTGCAAGAGGGATGGGAATCTCCAATGTGTTTTAACCTTGGCATTTTGATTTCAAAATATGCCTATGCGTCCATGTGAGAGCACGAAGAGAGAGGCTTGAGGTGTTATTTTAAAAATACTTAGATCACTCTCTTAGCATTACTTTGCATGGTAGACATATGGGGATTTTTTTTCTGAGGCAAGAGGTGTTATTTTAAAAAGACTTAGACACTAGGATCTTAGAATAAGATATTTAATGTTGCACACTCACATTGTATGGTAGACACATGGGGATCTTGGAACAATATGGTTGCTATTTGGGGATGTAGATCAGATGGTAGAGTGCTCGTTTAGCTTGCGAGAGGCATGAGAATTGATACCCTGCATTGTAGAGGCATTTGGATCGTTAGGGATGTAGCTTAGATAGTAGAGCGCTCGCTTTGTATGCGAGAGGCTTAGGGGTCAATACCCCTTATCCCAATTTATTTTAAACTTGGCATTTTTATTTCATAACTCACTATGCATGCAAGAGGCACGAGGATCTAAGAATAAAATTAAGTTATGTTTTTCCTTCTAATATTAACTTGATAAAAACTTTGAGATTTAGCTCAGATCATATATTAATGCTCTTTTCAAAATACTTCAATAATAATTTGGTATATAGCTCAAAATGTTGAGCCCTCTCTTAGCATGAGAGAGATATGGGGATCTCGAAAAAAGATATTCGATGTTTGCGGATGTAACTCAGATGGCAGCACAATCACTTCGTATGCAAGAGGGATGGGAATCTCCAAAGTCTTTTAAACTTGGCATTTTGATTTCAGAACTTGGCTATGCAACAATGTGAGAGCACGGAGAGAGTGCTTTCTTAGAATTTGTGAGGCATCATTATTGGAAAATAAAATATTTTATATTTAGGGATGTAGCTCAGATGGTAGAGCATTTTGCTTGCGAGTTACTTAATATTCCACTCGCTTTGCATAGTAAACACATGGGGATCTCGGACTAATATGGTTGTTATTTGGGGATGTAGGTTAGATGGTAGAGTGCTTGCTTAACATGCGAGAGGCATGGGGATTGATACCCTGTAACTCCAATTTTCACACTTGCTTAGTGTGCAAGAGAGAGCGCTCGCTTTGTAAGCATGATAGAGACATGAGGATCTCTAGGGATGTAGCTTAGCTAGTAGAGTGCTCGCTTTATATGCAAGTGGCTTGGGGATTGATACCCCATATCCCAATTTATTTTAAGCTTGGCATTTTTATTTCAAAACTCATTATGCATGCAAGAGGCATGAGGATATAAGAATAAAATTAAGTTACGTTTTTCCTTCTAATATTAACTTGATAAAAACTTTGGGATTTAGCTCAGATCATATATTAATGTTCTTTTCAAAATACTTTAATAATAAATAGGGTATGTAGCTCAAAATGTTGAGCCCTCTCTTAGCATGAAAGAGACATGAGGATCTCTAAAAAAGATATTCGATATTTGCAGATGTAACTCAGATGGCAGCACAATCACTTAGAATGCAAGAGGGATGGGAATCTCCAAAGCCTTTTAAAATTGGCATTTTGATTTCAGAATATGGCTATACACCCATGTGAGAGCACGGAGAGTGTGCTCTCTTAGCATTTGCGAGGCATCATTATCGGGAAATAAAATATTTTATATTTGGGGATGTAGCTTAGATGGTAGAGCATTTTGCTTGCGAGTTACTTAATATTCCACTCGCTTTGCATAGTAGACACATGAGTGTCTCAGACTAATATGGTTGTTATTTGGGGATGTAGCTCAGATGATAGAGTGCTCGCTTAGCATGCGAGAGGTATGTGGATCGATATCCTACATCTCCAATTTGCACACATGCCTATTGTGCAAGAGGGAGTGCTCGCTTTGTATGTGAGAGGCTCGGGGATCGATACCCCGTATCCCAATTTATTTTAAACTTGGCATTGTTATTTCAGAACTCACTATAAATGCAAGAGGCACGAAGATCTAAGAATAAAATTAAGTTACTTTGGTATTTAGTTCAGATCATATATTAATGCTCTTTTCAAAATACTTCAATAATAATTTGGGTATATCGCTCAAAATGTTGAGCCCTCTCTTAGCATGAGAGAGACTTGGGGATCTAAAAAAAGGGTATTCGATGTTTGCGGATGTAACTCAGATGGGAGCATAATCGCTGAGTATGCAAGAGGGATGCGAATCTCCAAAGTCTTTTAAACTTGGCATTTTGATTTCAGAACAAGCCTATGCACCCATGTGAGAGCACGGAGAGAGTGCTCTCTTAGCATTTGAGAGGCATCATTAACAGGAAATAAAATATTTTATATTTGGGGATTGATACCCCATATCCCAATTTATTTTAAACTTGGCATTTTTATTTCAGAACTCACTATGAATGTAAGAGGCATGAAGATCTAAGAATAACTTACGTTTTTCCTTCTAATATGAACTTGATAAAAACTTTGGGATTTAGCTCAGATCATATATTAATGCTCTTTTCAAAATACTTCAATAATAATTTGGGTATATAGCTCATGATGCTGAGCCCTCTCTTAGAATGAGAGAGACATGGCGATCTCAAAAAAAGATATCGATGTTTGTGGATGTAACTCATATGGCAGCACAATCGCTTAGTATGCAAGAGGGTTGGGAATCTCCAAAGTCTTTTAAAATTTGCATTTTGATTTCAGAACACGGCTATGCACCCATGTGAGAGCACGAAGAGAGTGCTCTGTTAGCATTTGTGAGGCATCATTATCGGGAAATAAAATATTTTATATTTGGGGATGTAGCTCAGGTGGTAGAGCATTTTGCTTGAGAGTCACATAATATTCCACTCGCTTTGCATAGTAGACACATGGGGATCTCGGACTAATGTGGTTCTTATTTGGGAATGTAGCACAGATGCTAAAGCGCTCGCTTAGCATGCAAGAGTCATGTGGATCGATACACTGCATCTCCAATTTGCACACAAGCTTATTGCGCAAGAGGGAGGGCTCGCTTTTTATGCGAGAGTCTCAAGGATCGATACCCCGTATCCCAATTTATTTTAAACTTGGCATTTTTATTTCAGAACTCACTATGCATGCAAGAGGCAAGAGGATCTAAGAATAAAATTAAGTTACGTTTTTCCTTCTAATATGAACTTGATAAAAACTTTGGGATTTAGCTCAGATCATATATTAAAGCTCTTTTCAAAATACTTCAATAATAATTTGGTTATATAGCTCAAAATGTTGAGCCCTCTCTTAGCATGAGAGAGACATGGGGATCTCAAAAAAAGATATTCGATGTTTGTGGATGTAACTCAGATGGTAGCACAATCGCTTAGTATGCAAGAGGGATGGGAATCTCCAAAGTCTTTTAAACTTCGCATTTTGATTTCAGAACATACCTATGCACTCACGTGAGAGACCGGAGAGAGTGCTCTCTTAGCATTTGTGAGGTATCATTATCGGGAAATAAAATATTTTATATTTGGGGATGTAGCTCAAATGGTAGAGCATTTTGCTTGCGAGTTACTTAATATTCCACTCGCTTTGCATAATAGAAACATGGGAATCACAGACTAAATTGGTTGTTTTTTGGGGATGTAGCTCAGATGGTAGAGCGCTCGCTTTGCATGCGAGAGGTATGGGGATCGATACCCTGCATCTCCAATTTGCACACATGCTTAGTGTGAAACAGGGAGTGCTCGCTCTGTATGCGAGAGGCTCGGGGATCAATACCCCTTTTCCCAATTTATTTTAAGCTTGACATTTTTATTTCAGAACTCACTATGCATGCAAGAGGCACGAGGATCTAGGAATAAAATTAAGTTAAGTTTTTCATTCTACTATGAACTTGATAAAAACATTGGGATTCAGCTCAGATCATATATTAATACTCTTTTCAAAATACTTCAATAATAATTTAGGTATATCTCTCGAAAAAAGATATTCGAAGTTTGCGAATGTAATTCAGATGGCAGCACAATCGCTTAGTATGCAAGAGGGATGGGAATCTCCAAAGTCTTTTAAACTTGGCATTTTGATTTCAGAAAATGACTATGCACCCATAAGAGAGTACGGAGAGAGTGCTCTCTTAGCATTTGTGAGGCATCATTATCGGGAAATAAAATATTTTATATTTGGGGATGTAGCTCAGATGGTAGAGCATTTTGCTTGCAAGTTACTTAATATTCCATTCGCTTTGCATAGTAGACACATGGGGATCGCGGACTAATATGGTTTTTTTTTGGGGATGTAGCTCAGATGGTAGAGCGCTCGCTTAGCATGCGAGAGGAATGGGGATCGATACCCTGCATCTCCAATTTGCACACATGCTTAGTGTGAAACAGGGAGCGCTCGCTTTGTATGCTAGAGGCTAGGGGATCGATACCCCTTATCCCAATTTATTTTAAAATTGGCATTTTTATTTCAGAACTCACTATGAATGTAAGAGGCATGAAGATCTAAGAATAAAATTAAGTTACGTTTTTCCTTCTAATATGAACTTGATAAAAACTTTGAGATTTAGCTCATATCATATATTAATGCTCTTTTCAAAATACTTTAATAATAAATCGAGTATATAGCTCAAAATGTTGAGCCCTCTCTTAACATGCGAGAGACATGGGGATCTCTAAAAAAGATATTTGATATTTGCAGATATAACTCTGATGGCAGCACAATCGCTTAGTATGCAAGAGGGATAGGAATCTCCAAAGACTTTTCAACATGGCATTTTGATTTCAAAACTTGGCTATGCACCCATGTGAGAGCACAGAGAGAGTGCTCTCTTTGCATTTGTGAGGTATCATTATCGGGAAATAAAATATTTTATATTTGGGGATGTAGCTCATATGGTAGAGCATTTTGCTTGCGAGTTACTTAATTTTCCACTCGCTTTGCAGAGTAGACACATGGGAATCTCGGACTAAGTTGGTTGTTATTTGGGGATGTAGCTCAGATGGTAGAGCGCTCACTTAGCATGCGAGAGGTATGGGGATCGATACCCTGCATCTCCAATTTGCACACATGCTTATTGTGAAATAGGGAGTGCTCGCTCTGTATGCGAGAGGCTCGAGGATCGATACCTCGTATCCCAATTTATTTTAAACTTGGCATTTTTATTTTAGAACTCACTATGAATGCAAGAGGCACGAGGATCTAAGAATAAAATTAAGTTACGTTTTTCCTTCTAATATGAACTTGATAAAAACTTTGGGATTTAACTCAGATCATATATTAATGCTCTTTTCAAAATACTTCAATAATAATTTGGGTATATAGCTCAAAATGTTGAGCCCTCTCTTAGCATGAGAGAGACATGGGGATCTCAAAAAAAGATATTCGATGTTTGCGGATGTAACTCAGATGGCAGCATAATCGCTTAGTATGCAAGAGGGATGGGAATCTCCAAACTCTTTTAAATTTCGCATTTTGATTTCAGAACATGGCTATGCACCCATGTGAGAGCACGGAGAAAGTGCTCTCTTAGCATTTGTGAGGCATCATTATCGGGAAATAAAATATTTTATATTTGGGGATGTAGCTCAGATGGTAGAGCATTTTGCTTGCGAGTTACTCAATTTTCCACTCACTTTGTAGAGTAGACACATGGGAATCGTGGACTAACATGGTTGTTATTTGGGGATGTAGCTCAGATGGTAGAGCGCTCGCTTAGCATGCGAGAGGTATGGGGATCGTTACCTTGTATCTCCAATTTGCACACATGCTTACCCTGAAACAGGGAGTGCTCGCTCTATATGCGAGAGGCTTGGGGATCAATACCCCTTATCCCAATTTATTTTAAACTTGGCATTTTTATTTCAGAACTCACTGTGCCTAATTTATTTTAAACTTGGCATTTTTATTTCAGAACTCACTATGCATACAAGAGGCACGAGGATCTAGGAATAAAATTAAGTTAAGTTTTTCATTCTACTATGAACTTGATAAAAACATTGGGATTTAGCTCAGATCATATATTAATACTATTTTCAAAATACTTCAATAATAATTTAGGTATATCTCTCGAAAAAAGATATTCGATGTTTGCGGATGTAATTCAGATGGCAGCACAATCGCTTAGTATGCAAGAGGGATGGGAATCTCCAAAGTCTTTTAAACTTGGCATTTTGATTTCAGAACATGGCTATGCACCCATGAGAGAGCATGGAGAGAGTGCTCTCTTAGCATTTGCGAGGCATCATTATCGGGAAATAAAATATTTTATATTTGGGGATGTAGCTCAGATGGTAGAGCATTTTGCTTGCAAGTTATTTAATATTCCATTTGCTTTGCATAGTAGACACATGTGGATCGCGGATTAATATGGTTGTTTTTTGGGGATGTAGCTCAGATGGTAGAGCGCTCGCTTAGCATGCGAGAGGAATGAGGATCGATACCCTGCATCTCAAATTTGCACAAAATACCCCTTATCCCAATTTATTTTAAACTTGGCATTTTTATTTCAGAACTCACTATGAATGCAAGAGGCACGAGGATCTAAGAATAAAATTAAGTTACTTTAATCCATCTAATATGAACTTGATAAAAACTATGTAACTCAGATGGCAGCACAATCGCTTAGTATGCAAGAGGGATGGGAATCTCCAAAGTCTTTTAAAATTGGCATTTTGATTTCAGAGCATGGCTATGCACCCATGTGAGAGCACGGAGAGTGTGCTCTCTTAGTATTTGCAAGGCATCAATATCGAGAAATAAAATATTTTATATTTGGGATGTAGCTCAGATGGTAGAGCATTTTGCTTGTGAGTTACTTAATATTCCACTATTTTGCATAGTAGACACATGGTTGTTATTTGGGGATGTAGCTCAGATAGTAAAGCACTCGCTTAGCATGCGAGAGGCAAGAGGATCGATACCCTGCATCTCCAATTTGCACACACGCTTATTGTGCAAGAGGGAGTGCTCGCTTTGTATTCGAGAGGCTCGGGGATCGATACCCCGTATCCCAATTTATTTTAAACTTGGCATTTTTATTTAAGAACTCACTATGAATGCAAGAGGCACGAGGATTTAAGAATAGAATTAAGTTACGTTTTTCCTTCTAATATGAACTTGATAAAAACATTGGGATTTAGCTCAGATCATATATTAATACTCTTTTCAAAATACTTCAATAATAATTTAGGTATATCTCTCGAAAAAAGATATTCGATGTTTGCAGATGTAATTCAGATGGCAGCACAATCGCTTAGTATGCAAGAGGGATGGGAATCTCCAAAGTCTTTTAAACTTGGCATTTTGATTTCAGAACATGGCTATGCACCCATGAGAGAGCATGGAGGGAGTGCTCTCTTAGCATTTGCGAGGCATCATTATCGGGAAATAAAATATTTTATATTTGGGGATGTAGCTCAGATGGTAGAGCATTTTGCTTGCAAGTTACTCAATATTCCATTCGCTTTGCATAGTAGACACATGTGGATCGCGGATTAATATGGTTGTTTTTTGGGGATGTAGCTCAGATGGTAGAGCGCTCGCTTAGCATGCGAGAGGAATGGGGATCGATACCCTGCATCTCAAATTTGCACAGAATACCCCTTATCCCAATTTATTTTAAACTTGGCATTTTTATTTCAGAACTCACTATGAATGCAAGAGGCACGAGGATCTAAGAATAAAATTAAGTTACTTTATTCCATCTAATATGAACTTGATAAAAACTATGTAACTCAGATGGCAGCACAATCGCTTAGTATGCAAGAGGGATGGGAATCTCCAAAGTCTTTTAAAATTGGCATTTTGATTTTAGAGCATGGCTATGCACCCATGTGAGAGCACGGAGAGTGTGCTCTCTTAGTATTTGCAAGGCATCAATATCGAGAAATAAAATATTTTATATTTGGGATGTAGCTCAGATGGTAGAGCATTTTGCTTGTGAGTTACTTAATATTCCACTATTTTGCATAGTAGACACATGGTTGTTATTTGGGGATGTAGCTCAGATAGTAAAGCACTCGCTTAGCATGCAAGAGGCAAGAGGATCGATACCCTGCATCTCCAATTTGCACACACGCTTATTGTGCAAGACGGAGTGCTCGCTTTGTATTCGAGAGGCTCGGGGATCGATACCCCGTATCCCAATTTATTTTAAACTTGGCATTTTTATTTAAGAACTCACTATGAATGCAAGAGGCACGAGGATTTAAGAATAGAATTAAGTTACGTTTTTCCTTCTAATATGAACTTGATAAAAACTTTCGAATTTAGCTCAGATCATATATTAATGCTCTTTTCAAAATATTTCAATAATAATTTGGGTATATAGCTCAAAATGTTGAGCCCTCTCTTAGAATGAGAGAGACATGGGGATCTCAAAAAAAGATATTCGATGTTTGTGGATGTAACTCAGATGGCAGCACAATCGCTTAGTATGCAAGAGGGTTGGGAATCTCCAAAGTCTTTTAAAATTGGCATTTTGATTTCAGAACATGGCTATGCACCCATGTGAGAGCCCTGAGAGAATGCTCTCTTAGCATTTGCGAGGCATCATTATCGGGAAATAAAAAATTTTATATTTTGGGATGTAGCTCAGATGGTAGAGCATTTTGCTTGCGAGTTACTTAATATTCCACTAGCTTTGCATAATAGACATATGGGAATCGCGGACTAATATGGTTGTTATTTGGGGATGTAGTTCAGATGGTTGAGCGCTCGCCGATACCCTTCATCTCCAATTTGCACACATGCTTAGTGTGAAACAGGGAGCTCTCGGAGAGAGTGCTCTCTTTGCATTTGGGGATGTAGCTCAGATGGTAGAGCATTTTTCTTGCGAGTAACATAATATTCCACTCGCTTTGCATAGTAGACACATGGGAATCTCGGACTAATATAGTTGTTATTTGGGGATGTAACTTAGATGGTAGAGAGCTCACTTAGCATGCGAAAGGCATGGCGTTCAATACCCTGTGTCTCCAATTTGCACACTTGCTTAGTGTGCAAAAGGGAGCGCGCTTTGTGTGCAAGTGGCTTGGGGATCGATACCCCTTATCCTAATTTATTTTAAGCTTGACATTTTTATTTCAAAACTCACTATGCATGCAAAAGGCATGAGGATATAAGAATAAAATTATGTTACTTTTTTCCTTCTAATATGAACTTGATAAAAACTTTGTGATATAGCTCAGATCATATATTAATGCTCTTTTCAAAATACTTTAATAATAAATCGGGTATATAGCTCAAAATGTTGAGCCCTCTCTTAACATGCGAAAGACATGGGGATCTCTAAAAAAGATATTTGATATTTGCAGATATAACTCTGATGGCAGCACAATCGCTTAGTATGCAAGAGGGATGGGAATCTCCAAAGACTTTTCAACATGGCATTTTGATTTCAAAACTTGGCTATGCACCCATGTGAGAGCACAGAGAGAGTGCTCTCTTTGCATTTGTGAGGTATCATTATCGGGAAATAAAATATTTTATATTTGGGGATGTAGCTCATATGGTAGAGCATTTTGCTTGCGAGTTACTTAATTTTCCACTCGCTTTGCAGAGTAGACACATGGGAATCTCGGACTAAGTTGGTTGTTATTTGGGGATGTAGCTCAGATGGTAGAGCGCTCGCTTAGCATGCGAGAGGTATGGGGATCGATACCCTGCATCTCCAATTTGCACACATGCTTAGTGTGAAAGAGGGAGTGCTCGCTCTGTATGCGAGAGGCTCGGGGATCGATACCCCGTATCCCAATTTATTTTAAACTTGGCATTTTTATTTCAGAACTCTCTATGAATGCAAGAGGCAGGAGGATCTAAGAATAAAATTAAGTTACGTTTTTCCTTCTAATATGAACTTGATAAAAACTTTGGGATTTAGCTCATATCATATATTAATACTCTTTTCAAAATACTTCAATAATAATTTGGGTATATAGCTCAAAATGTTGAGCCCTCTCTTAGCATGAGAAAGACATAGGGATCTCGAAAAAAGATATTCGATGTTTGCGGATGTAACTCAGATTGCAGCACAATCGCTTAGTATGCAAGAGGGATGGGAATCTCCAAAGTCTTTTAAAATTGGCATTTTGATTTCAAAACATGGCCATGCACCCATGTGAGAGCACGGAGAGTGTGCTCTCTTAGCATTTGCGATGCATCGTTATCGGGAAATAAAATATTTTATATTTCGCGATTTAGCTCAGATGGTAGAGCATTTTGCTTGCAAGTTACTTAATATTCCATTCGCTTTGCATAGTAGACACATGGGGATCGCGGACTAATATGGTTATTTTTTGGGGATGTAGCTCAGATGGTAGAGCGCTCGCTTAGCATTTGAGAGACATGGGGATCGATACCCTAAATCTCCAATTTGCACACACGCTTAGTGTTAATGAGAGGCTCGAGCATCGATACCCCATATACCATGGAATTTTGATTTCAGAACTTGGATATGCACCCATGTGAGAGCACAGAGAGAGTACTCTCTTAGCATTTGTGATTTTATATTTGGGGTTGTAGCTCAGATGGTAGAGCATTTTGCTTGTGAGTTATTTAATGTTCCACTCGCTTTGCATAGTCGACACATGGGGATCGTGGATTACTATGGTCGTTATTTGGGGATATAGCTTAGATGGTAGAGCACTCGCTTAGTATGCGAGAGGCATTGGGATTGATACCCTGCATCTTAAATTTGCACAAATGCTTAGTGAGCAAGAGGGAGCGCTCGCTTTGTATGCGAGAGGCTCGGGGATCAATACCCCTTATCCCAATTAATTTTAAACTTGGCATTTTTATTTCAGAACTCACTATGAATGCAAGAGGCACGAGGAAAATTAAGTTACATTTTTCCTTCTAATATGAACTTGATAAGAACTTTGGGATTTAGCTCAGATCATATATTAATGCTCTTTTCAAAATACTTCAATAATAATTTGGGTATATAGCTCAAAATGTTGAGCCCTCTCTTAGCATGAGAGAGACATAGGGATCTCGAAAAAGGATATTCGACGTTTGCGGATGTAACAAAGATGGCAGCACAATCGCTTAGTATGCAAGATGGATGGGAATCTCCAAAGTCTTTTAAACTCGGCATTTTGATTTCAGAACATGCCTATGCACCCATGTGAGAGCACGGAGAGAGTGCTCTCTTAGCATTTGCGAGGCATCATTATTGGGAAATAAAATATTTTATACATGGGGACGTAGCTCAGATGGTAGAGCATTTTTTTTGCGAGTTACTTAATATTCCACGCACTTTGCATAGTCAACACATGGGGATCTCGGACTAATATAGTTGTCATTTGGGGATGTAGCTCAAATGGTAGAGCGCTCGCTTAGCATGCGAGAGGCATGGGGATCGATACCCTACATCTCCAATTTGCACACACGCTTAGTGTTAATGAGAGGCTCGAACATCGATACCCTGTATCCCATGGAGTTTTGATTTCAGAACTTGGTTATGCACCCATGTGAGAGCACAGAGAGAGTACTCTCTTAGCATTTGCGATTTTATATTTGGGGATGTAGCTCAGATAGTCGACACATGGGGATCGCGGATTAATATGGTCGTTATTTGGGGATATAGCTTAGATGGTAGAGCACTCGCTTAGTATGCGAGAGGCATTGGGATCGATACCCTGCATCTCAAATTTGCACAAATGCTTAGTGAGCAAGAGGGAGCGCTCGCTTTGTATGCGAGAGGCTTGGGGATCGATACCCCTTATCCCAATTAATTTTAAACATGGCTCGCTTTGTATGCGAGAGGCTTGGGGATCGCTCGCTTTGTATGCGAGAGGCTTGGGGATCGATACCCCTTATCCCAATTAATTTTAAACATGGCTCGCTTTGTATGCGAGAGGCTTGGGGATCGCTCGCTTTGTATGCGAGAGGCTTGGGGATCGATACCCCTTATCCCAATTAATTTTAAACATGGCTCGCTTTGTATGCGAGAGGCTTGGGGATCGATACCTCTTATCCCAATTAATTTTAAACTTGGCATTTTTATTTCAGAACTCACTATGTGAGACCCGTGATTTTGGAATAAGGGCAATAGAGTAATTTTAGTATTTGGAGGATTTAATCGTAAAAGAAATTTTTTAAAGGACTTATTTGTAAAATCATATGAATTTTTGAAGTATAAGATTTTGATGTGAAAATTATACCATCATGTAGTATTTTTGATAAGGAATCCAACGGCGCAGACGGATCGTAATTTGGACGTCGTTTGATCGGTCAATTGAACAATTAAGATTTAATCTAGGATTTAATATTTTAATTAACTAATTTTTTTAAAAAAATATATTTTCTTCCCACCCGCGCGAGTTCCTCTCCCTCCCTCTCTCTCCTCCTCTGCAGCGGCGACGGCGACGGCGACGGCAATGCAACTTCCCGACAATGCTCCGGTGAAACCACAATGAATTAGGCTCCCAAATTTTAGCCACAGGTAGATCTCGACCTCCTCTTCATTTTGATACCAAGATACCCAAATTTGGTGTAGAGATGAGAGAGAAATAATGTGAGAGGCGTCGGCGGCGACGGTTTCAATCGCCAAAGCTTGCTCCGATGATTTCCGGCCATTCCGGCCGTGAAACCTTGCAAACTTGGTACCTATGGATTCTCCTTGACGAGAGCTATCTATTGGTACCAGAGTTGAGGGGTATTAGCCGCCGGTTGGCCGCCGGTGAGCTAAAAACCCTAACTTAGGGATTTCGTCCAAATTTTGAATCGGTGAAATTGATCGCGTATGAGCTATAAAAATCGGGGCAAATATGATTTTTGGAATCCTCATGAAGAGAGCTTTCGATTGGTACCAATATTGGTGCTGATCGAAGAACTTCGCCGACGAGGGTTCAGGCAAACTTTCCGGTGAACTTTCCGGTGACCGCCAGACAAATTTCCCAGCGAACTTGGGAAAAAAATTGGGGTGATTCTAGAGATCATTCTAAGAGTAGTGGTGAAGAAAGATTTGAGAAATTATTTCTGAATTGAGAATTAAAATTCGTTGAATAATTGACAGGAAAATATAAAATGCGTAAATGACGGCACGTGGATCGAGATAGTGTCAGAGAATAAAAATTCAGCGAACGGACTTTAGGTTGGTTCTGAGGAGTAAACCACCAAGTCATGTGCGTTGGTTCATCGATGTAGGATTTATTCAAGCTAGGGAATTCCCGCTGGGGTCTTCTTAGGAACAATTCTTAGATGCCTTAAACATGATAAAATGAAATGCTTGCTATGATTATATTTAAATGCATGTTAGTATGATTTACCTTGCCTAACATGTATGTTATACCATGATTACCAGGCTGAGTTTTAATATGTCGTGATATCTTGTCCTGCAGGTTATATATTATTTTATTATTTTTCTATGCTATGATAGCACAACCACCATGCAGACATAGATAATAAATAATAACATGTTAGAACCCCTTGGCGACGTCACCGCAACTTAGATAGAAAGGGGCATTTCTCATATGCCCCGGTTGACCGCCGCGTACCGACGGTGGTCAAACGGTAACGTCCCGCTACGCACCACTCCTGAGGTTATGCATAGCTTAGATATTGGGAGCACCACTCCCGAGGTTATGCATAGCTTAGATACTGGGAGCACCACTCCCGAGATTATGCATAGCTTAGATACTGGGAGCACCACTCCTGAGGCTATACATAGCTTAGATATTGGGAGCTGGTAGGGAAAGAGACTGTACAAACTCCATGGTCATATTAGACCAGAAATATAGAGCAAGTCCTTACCTAGAAATTTATACCCGCACGAGTGTCGTTTAGGCGACCTCATGATAGTCCTGAGATGGCTAGCGAGGATGAGCCCTACTATGGACTTGGCACCGATGGAGTCGAGGTTGCCACAGCCCATCGTGCGGATGTGCGTCAATCTCGGTCGACATCGACTGCTATTGGACTGGGAATGTGATTCCATATGCGACGCCTTGGACAGTAGATCCGTAGACCGCGGCTATCATCCATGACGTTCTGCAGACTGTCGGATGAGTAGTCCGGATCCTAAGGTTATTTTTATTAGTTAGCCGTGGTCGATTTGTCTTGTTGATGGTGACCCTGTCTTCGGGCAGTGTGTAGTACTACACGAATCGCCGTTGCCCCTACGGAGTCCGGGGAGGATGTAAGGGTACGGCAGTTTCGCTAGGGGAGGCATTGAGGGCAACTAGCGAGACAGTGGAGAGTGATCAAGGGTCACCCGTCCTCTCCGCCAACATCAGTGCAGCGGGCATAGGTAAAGACAAAGACAGAAAGGCACTGATGGGTTTACTGATGCCCTTAGCTCGGGTATTCATTAAGCATAGGCTGGCAGCACGAGTCTTGTAACTTTAAAGTATTATTATGACATAGGTGACATGCTGTTGATATTGACACTAGATACAACTTAGGTGACATCTAGTAAAATTTACGTTTATATTTATTTATGTTGTTTTACTACTTTTATGAACTAATTTACACAAATTAAATGAAAATTTATGATTAACAACCAAAGGCATCCTAGAATACTCGTCCTAGCCTTTGATTTCCTTATTCGGTTTCGAGCTGTAATTTCGCACTAGGCCGCAAGGCTGAGCACACCACGTTCAATGTGTGTGCAAGTTGTTAGATGACCGATCGGGATATTTGATGAAGATGAGGAATATTAACGGAGTTAGTTTTATTTATTGATAACGTTATTGTAGAAATGTAGTAGGTATATCGGGACTGTGTTAGTAGAGATTCATAGATAAATTAATTGTATATTCTGCTGTGTTGTGTATGTGTATGAACGATATTTATTACCTAATGCCTTATATGGGTCCTTTGGGCTCATACGGCGGTTGCCACATATCCGACAGATGGGTCGGGGCGTGACAATTAAAGTGGTATCAGAGCCTAGGTTTGGAGAACCTAGGAGATTAAGTTAAGTTTGAGGTCTTAAGGATTAAGATGACAGTCCCGATATAATATAGGATAAAGTGCGAGTCGGAAATATAATAGTATATTTCCTTAGTGATGAGTTTTTACTCAGACGATAGTTGATCGCTATGATTAATTTTTCTTGAGCCGATAACTGCCGTAGTATAAAGATAGTAAATCTATTAATCTACGAACAGTATATATGACTATAATTTTCACTGAGTCGGAGAAGAGTTAGAAACTTAGATTAATATGCTCAGATCTACGATCAAGTTTCATTTCTAAATGATCAAGTAAATTTATCCATGATCATACTCAATGTTACCTTATCGTGTGCATTATGATCACCTTTTATATTAACGATCATCCCTTTGATATTAAGAGTATTGATATCAAAATATCCCATGCGATATCTTTATCATACTATTTGTATCCCATGACCCAGTTGGGATACTGAGTTTGAATGAATCTATCAATATTCGATTTTATCTGCTTTCAAGTTGGTCACTATCTGAACTTGATGGTGTTTTAAACATCCTTCATTGACTCTATTCTAGACCCTAAAATTAAATTTGTAGTTGGACCCATATTAAGTAATATTGGTGAACCCTCGCTAATTATAACCTAACTTTAGAGGGTAATCTTGTAAAATACAAGTTATCAATTCGGTGAGTTCTGAAAGAATCTAAGTTAGTCCGTGCGCGTTACGGACGTTTACTCGAATTATGACTACAATATTGTTCCTTAGTAGACGAATTACACATACGTGGAATATACCTATATAGGTTGATCATTTTGGGTTGTTATCATGATTTTTAATTTGCAACTAGAAGTTGACCGTCATCAATTATAATATTAGTGTCAACTCCCAACACTTGCAGCTCTATGTATAGTATTTGTAGCTTCTACCTATACTCTCTTTGCAGCTTGACACCCTACCTGCAACTCCATTTCACAAATTCAGCTTGCGTATATTGCATGACATTTCTAATTGTGCATGCTACAACCTTCTTCATTTTCCTTGTTATATTCTTGCAGCTTCGATACTCACTTGTTATATTTCTATAGCTTCATTTTTGCAGCTCAGCTTTACAGCTTACTTCATCTTATATTTCTCAACTTCTACAACTTTGATATTTCATATTCATTTCGGTTTATCTGCAATCGTGTTGATTGGCTTCCTAAATGTAAATTCTTCTATTGTTTCTCCCTTCATTTCATATTTCGATGCGTCAATACAGTTGGTATAGCTGTCATTAGTATACCACTTACACTCTTGCATCATTATATCCATAAAGCTTCCTACACTTTTTTAAGTTGTTCTCTCGGTTATATTAAATCTTTGCTGGGCTTGGAGCATCTTCCTTTGTACTAGCATTCTATTCGTTCAATGCAGCTGTTTCCTGCTATTTTCTTCTATCTATCAGTTTCTTTTCGGAGCTTGAGCAGCTTGCGCTTATTTCATATATCCTATATACGGCCAACTTATTAGCCAAGCCGTTTTCTTTTATCTGCTTCCTTTAAATTCTTCTTAGTGGCCTTTTTGAATGCAAATTCTGTCGAATATTTATGTAGTTTTCTTTGTAGTTATTTCCTCAGTCATTTTCTGCAGTTTGCAGTTCCCTTTTTGTGAAGCTACTTCCTTTGTCAAATGTCCTTAGTCAAATTCTATCCATTGTTGGTAGATTTCTTTACTCCTTTTTATTTCTATAGCTCCCTCAGCTTGGCTCAGTTCTTTACTTAGTATTTTTGCAGCTCAGATTCCTATATTTTCATCAGTATCATTATATGTATCCGGTCTTTTTCTGCGGTCTTATTCAGTCAATGCAGCTGGCAGCATTTCTACATCTACAACTCACATTTCAACTACTTGCAGATTCTGTATAAACTTTGCTTCTTTATTTTTTTTATTTCTTTATTTCTCCTTTACTTTTTGGATACTGCAAATTTCTTGGCACCTTTAGCATGTGTTGCATGTTGATATCCTTAGTAGGTGAATGTATTGTTGACATCTCCAATTTCAGTTACTGCTTTTGCAGCTCATATTTAATGCGCATAGCAGCTTAGGTACAACTACAATATGTCTATATCTACAAACTTAGATGCAATCCTTTTTGCTCTATTCTAAGATATGAGTAAAGCTTACTTCGTGCTAGCAATCAATCCATTTGCACGTTATCATAATAATATCATCATATACACATCATCAACCTGCAACTTGATACTTTCTGCAATTTCAGTTAACTTATAATCATAATTCAACTTTGTATCGGAAATTAATTTTAAGTAATACTTCTGAACTAAAATATCTAGATACATCAGATACAATCACTTCCGTATTATTTTTGGTGCATTGTCAATCCAAAAGTATTATTTTGGCTCTTCTTTAGTCCGACCAAAATTTATCATGAACTATAAATTACGTATCAAATTCAGTTTCAAATTCTATCAGATGTCGACCTTAATATTCATGTTTAATCCATCGCTATCTTTTTATATATTATCCTTAATCGCGAGGTGACTCCATTATAATCATATTATGTGCAGGGGTGTTTGATTATGGTTAAACATGAACCTTGAATGAATTTTTCATATGCTGGAGTTATAGGAACTCCCTAGTATATCAACCCAAGAAAACTGAAAATATTATCTTTGACCTCTGCCCATTTATATATCTCCCAGTTTCATCAATAAATTGCGTCACCAGCGAATAGTTATCCTGAAAGATCTTAATAATCTATTATGGTGAAGTTTGATTTACTCATCTAATGCTCATTCAGTACCTCTAGTAGACTACTATCATACTAAGTAATTGTTTGACACTCTACTAAGCAATTATTTTCTACCACGTACTAGGACACGCATCTTTTTGTTGAATAGTATGGATGCTAAGATGTCTCGATTATGGTTATTGATGATACCAACATATTTTTTTGTTGACTTGGTCATGGCGACTGATGACCCAGAAACATTCATTGATGACCCATTATATAGACGCCTATCTGAATCGATCTAAAATTTTGGGGACAAAATTTTTGTAAGGGGGGACTCGTGATTTTGGAATAAGGGCAATAGAGTAATTTTAGTATTTGGAAGATTTAATCGTAAAAGAAATTATTTAAAGGACTTATTTGTAAAATCATATGAATTTTTGAAGTATGAGATTTTGATGTGAAAATTATACCATCATGTAGTATTTTTGATAAGGAATCCAACGGCGCAGACGGATCGTAATTTGGACGTCATTTGATCGGTCAATTGAACAATTAAGATTTAATCTAGGATTTAATATTTTAATTAACTAATTTTTAAAAAAATATATATTTTCTTCCCACCCGCGCGAGTTCCTCTCCCTCCCTCTCTCTCCTCCTCTGCAGCGGCGACGGCGACGGCGACGGCAATGCAACTTCCCGACAATGCTCCGGTGAAACCACAATGAATTAGGCTCCCAAATTTTAGCCACAGGTAGATCTCGACCTCCTCTTCATTTTGATACCAAGATGCCCAAATTTGGTGTAGAGATGAGAGAGAAATAATGTGAGAGGCGTCGGCGGCGACGGTTTCAATCGCCGAAGCTTGCTCCGATGATTTCCGGCCATTCCGACCGTGAAACCTTGCAAACTTGGTACCTATGGATTCTCCTTGACGAGAGCTATCTATTGGTACCAGAGTTGAGGGGTATTAGCCGCCGGTTGGCCGCCGGTGAGCTAAAAACCTTAACTTAGGGGTTTCGCCCAAATTTTTTATCGGTGAAATTGATCGCGTATGAGCTATAAAAATTGAGGCAAATATGATTTTTGGAATCCTCATGAAGAGAGCTTTCGATTGGTACCAATATTGGTGCTGATCGAAGAACTTCGCCGATGAGGGTTCCGGCGAACTTTCCGGTGAACTTTCCGGCGACCGCCGGAGAAATTTTCCGACAAACTTGGGAAAAAAATTGGGGTGATTCTAGAGATCATTCTAAGAGTAGTCGTGAAGAGAGATTTGAGAAATTATTTGAGAATTGAGAATTAAAATTCGTTGAATAATTGACAGGAAAATATAAAATGCGTAAATGACGGCACGTGGATCGAGATAGTGTCAGAGAATAAAAATTCAGCGAACGAACTTTAGGTTGGTTCTGAGGAGTAAACCACCAAGTCATGTGCGTTGGTTCATCGATGTAGGATTTATTCAAGCTAGGGAATTCCCGCTGGGGTCTTCTTAGGAACAATTCTTAGATGCCTTAAACATGATAAAATGAAATGCTTGCTATGATTATATTTAAATGCATGTTAGTATGATTTACCTTGGAGTTTCATATGATCATGATAAATTTCTAGTTTATACCATCAATTGCTATGGTCATATTAGGCTGTACAAATCCTTATCTAGAAATTTATACCCGCACGAGTGTCGTTTAGGCAACCTCGTGATAGTCTTGAGATGGCTAGTGAGGATGAGCCCTACCATGGACTTGGCACCGATGGAGTCGAGGTTGCCACAACCTATCGTGCGGATGTGCGTCAATCTCGGTCGATATCGACTGCTATTGGACTGGGAAGATGATTCCATATGCGATGCCTTGGATAGTGGATCCGTAAACCATGCGGCTATCGTCCATGACGTTCTGCAGACTGTCCGATGAGTAGTCCGGATCCTAGGATTATTTTTATCGGTTGGTCGTGGCCGATTTGTCTTTTGATGGTGACCTTGTCTTCGGGCATTGTGTAGTACTACACAAATCGCCGTTACCCCTACGGAGTCCGGGGAGGATGTAAGGGCACGACAGTTTCGCTAGGGGAGGCATTGAGGGAGACTAGCGAGACAGTGGAGAGTGATCAAGGGTCACCCGTCCTCTCTGCCAACATCAGTGCAGGGGGCATAGGTAGAGACAGAGATAGAAAGACACTGATGGGCTTACTGATGCCCTTAGCTCGGGTATTCATTAAGCATAGGCTGGCAGCCCGAGTCTTGTCACTTCAAAGTATTATTATGACGTAGGTGACATGCTGTTGATATTGACACTAGATACAACTTAGGTGACATCTAGTGAAATTTACGTTTATATTTATTTATGTTGTTTTACTACTTTTATGAACTTATTTACACAAATTAAATGATAATTTATGATTAACAACCAAAGGCATCCTAGAATACTCCTCCTAGCCTTTGATTTCCTTATTCGGTTTCGAGTTGTAATTTCGCACTAGGCCGCAAGGCTGAGCACACCACGTTCAATGTGTGTGCAGGTTGTTAGATGATCGACCGGGATATTTGATGAAGATGGGGGATATTAACGGAGTTAGTTTTATTTATTGATAACGTTATTGTAGAATTGTAGTAGGTATATCGGGAGTTAGTAGAGATTCATAGATAAATTAATTGTATATTCCGGTGTGTTGTGTATGTGTATGGATGATATTTATTACCTAATGTCTTGTATGAGTCCTTTGGGCTCATACGGAGGTTGCCACGTGTCCGACAGATGGGTCGGGGCATGACACACTATGAATGCAAGAGGCATGAGGATCTAAGAATAAAATTAAGTTACGTTTTTCCTTCTAATATGAACTTGATAAAAACTTTGGGATTTAGCTCATATCATATATTAATACTCTTTTCAAAATACTTCAATAATAATTTGGGTATATAGCTCAAAATGTTGAGCCCCTCTTAGCATGAGAGAGATATGGGGATCTCGAAAAAAGATATTCGATGTTTGCGGATGTAACTCAGATGGCAGCACAATCGCTTAGTATGCAAGAGGGATGGGAATCTCCAAAGTCTTTTAAACTTGGCATTTTGATTTCAGAACTTGGCTATGCACCCATGTGAGAGCACAGAGAGAGTGCTCTCTTAGAATTTGCGAGGCATCATTATTGGGAAATAAAATATTTTATATTTGGGGATGTAGCTCAGATGGTAGAGCATTTTGCTTGCGAGTTACTTAATATTCCACTCGCTTTGCATAGTAGACACATGGGGATCTCGGACTAATATGGTTGTTATTTGGGGATATAGCTTAGATGGTAGAGCGCGCGCTTAGCATGTGAGAGGCATGGGGATCGATACCCTGTAACTTCAATTTGCACATTCGCTTAGTGTGCAAGTGGGAGCGCTTGCTTTGTAAGCACGATAGAGACATGGGGATCTCTAGGGATGTAGCTTAGCTAGTAGAGGGCTCGCTTTGTATGCAAGTTGCTCGGGGATCGATACCCCTTATCCCAATTTATTTTAAGCTTGGTATTTTTATTTCAAAACTCACTATGCATGCAAGAGGCATGAGGATATAAGAATAAAATTAAGTTACGTTTTTCCTTCTAATATGAACTTTATAAAAACTTTGGGATTTAGCTCAGATCATATATTAATGCTTGAGAATTGGTCTTTCAAAGGATACTGGACTGTTTACTTGAATTTTGGTCCTGTTAAAGTTCTCGTATGGGCTACTACAGCTACTCTTTTTTCTCCACTCATAACAGGGAAACATGACAAGATGGATACTAAGAAAGCTTGTTTTTGAACAAAATGGACTTCCGTCTTCCTTTGTGATACAGAATAGCCATTGTGGCAGGACAGTTCTTTTGGTCAATCCCCCGGTTTCATAGGTGTGCACCGCACCCACCTACACCACATACCAACAGCATATACAGGCTAACTGCAAAATTTTTAGCTCATCTCGTGATGGTATAACAGTAAAACTGTATTTGCAATTGCATAAAACACTATCAAAACCATGCCACCGTGTTCCTATGCCTTTTTCTAATATTCCAAATGAACTCTTTCATTTCATATGATCATGCATGTTTTGCTTTAATTTTTCTTTATCCCAGTATTCTATGACCATAAAAACAATTTACTGCATGCAAATTAAAGCACTTTGTAAGTGATTCCCTGTCTTGCTTGCCATTCAACAATTGTCAGATCTTCCTTGATCTGCTTTCCTTTGAGCAGTTTTCAGAAGGCAAGTTTGGTGTCAAGTTCAAACCATTTTCAAAGGTACTACTAATCTCTCAATCTACATTCTTCCAGAATCAGCTGGGAAAAAAAAGAAAGAAGACAAAAAGAAACCCTACTCTTTCTCTTACCAATTTTATTCCTCATCAGTAAGTCAAAACGTACTTTGGAGTTCTGAAAAATGGTACTGAAAAACCAGTTACATCTCAAACTCCTGACTTGTGGATATAAAATTGAAAAAGTTCACTGTTTTTATGTTAATGGTTCTTTTGCTAACTTTATATCAATTTTTCTTGCAGTTTCCTTCCTGCTATAAGGATATTAGTTTCTGGATTAGTGATTCTTACAGAGAACAACTTATGTGAAGTTGTTAGAGGAATTGATGGCGACCTTTTAGAGGAGGTATAACACTAGCTATGTGTCCATCTTTCTCTCTTATGCTATTACTTATCGTGTCAATGCTCTAAATATTGACTTTCTGTATCACATTGCCGAGTTATATTGAATCTTCATGTGTTTCTACTTTATATCGTTTAGAAAGTAGGCCAGCCACGCCCATGAGAAAGTAGGCCAACAATTTCATTCAGTCTAAATACATTTTTTATCACATCCCATTAATAAGATGAGACATTGTGGTACTTCCTAATGCCACCACCAACTCTAGCTTTTCTTCTGAGAAGGTTGATGTGTAATCAGAGATGTTGTACAGACAACACACCTTGTAATTCAATTAGTTAATAGAATTTTAGAGGTTGATCTACGTTGAACTGGAATCTAGATGCAATCTGTCTTGCCGCAAACCCTCAAACTCAGACCCAACCTCAAGCTAATTTTGTCTTGTTTACAGTTATTATTTTTGCCTAGATCACTTATGCAACTTTTGCACGTTATAAATTCTGTGGCTACAGGTGAAGTTGATTGATGACTTTACCAATAAGAAGGGTATGACCAGCCATTGCTACAGAATTGCATACAGATCCATGGAGCGCTCACTCACAGACGAGGAGATAAACCAGCTGCAGGTTTGGAGGATGTTTAAGACTTTAGCTTTACTTGTTAATCAACTGATGATCCAGTTGATACTGTTTGCTTGCAGTTGAGCGTCAGGGAGGCAGTGCAGACTCAATTACAAGTCATTTTAAAATGAGAATTGAGAGAGATACTTTCGTGGATTCAACGAGTTTTATCAACTTGATGTGAAATTTTGAAGATATCAGGCTCCGTGGATGCCTAGGTAGGAGTGGAAGAAGAGGAGAGGTCCACTCTTCTTCCACTCCTACCTATTGTATCCTCACAAATTTCATCAACAGAGGACTCTGAAGAGACACGGCTGCAATTTCTTTAGCAATGTTGTCATATATCTGCTGATGGATAGTCTGAAAAAGCTCAAGACATTGTAGAGTTTGGTGGATGTATTCTGAGATGCAACAGCTCATAAACATCTACGGAAGCAAGTCAAAACATCTGAGGGAAAAAAAATACTATTATCACTACACCAATGGAAAGCGGAGGATATTATAGAATGTGCCTCCTAAATGGAAACACATTCACTGCAATCAAACAATGATCACAATTAAGGACTAGGCTAAAGAACAAGGACACAAGCCTAGTAGTAGGAAGGAGAATATAAAGATTGAGCTTCATGGTCTTCCTATTTCTTTGTGGAACAATGAAATTTCACCTGACATTATCTCTACCTTTGTTGAGCTGCAGAAAATAAGTGGTGAGTCATTAACATGGAGAAACTTGGAAGGGTACCGGGTGAATATAAAGAAACCAACAGCAATGGGAAATCTAGATAAGATCAAACTAAATATGGTATATGACAGATAAAAGGATTAGTTTGGGTTAGACTAGTGAGGACACTAGGAACCAAAAAATAATAGAACAAGTGATTAGAACTCAATTTGCACCATTGAAGATCATCAAACCATGGAGATATCTCCTCAGTTCCCAGAATTCACAAAGGCCCTTTATAATACCTTTGTTTGGGAGGATTAAGGAGTGCTTGCCCATTGGGGCCTCTGCTTTCTGGCCCTCGGTTGGGAAGAAATATCAAGAATGAGGATGAAGTGGATAGTTAGATTAGTGAGGAGTTTTCTTGAGCAAATGAAGAGGATATCCATAACAACTGTGTTGTCTGGAGTCTTTTCTATGTTGTTGAAATATGCTAGGGCGAAGGAAATTAGATATCGTGGGAAGAGGCAGGAAAAGAGAAAACTACAAGCAATTGCACTTATTTTTTAAAAGTTTATTTTGTTTGTTTTCATATTCTTTTGAATGATATATTTAGATTTATGAAATAAATGCAATACTATCTTTCGAAAAAAAATAAAATTGATTGGACAAGGTGTTTTCTTTGGGGTAGCGTAGATGGTAGTAAGTCCACCTTAAACCCCACAAGTTGGAAAGGAGTGTCATTAAAGGATGAGAATGGTGAGTTAGGAGTACATAGACATATTTATAGGACCAGGTCATCGCGGGCCGTGCCCCTTAGAGCCATGCACGCATGGCACTAACATGCATGGTGTGCCACGCCACGCTGCATTTTTATGGCCTGTGGTACGACACAACATGGCACATGGCTGTTCCATGCTCGGCATGCAACCGTATTCCGACGCACGCTCACAACACCGGCTTGCGGCACAACAAAATGGAGGAGCAATAAATAACATGATGTTTCATGATCTAATTCTCCTGAGTGATGTAAACATGCAATAATTTTTTATGAAGTGTCGATGTCATGATGACATTAGTAAGATTTTAACTTCCCTCCCTAAAGCTCATTTTGTGATGCTTCATGTTCCATTAATAAAAAAATTTAATAATTTTTCATTAATAATTTTTTAGCAACTTTCCTCGTTTCATTAATAACTTTCCTCGACCTCACCCTGTGTGCTTGTGATACACATACGACATGTGGCACACGCATGCAGTGCCAGGCTTAGTGTCATACCCCACTCCACTGTGTCCGACCCAAGATGCACCAAGAATCGTGGAGGGTCAAGCGCAAAGGGGCGACCGGCAAGCAGTGCATGGGGCCATTCCAAGGCCACAACCAAGAGGCACATGTGGGACAAGCCATGGGGCAAGACGACCGAGTAACTAAGGCACGCGTGTGGAACAAGCAACCGAGAGGCAAGCAACCGAGGGTCGTACGCGAGGCAGGCACAAGGTAGCCGAACGAAGGGAGCGCACGGAGCAAGCAACCGAAGAACTATGCAGAGCAAACGCCCAAGCAACCGAGGACGCATGTGGAGCAAACACCCCAGCGACAAGGGGCGCATGCAGAGCAAGCAGCCGGGCAACTGAAGGCGCACGTGGAGCAGCAAGGGATGCATGCAAGGCAAATGTTGGGCGGTCCCTTATCCGAAGACATGCACGAGCAGAGCACTGAGCCACGGGGCTCCAGTATGACTGAGGGTCACACGCAACATCCTGCTGACCAATGCAGGACACGGGCACGCAATCGCCAAGCGAGTGGACGGCGCAGGAGTAACGGCCGAAAACAGTCAGGGCATTTAATGCCCAATTGTGTAACATATGTAATCAATAAGGCAGCCCAATCACCCAGCCCTCTACCTATATAAGGACCGGCTGAGTGCCCAGCAAAGCACCTTGGTCCATAGAGAGCTTAGAGTAAGAGTGCTACTTACCCGAAGGTGTCAAGAATCCTACTTCTGCATCCTCAAGGCTTGTGAGCACCGAGTCCACACGGTGCCATTCATGCCGGCACAACTTAGGCTCAACGATGAGTCCAACATAAAAAGTTGGTCGTGACATTTTGATATCAGAGCGAGGTTCGAAGAGGAGAAGATGCCCATTTTTGATATAGACCTTTGGATATGAGACATCTAAAATTGTGTCTTGCAGTTGCAGATAAGAACAATTGAGGTTTCAGCTACTACAACTTCATACTTATCAATGATATGCAAGATGCTAACATTTTCCATGGCCAGACGATGATTAAATGGAGATAGTCCACAATGTTCTCTTACATGAGATCCATGTACCATTTGATTTATGAGGCAGGGGTCGTTGAGGAATAGGCTGACTTCATTTGGAATGTCAACTTGCTATTGAAGTTGAAAGTTTTTACTTATCAGCTAAGAAAGGATAAGTTACACATGAAATTAAAACTCATGTGCAAGAGAATTCAGGTGGATGAAAATTTTCTCCTATAAAGACAAAAGATTGAATCAAAATATCACTTATTCTTCCAATACAGTTTCACTTGTACAGGGCGGACAGAGTTGTTATGGGTTGTAAATTTGTAGCCATTTTATATACCATATCTACCTTGGACAATCAAAGAGAATAAGAAAATAAAGTTCCTGAAGTTCAAATACATTATCACTTGGCATTAATGCATTTCCAGGAAAAGGAAAAAAGTGATGTTGCAAGGAAAACAGAAAGAAAAAAAAAGGCAAAATGCTAATTCCGTAGGTGACTACTTGTATAATTTTCTTCAACACTCATTTGCTTCCATAATTTTATAAGGTAAATATTGCAAGTTCGTCGATGCCTTTGTGGTTTTCTTCTCTCTATTTTCTTTTCTTTCTTTGTGGTTTTAAGTATTTTTATTTTCTTTCATTTGGATTCAGAAGAATAATGAAATGAATGTCTTCCATCTCAATATATATATATTCCTAAGCTAGAAATGAATTCAAAATAGATTTTTAAATAAATTTCAATTGACGAGTGACCCAAAACAACATATATATGATGAGAGCAGCTTGGATTGTTCGACTAGTTAGAGCAGAAATCTTTTAACTATATGCTAGTGGTTTGAGACTAGACAAACCCTATCTAAGTGATGAAGAACCCAGGCCCCTGATCTAGTTTGAATCATAGTTATAAAAAATAATTTTGAATTCACAATATTTAAAACTCTAATCAACCAAGAAGAATTTACTTCTCTCTACTAAATAAATAATCTACCACTCCACTGTATGCCTCAGGGCAAAGAATACTCAAAAATCTTTTTTTTCACACATGAAAGTAGGATGATTCAAATTGGATAATTATATTGGAGTAAAATACATTATCTATAACAAGAATTAAAATTTTGGAACCGAGAAGCAAGAACTTGATGAGGCACAAACAAAGATGAGGGGGGCAAAACAATCGTAGGAAACAAAATGTCAACCGAGGGCACAAAAGAGAGCACCTGTATGTTGGTATACGATGTCAAATGACAACAATATCATCCACCAAATACTAAATCTTCAGGCCCAATACCTGCATAAGCTTATTTAGAGTAAACTGGATTAGTAAGCATCTCACCTCCATAGCAAAAGATGAGGAATCGTCGCGCACGAGAAAAAGCTACTTTTATTGGATGAAACATTTAAATGAGATCAGCATGACATCATATTTCTTCATTCCTTTAGAAATTTGAAATAACACTCCAGACTTCTAGACTGCAATTCCACCACTGACAAAATAAGTAAAGAAAGAAAAAACTCTTTTTTCTTAGTTTCGGGTTTCCAACTAATGGTTTTAAGCATTTTTATGGTATGCTTAATATTTCAAGTCTGCTCCAAGTTCCAGCTTGAAAACTAGCTAGACAACTACAGAATGCTAGATAAAATACTAGCAAATGGCTATAATTAACCAAAGAACAATACAATCCATATCAGCTATGCACAGTGTGTAGATCTAAACAAATAGCAGTTGGTGAGAACACCATAATCATTCTTAAAAGAAACCATTTTCATATGTATCTCTGCACAATATCACGCATCAGATGCTCCGGGGCTGAAAAAAAAGAGGAAAAGAAAGCAAAATGAGTTAAATTTAATATATAGATCCCTTAAACATGCAGAGCTTGTGAAATCATGTGAATAATGTCCAGGAGATGACCTGGCAAATTTGTAAACAATTCAAATTGTCCCGTTGCTTGTCTAATGAACATCTCAAGTCCACTAACCACGGTCGCTCCTGAATCCTGTGCTTCCCTCAAAAGTCTGGTTACTTTTGGGGTGTACACCGCATCAAAAACTAAAGCATAAGACCCAAGAGCTTGCTGTAAAATTACAAATATGTTCGATCATTAGACTTCAGTGCCATAAAAAAGGTTCAAATACAAAACAGTATTCTAGCAAATAAAGAGATTGAGCCATTTAATACGTACAATATTGATAAATTATACACGCAATATTGATAAATTGTTTCTGACATTCATATAGTTCACACAACTTTAGACCAGAACTTGACATAATAGCAATTTGGATGAACGTGACTAAACTATCGAAAAATATCTAAAGTATCTAAAAGGTGAGATTACAAACCTTAGAAAGAGGGGTATCATTAACACTTGGCTGCATTCCCATTGATGTGGTGTTTGCAAGAATCATCCCACCTTCTGGGTGGAAATTTTCCAGTTCAGTGAGTGTCAATGCATGTGCGTCAATTAAGTTTGCCAGCTCTTTTGCTCGTTCTGCCAATCATAAAATTTCAAATGAGATCAAGGTAGATTTACTACAGATTGGAGTATGTGTTATCTGC
Source organism: Thalia dealbata (assembly GCA_030544415.1). Classification (NCBI taxonomy): domain Eukaryota; kingdom Viridiplantae; phylum Streptophyta; class Magnoliopsida; order Zingiberales; family Marantaceae; genus Thalia; species Thalia dealbata. Next base: position 29,707,197 of record CM060454.1, on the reverse strand, counting down.
AGAATATTTATGATTTACTACAATCTAGTTAAACAATTAGTACATTATCATATCATTCTGTGGACCTTCCTACTTGAGTTAACACGTGTGTTATTATACGACATTGAGCACGTGTGATATCGTTTAAATGTTGCTTACATTGCGGGTTATAATTATCTTATCAGATTGTGAAATCTGATCATATGATCATATTGATTATCGCTCGTATAAATGATTTCTAGAGAAGTTGAAATCTTGAATCGTAAGTTAAATCCATGATCGATTTGGATGTATGTGGACATATGGTCATCCTATCCACAAATCACTTTATTTGAATATTATGTTGTTGAGTATCTAAATAACATAAGGCAAACAAGATTATTGAATCTTTGAGAAATTTTCTGGGAGAAACTCGTTTAACTAATTTACAAAGAAAAAATTCATACGAGGATAACAGAAATTTGATCAACCAGATAACTAATTGATGATTTTGTGAGCACTGAATCCAAACAGGAATGACAAAGTTTCATATACACTAAATAATGTTAATAATGATGACCACATGAGAGTACACGAATATGGTATGCATAAATTTCATGTTGCTTTCTCCTATATGCATCTCCATTTTTCAGGACTACCAAATAAAAAAACTACAAAACCAAAGAAGACTTAATAATCACTTTTTAGGGGAAAATTTACCAAAAGTGCGATTTGCAATGACAACTTTTGCTCCTTTCTCCTTCGCACCATAGGCAAGAGCCTTTCCAGCACCACCAGCACCTATGACAACAAAAATCTTTCCAGCAAGGGGAGAACCAGCCTCATTCTTGCCCACTCCCTGTGAACCTGCCAGATAACATATATTGGAAACTTGTATGTTGTTACCACTGCATGTAAAGTACATTATACCATTTAGTTTCCCAGCAAAATCTGGACAAAGAACTGATGGATATGAATAGTACCTCTTATGCCATCCTCAATTGCAGATATTGCACCAATGTAATCGGTGTTGTAACCAATTAATTTCCCATCAGATGGTCGCTTAACAATTGTATTTACAGCACCTATAGCCTGATTAGGGAAACAAAATAAATAAATGCTGCATATGAATTATTTATAAAGATGTAAAGATGTCCCACTAGATGTCAAAATAACAACTTGAACTAGAAATATCGTCACTCACCTTTGCAATTGGATCAACTTCATCAGAACATTTAACTGCAGCTTCTTTATGGGGAATCGTACAACTACACCATAAGAGAATGTCTGGTTAATAATAAATAAATATTGAAACATTTACCAAATCTAATAGTGTCTAAAAAACCATAAATCGGCATCCTTCCATGACTATAATTTAGTCAATCGTTGCAGTATGAGCTTACTTTCTCCTGATTCTCGGTCAAATCAGGCTCATCAAGCAAGTATATTGGCTACATTTTCCTGAATTCTTTTTCTGACACAAGCTATCATCTACGTATTTGTGTTTTCCTGGACTCTAAATCTTGTCTATTTGCAAAGTTACACTTTGGTGTGAGACTTGATCAAAATGTTCAAAATAGCTGTGCTGTGAATCCTTGATGAACCCATCATGAAGGTACAATATTGCTTCAGCCAATAATCACTACAACCAAGAACCATGACTTCAATTCATCACCATAACATGGAACCGGACACCCCTGCCATATAAATGATGCACAAATCCCCGATTGGGAGACTTCTTGTGATGTGAGCAGTAATGGCAATCAAATCCTTACACATGGTATTGGCACAATGTCCAGATGGACAAATATCTTGATTTATGCATCCATCACTCTGTTTGGACATACACATGTAACCATGATGTTATGCATCTTTTGCTTATTCTTAACTAGTACAATAATGAAATATCAATTATGAATGAAAATGCCAGTCAAGTAAAGTTTAATATCAGCAATCAGAATGTAGTTTGCTAGGCTTATAAGTATCCAGAGCTGGTCATGGGAACAAATCTGCACCTTCATTCTTCAAGGGAAATGGTGCAAATGCACAAATGTGTAAGCCAGAACACAGTATGCACTAAGGTGATGCAGTTTTAGCATGTGCTCAAAAAGATTTACGTCACAAGATTGCTGAAGAAAATATATACATTCACACATTTGGAAGCAGAAGCCATGTTCCTTCAAAGATAAAACATGCTAAAAATATTAGCAGAGAACTATAAGATATATACTAAAATATGAAGCTTGAAACAGAAAAACCACATACGAAAGAAAATTGATGGGCAATTGAGATTAACATGCTAATGCAGGTAAAATAGATACCCGAACATGCAAGTCAATCACAGATGATAAAGAGTTAACCATATGAAAATGAAGATAACCTAGTGTAAAGATCTGGTGTGAGAATACCACTTCTCTATATATATACATATTCTTTTTTGCAGTAATCAGATGTCTTGGTGCAAATGAAATGAAGAGGAGAAAGAACATTTTTTAAAAGTCAAATCTTCAAAAGACATACCTGAACCCAGCAAAATCTGGAGATGAGTAAGCTTTTAGAAAATTAGCAAGGTCATCCACCAAAAGTGGGACGTAGACTGCATCCAGACCAACTGACTTGAATGCAGCATTATGCAAAATAGGGCTCTTACTGTGGCCTACCGGTTTCCCAATAATCCCATATACTTTAGTGTCAGGTCCAATTTGCCTGATGTTGTACACATTCAACAGGTCTGCAATAGTCGGTTGTCCAGGTGCTGATTCCTTTCCAGCACCAAGTGAACCAAAAGTTAGATATCCACCAAATTTTGAGCACAGCAACCTAGAGATCAAGCCTCTTTCGCCCATAGCCAATCCTATCATAGGGACCTGCTGTTCCTATTCATTAGTCAAACATAACATGTTCTAACATAAGTAATATACTAGAACTATCTTCAATCAGGAAGGCAAGTAAACAAGGGACATTAATGATTGGTTGATATCATGTAATTGTAGTGACAGGTGACAAATTTTTAGCCGTAGTAAGAGAAACACTAAAAGTGTAAAAAAAAAAAAAGCAGAGGTCATGCAAAATGCTATCCTCAAAAGGAAAATACATCATTTTCACAAATAAGATACACGATAATAGCATCCCTTTGAAAAGTCAGGAAAAGTGAGTAAGAGAGCATGCAGAAGCAAGGTTCAATAACTAGTGAAGAACTTAAATCCTATGTACTTCAGCTGTGAAAACTTGTGGCTTCTGGCATACATTTGCTGGCAAACAACTACTTGAACCAAGTTAGAATGCTGAAGTTCCAGAAGAGTGATTTCATACATTCATACAACAACATCAAGATATGATGTTCCTCGTATTGCTTGCCTCAATCAACAATGATAGGATGTATTTGAAACTTGCACTTATTAACACGGCCATAACAACAAGGCATATGCTTGAAGCTTATTAATCATAAGAACCTTTTGATATAATCAATATCAAGGTTCTAATGACTGGTACCGGACCCAAGCATGTATCATTTAAATAAATTAATGAATTAAATTTTAATTTTTATTAATGGACATCAAAGCTGGTGACATTTGCATGCCACAATGCCACTGGTTTCATGCCAACACATTTTCATATAGGCATGCTGCTACTCATGTGTGATGGGTGGCATTGTACTAATACCATAGTGGCTAACCAAAATCCAAAAATGAGCAGATTCTTATGCTCGGTATTGAAAAGCTTGATCATGATAAAAGTCAAAAGAGAAGGTAAGACTAAAATGGGGAAAAAAGTGGGTGGAAAAAAAAAAGAGGTATGGTCTCTCAACAAAGGGTATTGTCAAAGGAAGGTCAATGTAGGGGAAAAGAAAAGATGATGACTCAAACCATGCTCTGCAAAATTGAAGAGCAATCCTACAATCGTACTAGGGGCTCCCCCCCAAGGAAGATAAGTGGAACAAGGTGGCTCATCACAATTGTTATTTTAATTTAGAAACTAATTATCCTAAGTCCTAAGTTTTCTTCATTCTGCTTTTCATTTTTCAAACACAAAGCCATAAGTTGAATTAGCAATCGAAAGCTACAACTGCAACTTTGTGTTTTGTCTAAAAACAAATACATGGTCCTTGAACATCTAATCAAACAGGCCTAGAATATAATTCATCCACTTAGCATTATGAAACCAACCTGTCAGCATGCAAGTTATAGGAAGCCCACATAAATGCAACCATGTAAGCTACACACACACTGCACTAGAGCAGAATTTCACAAAACAGAAGCAGAAGATATGCCTTTTAACTCCACTTATATATTCTTACCATAAATTGATACTTACTTGGCAATGTACAATAACTTGGAACATGCGTGCTACATCGACAATATCCACAGCAGTGGTTGCAATCTTTACTATGTCAGCACCAGCAGCTTGTATATTAGCTACAAGGCTGCTTAACTCCTCACTTGATGGAGTGCTTTGATAGTTATGAGAAGAAATGATAAGCTTAAAGTTTTGTGGCTTCTGTCCAGATATGAGTTTAACAAAATCCTCAGCAACCTGCAATTTAGAAGCGTCACATAGCATGTCAAGCAGAGTATAACTTTAGATGAGCTATATAATAGCAATGGTACTCAAAACCAGAAGCAATATTAACTGATAGTCAGCATGAAGTCAAGTGTGTGGTTTATGCTCAAGGAATTCACAAATTAAGCCTGAGGAATGATTCTTTGATGCACTTGGATTACTCATGATATTTGTTATAAGCTAAAGCTTTGTTCATCAGATTACAGAATCTTCATATTTCAGCTAGCACCAAGAACATCAAATGCATAAGCATCATTTTCTTTCTTGAGTGTTGTTAAAACCAGAGAGGCAGAGTGATCTTTTTTTTTGAAAGATAACATTGTATCCATTTCACCAATCTGAAACAATACAATATATCATCCAAAGGGATATAAAAAGTAAATAATAATAATAATAATAATAATAATAATAAAAGTAAAACATAAACTGGACAGCACACCCATCAAACTATATTGCACCGAGCAACTCAAAGTGAAACACAATATAAAAGAACAAAGACGTAGGTCAACATATTCAGCTCCTAATTGCTCAGGAAATTAGGCTGATTGATCTGTTAGTAGTCTTACATACTGTACCTACAATCAAAAACTTGGACGTATTTGCTCAGGAAATGTGCAGAATATAAAAAAAACCAACCTTAAGCTCAATGTCAACATATTCAGCTCCTAATTGCATGGCCAGATGCAGCGCATCGAATCTCGCTTTATCATCACCTTCGTATTGTCCTCCTTCCCATTTTGGCCTAAGAAACACAGAGAATAAAACTCACTTGATTGCACATTATAAATGAGAACAAGTACAAAGCTTGAAGCAGAGGAGCAAAATCCAGCGTGGAAAAAGTCTTCGGACAATAAGGCTCCATACATATTAATTACATTCAAGCATGCATTCCTAACCTGATGAGGATTAGCTAGACTTTGCATTTGGCAAAGATGCATCAAGTTCCACCGGATTGATTATTATAGGAGCAATAGTATTTGTTAATTAAATTAAATTATCTCAACAACAGATTAAGCCCAAATTATCCAAAAGCTCGGGAGGGGTAGGTAAGAACCTGTAGGTGACGAGGGCCGGGAGTGATCGGCTGCCGAGGAGGAGCCGGAGATCGCGGTTGGGGTCGAAGTCGGAGAGGTGGTCGAGGCGGATCTCGACGAGGTCGGCGCCGGCGGCCTTTGCGGCGGCCATATCCGCCATCATTTGCTCCACCGTCTTCGACACCAGCGGCGCACACAGCAGCGTCATCCTCGTTCTCTCTTTCTCTCTCGATTTGGATTCCGCCGACGGGGCTTCTGGCGAACTCTTCTTTAACGAAGTGGATGAGGAGACGAGGAGAGGATGATGGGAGCGATTAATCAGGAGTTCCCTGACTGCGGGAGCGGCTCAGATGGGAGCAAGCAGTGGATCGGACGGTCCAGGTGAATTCCCCGGCGATCAAGGGTCACTCTCGTCGGTCGAGGAGTCTCCACCACCGCGAGCGAGTCCGGAAACGCTGGTTGGTTGGATGGTTCGGATCCTGTGTCCTACACGTACACCAAGCCACAGAAGAACTTGGCATGTATCGAAGATGGACCCCATGGGATGACCAATGCAAATGCTTGCTTCCTCATTTTGGGCGACGGACAAAGACATCCGATCCTAAACCGGGCGCCATCTAGGGTTTTTACTCGCCGAAGTGGAATGTGAGCTTGGTGGCAGAGATCCCGTGTCACCGCTCAATACAGCAGACATGGAGAAAACATCGTTTTCCCTTCCCGAAAACAAATCAAAAAACACAAAACACTTCCTTTTATTATGCGGTTCAGTTTGCAGTATGTTAGGAAAGATCAGAGGATCCGGAACCACAAAACAAGTTTTTAACTTATTTTTATTATGCTGGATTAGTCCATTACTACATCGTCCATAGCACAAGAAAAAGCTTGAGATAAAATTCGATTAATTTCCACATAGCAGAGTTGGCCACACCGAAGAAATTTGATTCAAGCCGCCATTGCCGCAGTTTATTCTCTCCCTTGAAAAGTCAAACCTTGATGACGCTGATGTCTTTGTTGGCCGTCGCTGCAATATCAGTGAAAGCTTTTTTATTAGGTCGGCATTTCTAATTCAACCATACATGTAAAGAACACAGAGACTTGCCGTCATTCACAGATCACAAGTACTTCTCCAGAATCATTTTTCCAATCTCATGTCCTGGAGCTGCAGGAGGAGAAAAAAATGAAGTATAATAAGAATGGTGGAGGCAGAAGATAAATAGAAGAGCTGCTGGGTTTATTATACAGCAGCACCTTGTAAGCCAGTGAAGAACTTGAACTGGCCCATCGCCTGCCTCACGAACATCTCAAATCCGCCGACGGTGGGGACTCCGCTCTCTTCTGCTTCCCGGAGAAGCCTTGTTTGCAGAGGTGCGTACACCGCATCGAACACCAGCGCGTAGTGCCTCAGAGCTTCCTGTGGATTAAACTCACAAGGTAATTAAACTGGATGCATCGACAAATCAAGTTACTTTACAGTGCTTGCGAGAATGTAGATAGTTGCCTTGCAGAGAGGAGTTCCTGTGACGTTTGGCTGCATGCCGACCGAGGTGGCGTTCGCCAGGATCATCCCCTCTTCTGGGTGAAAGTTTTCCAGCTCGGAAAGACGCAGTGCTTGGCCTCCAACCAGCACTGCCAGCTTTACGGCTCTTTCTGCATACGTTAATTCCTCTCTCAGTGTCGAACATTCTTCAATTGAAACAAAAAGAGATCTACTAGCTACCGAAGCAAAAAAAATTCAATAAAATTACCGAAAGTTCGATTTGCAATGACAACTCTGGCCCCTTTCTCCTTGGCACCGTAAGCGATGGCTTTTCCTGCACCACCAGCGCCCATCACCACAAACAGCTTGCCAGCCAATGGAGACGCACCGCTCTCTCCCTCTGACCCTGTTCAATTGTGCATTATATTTTTATGATTGATGGATTGAACTAACTGCGTTGATAGATGAACGCACAGACGATCGACGCACCTCTGATCGCGTCCTCGATTGCAGAAATTGCACCGAAGCAGTCGGTGTTGTAGCCTACGAATTTACCATCATTTACTCGCCTCACGATGGTGTTTACGGCACCAATTGCCTGTTGATTAGAAATGAATGTTAGATTGGTGGTTTATGTATCTGCTTGAAGATTAAACGTCTGATTGTAAAAAAGACTTGCCTTGGCCATCGGATCCACCTCGTCGCAGTCTCTGATTGCGTCCTCTTTGAAGGGCATTGTGCAGCTAAAACAGGTGTTGGTCGGGTCAACTAGGTAGCCTTCCCAGAAGTTTTACCATGTTGGTTTATATTTCAAGATGATGATGGTATTTAATTACCTGAAGCCCAAGGAGTCTGGAGAAGAGAAGGCCTTGAGGAAGCGGGCGAGATCATCCACGAGGAGCGGCACGTAGACGGCGTCGAAGCCGACCTGCTTGAAGCCGGTGTTGTGGAAGATGTGGCTCTTGGTCTGCTTCACTGGGTTGCCGATCAGCCCGGTGAGCTTCGTATCCGGCCCGATCCGCCGGATGTTGTAGAGGCTGAGCAGCTGGGTGATGGTCGGCTGCCCCGGCGCCGACGCCTTGCCGTCGTCAAGGGTGCAGAAAGTGAGGTATCCGCCGTACTTGGGGCATAACACCCGGGAGAGCAGCCCCCTCTCGCCCATCACCAGCCCTATCATGGGCACCTGCTTCGATTCAATTGGTTAACCAACTGCTGTACACTTCACGAGAGCAACCAATATATGAGATCGATCGATAAGCAAGACTGATCACCTGGCAATTCACGAGCACTTGGAACATGCGGGTGACGTCGACGACGTCCACGGCGGTGGTCGCAATCTTAACAATGTCGGCGCCGGCGCTTTGAATTGTCGCCGCGAGGCTCGCGAGCTCCTCCGTCGACGGCGTGCTCTCGTAGTTGTGAGAGGAGATGATGAGCTTAAACTTCTCCGGCTTCTTCCCGGATATGAGCTTGACAAATTTCTCAGATGCCTGCAAGCAAATTCCTAATTAGTTATCTAGAATTATAATATCTTTACTAAATCGAACCCTCGAATGCAAGCTTGAACACAATTTTTGGGTTTTAGATGCTTAATAAAAAAGAATTTGGACTCAATTAGAAAAAAATAGGGTTAATTTTGGTTTAACTCAATACTACCCCCTGCTAAAACACGAATATTAATCAACACCACCTAAATATACCAATTAAATATTTAGTGTTCTTATAGTTAAAATTGTCATTTCTCAATTTATGTTGTTAAGGATGTAACTATACTTTAATAATTGTAAAAAAAATAAAAATGTTACAATAAATTATTATATTAATTTCCAAATTAGTAGATTGAAGCAAACTTTATTTGTCATTAACAAGTTTAGATGCATTCAATAAAAACATAATTAAACACATTAAATACAAAAATCTACCGAATTCGTATCCACTCCACCACGAATCATGTCCAGTTTTACCATACAATAATCAAATAAACTTCATGTAGCTTTTTACTATCACAGGCATGACCAAATATTCAATGATGTGAGCACGTGAACAAAGCATATAATTTCATCTATCTAACTCGCAGCATCAACGAAAATGATCAACTTGGAACTGCAAGTTAAAGATTGGTGCGGTCAAATTATAGAGAGTATAGTAAAATTGATCCTAAAACTAAAGGGTATAAGGAGAACCTTGAGCTCTATGTCGACGTATTCAGCTCCTAATTCCATGGCAGAGCACAAAGTCTCCAATCGATGCTGTTCATCGCCATCATATTCGCCTCCCTCCCATTTTGGCCTGACATAAAAATAATCAAATAATTAGATTTTTTTTTCCCCCAAACCAAAAGGAAAACAAATCCGATTCAAAATATTTAATTTCCCGGTTTAATGTATTAAAAGCAGTGAGAGACACCGCATGTGAGCAAAAGCAGAGAAATCGAGAGAAGCGGAAGAAGCGTAGATGGACCCAGCAAAACCGTGACCAACTCAGGCCCAAGAAATAGCTCTCTAAGCAGCTCAATGGTATGTGCATTTTAGATGCTCTTTAAAAAAAATTTTAAAAGAAAGGTAGAGTTGAATCCTCAAAGAGTGATGGATGAAAAGATCAATGAAATTATGACTAATTTTTCAACCGTTTCAAAGGTCAATAACCCGACTCGCCAGTATGATCCAATTTTTATCAGTAGTATGCATCGGCATTAGTGTGATCTGATCCATGAACGCAGTAAAACTAACAGATCCAAAGTTCTGATCTTAAAAGAGATGGAATCACTAAGAAAGAGAGGGAGATCCAAAGTGTGCTTAGGGGAATTTTAATTTTTTTCAAATTCATTTGTTTCTTCAAGATTTGATCCAAACCTCAAAGCTGATCGCGATCGATTAGGGTTTCTCGCATTCATTCGTGTATATCTAAAGAAAGAAGGGGATCGAACGAGGGCGGGCAGGGTGGGGTTGGGGAGGAACCTGTAGGTGACGATGGCGGGGAGAGGGCGGCCGCCGCCGAGCAGGCGGGCGAGGTCGCGGCCGCGTTCGAAGTCGCGGAGGTGGTCGAGCCGGATCTCAACCAGGTCAGCGCCACTCGCCTTCGCGGCCGCCATGTCGGCCGTCATCTTCTCCACCGTCTTCCCCACCAGCGCAACGCACAGCAGCGTCATGATCTCAACCCTCTCTTGCAGCTACTCTGGTGGAAAACTGAAACGGAGACGATGGAGATGGAGAGGTGCGAACAGAGTAGTAGAATTTATAGAAATTAAACCATTAAGGGAAGGTGATGGAGATGGAGTTTTTTTAAAAGTATTTATCCTAAGACTAAATAATTAATCTCATTGTGCCTTCAGATGAGTAAATCCACTTTGTAATTTTTAATGCTTTGTTAATATATTTACCTTAAAATTAATCTTTTCAGAGTAATATGGAAAGATTCTACTAATCTAATAAATTAAAATAATATAGGTATAAAATAAAATTGAAACATTTACCTACCACTCATGTAGGTAGGTGTGAGTAAGGTATTTAATCTATTAAAAAATATATTATTAAAATACAGCCTCCTCTGTAAATAAATTTATGCTTTTCTGATTTGAACAAGATTTTATATACTATGTTATGATTTTAATATTTAAGTTAAAAAAATAATTTTATTTTATATCTAAATAAGTGTTTTCTTATAATTTAGGATTTACTTTATTTTAATAAGTATAAATTTTTAAAAATTTAATAAGTTTTAAATCTAAAATCTCATGTTCGTCCCAAATTCAATTACTCAAACGAAGTATTAAACGAGAGTATTTTATTTTAATTATATAAAATAAAATATGTGGAACTATACTTATTTTATTATCATTTTACTCTTTATATAAATATAATAAAAAATTAATTTTTGTATAATTAAAATCAATTTTATTTATCCTATTAATTTAAACAATAATAAATTTTTTAAAAAAAGGTATAATTTTAATATTATTTATATGTATTTTTCTATATATATATTGAGGTAGATAAGTATTAAGATAGAGCTTAACAATATCTCATGTATAAATATAAATATGGTGAGAAACTATTCTTGTAAGAATAAAATGATCAATGCATGATGCACCTTATTTTATATTTATAATTTGTATCTTAGGACTATACAAATATGTTAAAAGAACGAGCAAATGCAAAATAAGTTATTTTAGGGAGGAAGGGATAAATTTCAAAAGTATCTTACAAATCTAACAAATTTTATCAATCATTCATTATATAGTATTTCTATATCCCGATATATCTAATCCTATATAGTTACCAAGAAGTATAGGTCAAAAATATAATATGTATTTTTCTCACTCCCTCGTAACTACTAATATATATTATAATAAACAAATAAAAAATATTAATTTATATAAAACTAACGAAGGAGATATAAAATTGGCATAATTGATGGAGATCGTTCAATATGATAGTATGAAAATGATGCCAACACAAACATATAAAAATACCTATTTAACTGTAAACCCCCACCTTCAAAATCTCATTTTTAGGAAAATAAAAAAAATTTAGACCGGCCGGTTCAATTAGGCCGGCTTAGCCGACCGGTTCACCCGAACCGGCCCATACGGATGGTTCGGGCGAACCATCCCCTCGAAGAGGAGCCCCGCGGAAGAGGGGAAGGAGCTCGCCCTAATCCGCGCGGCGTCCCCTTTCTCCGCAGCTCCGCACAACAGCAGGGGCGTCGAGGTCGCCGGCGAGCTGCCGTCGCCTCGACCCCCTCCCGTCCTCGTCGTCACGAGGTGGACCACCGGAGGAAGCGTGGGAGCGATCCCCACTTGCTCGCGACCACGCCTCGCCTCCTCCTCTTCCATCGTCGCGGAGCGAACGCAGGCGCCGCCGTCCACCGTTCGTCGCCCGTCACCATCCACCTTCAGTGGATTCCCGCCGCGGCAAGGAGAGCACGGCGGAGGCCTGCTACCGCGCTCTCCCCCCTTCTTCCCCGACCTTTCCCCTGCTTGCGGGCGGAAACAGGGCCGCGAGCAGAAACGTCTACTCGCGCGCCCCGAGCGGTGATTCCTCGCCGCCGCCGCTCCTCCTCGCCCATCGTCGACGTCCTCTCGTCGGCGACCTTCCTCCATCCCCCATCCGTTGGCTGCGAGACCAAGGAGGGCTCGCCGAAGCGTCGCCCCTCTTCGATCGCCTCCCAAGCGGGAGCGAGCTCGCCTTCGCCGCCCTCGTCGCCGTTGTCGCCGCCGCTGCTCGTGAGGCACCTCGGCAGACCTTTGCCGGAGCCGGAGAGCCGTCTCCGGGGCTGGGTCGAGCTCGCCGAAGCTGGAGGAGCTCCACCACCGGCGTCGAAGGAGGAAGCGGACGAGCATAGGTACCCATGCCCTCGCCCTCTTCCTTAATCATGCTTAAGGACTAATTAAGCATGGTTAATTAAAATTAAGTATGCTTAGTATAAAATAAGTCAATATTTGGTTAGTGTTAGTTAAGCATGATTAGTTTTATTAAAATGTGATTAGTATAGATTAGGATTAATGTATGCTTATATTTAATTAAGCATGTTTAGTGTAAATTAAACAAAGTTAGTCAATTAATTAATTAAGTGAATTACTTAATCCATTAAGTTGATTAATTAATAAATTAAGTAATTGGTTGAGTTGAACCAGTTAGTTGAGTTTGGTCAGACTTGGATTCGGGTTAAGTTAAGTTGCTTGATTAGTGTAAGTTAAACAAGGTTAGTGATTTAATTAAGTGAGGTTAGTGAATGGGTTGAGTTGAACCGAACCAAACCGAACCGAACCGAACCGGACCAAACCGAACCGAACCGGATGAACAGTAACCGGCCCGTTTGATCTAGTCACAGCTGACCCGGTCAGCGTTGACCGGGCCCACCGCTGACCCAGTCAGCGTTGACCGGGCCCACCGTTGACCCAGTCAGCGTTGACTGAGTCAACCGCTGACCTAGTCAGCGTTGATCGGTCAACCGTTGACCAGGTCAGAAAATAATAAAAAAATTAAATAATTAATAAAATAATAAGATAATATTAAAATAATATTAAAATAATAAAATAATATTAAATAATAAAAAATCATAAAAATAGTAAAAAAATTTATGCGTTCTACTTGGGCTCTTGGGTGACTTGGGCCAAGTTATGGGTGAGTTTAATGAGTATAAATTGATTAAAAATTTATTTAAGTTAATTAAGGAAATTTAACCTTTGTAGTTCGTTAATAGATAAAATTTAAAATATGATTAATTAAAAATTGATTAGATGGGATAAATCCTAAACTTATATAGGATTAATTTAATGTAATAATTATTTTAATTAATGGATTGATAGATTTTTAATTTATTTATCTTAGGAAAAAATAAATTAAATTTATTTAAATAATTGTGTTAATTTAGGGTCGGGGCGTGACATTAACAAAGATAAATAGATATTTAAAGGGTTAATATTTATTTTATTGTTTTAATAGAATTATAGCTTACAAGCAGCTAATAATAAATTTAATTATCTATATAAATTTTGGTGAATAAAAAATATTAAATAGTTATTAAATAATTATACAAAGAGAAATAATAATAATAATAATAAATTACATATGAAATAAATTATTTAATTAAATATATTAAGTTACACTTTAATTCTTCTTTTAAGCTTAATTCTAAATATAACTAAATTATCTCTTCTGTTCTAGAGTTTATTCTATTTATATTTAGGATATAAAATTTTATGAGAGATGTCTTCACAATAATATGATTTTTCAAAAGTATACAACTTTACAATTTAAGTTTAGGTAGGGTAATATATATATAATAAAAATATAAATCCTATCAAAAATATATTAAATATCTTTATAGTAGTTTTTAATAATATTGTTACGCTCTGACCCTACTGTCGGGCACGTGGTAACCGCCGTATGAGCCCAACGGACCCATACAAGGCATCAAAGTGATACATACAATCCATACACATCATTTATACAACGGAATATACATTTAAAACATCTAACTCAACACTGCTAACACAGTCCCGATTCACTACTATAATTCTATGATAAGCACCGATCAATAAAAATAAATTTATCGATAAACTCATCTTCATCAACCGTCCCGATCGATTATCTAACACACCTGCACACACATTGAACACGGTGTGCTCAGCTTTGCGGCCTAGTACGAAATTACGGCTCGAAATCGTAGATAGAAAATCAAACACTAGGGAGAAGTACTAGGATGCCTTTGGGTTTATTAATTATCAATTATTAACTTTTTGGTGTAAATAAGGTCATTGACAAAGTTGAGTTCTAATTGTTTGTGCATAGCTATATATGTTCCTAGTTATCATCTATGTTGAACAATATGTCTGTCACTAGTAAAAGTTATCTATGTTGCATAAGTGTATGTATCTCTAGTATATGTCAACTAGGAGTATTTCTGTCTTTATGTCAAGTGTTTTGGGCCGCCAGCCTATGCTCAGGAGATATCCTGATCAGGGATTCCCATAAGCCCATCCGTGCCGTGAATATCCAGGTCTCTACCTATGCTCGCTGCACGGATGTTGGTAGAGAGGTCTGGTGACCGTGTATCTCTCTTTACTGTCCCGCTGGTCCATCCCTACACCTCGTCCCAGCAAAATCAGTTGCTCCCGTACCTTTCCCCTTAGAATCACAGTACGGTCACAACCGACCGTGTAGCGCTACACAACTGTCCGTCGACAAGGTCACCTCAATTAATATGTCCTCGGCCACGGCTAGCCGAATTAAGTAATAACCCTAGGATCCGGACTGCTCATCAGATCGTCTGCAGAACGTCTGGAATAGTAGACGTGTGGTCTACGGATCCACTGTCCAAGGCTTTAAGGGAATTCACCTCTTCAATTCAATAGAAGTTGATGTTGGCCGAGTTGACCTCGCATCCGCACAATGGGCTATGGCTAACTCGACTACATGCCTGCTAAATCCTTGGAAGGGTTCATCCCAGCTGGCCATTCCGGGACTATCACGGTGACGCTCAAATGTCACGCATGCGGGTAATTGTATCCGGATATGGACTTACTCCGCTTTCTGGTCTATCTTGGAGTTAGTCTAGCCCATTTCCCAACCAACTCCTAGTATCTGAATTGTTTGTAGTCCCAGGAGTGATAATAGTGAGTGAACATCACTATTCGAACACTAAGGGTTCGATTTATCATCTAAGGTGTGTTACTAATACACCCTCACAATTTGTGATCTAGTGATGTCCCTAGTAGGTGCTAGTATCATATGTTACCTATGTCTCTATCTAAACTAGTGTCTACCAAATCGAGCATTGATGACAAAAGATCGGAGAGATGGGGGCAGCAAGCTGCTGACTGACGTCGCAAGCGGAAGATTAGATGTGCGACGACGATCGACGTCTCATAGCCGGTGGCTCGGTAGACAGTGCGGCGGAGCACCCATTGGCATCGCTCAAAGGAGGGAGATGAGGAGTCGGAAAGGGTTCCGACGGTGCGACAAAGCCTTCCTTGTCGTTGCCGAGGTGAGGGGTCGATGGAGGATTATATCAGACGAGATCAGGTTGCGGCGAGGATCGGTAGAACCATCCCTCCACAGCTTCGCCGTCGTCGTTGAAGGAGGTGCAGCCGACGGATCAAAGGAGCGATGGAGAGTGTTCGCCGTTGAGCTCACAACAATGACGGTTTCGCGAGTAAAGGGGATTTGGCCGCCTCGTTCGGGTTTAGGGCACGCGTTCGGCCCTCCTCTTCAACTCGCTGAGCGATTCCATTGAACCCATCCAGTTTGAGTTGGACCGGTCCGTGCTGCACATGTGAGGGGTTAAAATCCAGCTCTTACATTTTTACTTATTAGTCCACCACTTTTCTAATAACACAACTAAGTCCCCGTAACCTTAATAACATTCCAATTAGGTCCCTATGAAATTAAATATACTATAACTAGGTTCCTTTATCACTTATAACTTAGTTCAAAATCATCACTTAAGTCTAAATTTAACCCAAAAATTCTCTAATCTTCATCTACTCATATCTAAGCTTAAAGAAATAAATCTAAACTAAATTTTTTTTCCTAATTAACCAATATAGAAGTGGGGTTTACACTTTAATTGTCACGCCCCGACCCATCTGTCGAACACGTGACAACCGCCGTATAAGCCCAAAGGACCCATACAAGGTATTTATAGATTTATACAATTCACATGCATCATCAAGTTAGCGGAACATATATTTAAATCAATTACCTTGACCTTACTAGCACAGTCCCGATATACATACTACAAATACTATGACATCAGAAGTGGTAGATAGATGAATTGGTAAACAACTTCCTCTCTATCAATTATCTCGGTCGATCGTTTAGTTGACCTGCACACATTTTGAACGCAGTGTGCTCAGTCTTGCGGCTTTATGCTTGTGGCTCTAACCGCAGTAGAATATTTCAAGTAGGAAAAGGGAGATTTAATGTATCCATAAATCATTCAGTAAATCAAGCAAACAAGTAAAGTCCATAGGTATAGCATGAAGTATTCGTAAACAAAGCATGTAATAGATGTATGTAATTTAAATTGTAATCATAGTGTATGTCGATGTCTCTAGGTGGCAATCACTAATGATGTGTCATGTCTTTACGATACTGTGTTCTGGGCAGCCAGCCTGTGCTTAGGGGAGCTCCTGATCAGGGAGTTCTCATAAGCCCATCAGTGTTCTTTATCTATGTCTCTACCTATGCCCATCACCCTGATGTTGGCGAAGAGGTCGGGCGACCGTGAATCCCTCTTCATTGGTCCGCTAGACGAATCTCTTCATCGCCGCATCCTAGCGACCTGTCACTCCATGCGTTTTCCTCAGACAATCTATGGAGCAACTCATGTAGTACTACACACTGTCCCTTGGACAGGGTCACCACACCTAAATATATACAACGGTCACGGCTAGCCGATATTTAATTAAACCCCAGAATCCGGACTACTCTTCAAAACGTCTGCAATACGTCTGGTATAGCCGTGTGGTCCATGGATCCATTGTCCAAGGCTATGCGGAAAAGGTGACCGTCCCAATTCAAAAGCAGCGATGCCTATCAGGAGGTGAGCATTCTAGCTGCCACCAAAATGCTACAACCTCGGCGACATGCCAGCAAAATCCTCGGTATGGTTGCACCCCCCGCTAACTATATTAGGACTATCATGGTGGCAACTCCGTGTCACACGTGCGGGTATGGTGACTAAGTCACGAGATTCCTTGGCGATAAGCCGATCCATATTAAATTCCACCCTCTATGTCCTTTATAAATTTTACCTTTTCGGGTGGTATGGTTTTCGGAGGGTCAAAGCCCATATCCATAGTTCAAAATATCCGCCATGATGTATCGTTAATATTTCCTCACATAAGTGTGATAGTGTCACATGACTATAGATTCTATTCTTGATTGTCCAGGTAGATGTCAAACTCTAGTGTAATCTAATTCTCTACATCAAACCCGTAAATGAGACACTAATGTTTTATTTTTCATGACATCATGACTGATAATAATAAAAGGAGATAAGAGCATTCTAGTATTTTCAGATAACAGTACATGCAAGGCTATAAATATATCACATAAGCAAAGTTAGGATTACCACATATCATGTAAGCAAGGTTCAGACTACATATAAATCATGAAAGCAAGATTATTTAATATACAAACACGCATCAAGTTAAATTTAAATATCAGTTTCCTAAGCAGTAGTGTTATCATCTCCTTAAGTTTCACAACTTGAAAGTAGTCTATTGTAGTGAACTAACGTACCTGAATATTGTAGTTTGTCCTTCGGAACTAACCGTATAATAGCTTGCACGTCGTTAAATGTATCGAGGTGGCCTACCTATTACAAATATCATTACATTTAGAGATTGTTTCTAATACTAGGTATCACCTATTTTATTTTTAATAAGCTAAATTAACCACATTTCCTTATATTCTTTAAACTCACCTCAACCCAATTTAGTTAAATGTCATTCAACTCAATTTAGTTTATTCAACATAATCTACCCTAACTACTTAACCATTATTACTTTACAACCTAACCACCCAAGTTCTATTTCCCTTGTGAGCTAATTAAAATTTAAAGTCATCCATAGGTTCAACTAATGACTCCCTAATTTTACTTAGTTGTCGTATCAAGTAGCTAACAGGGTGGAACATTGTAATTACAACTACCAAGTAGCCTAACAAACTTCCGAAATTGCCCTCGCCTTTCCATCTATTTACAACTATACCCTATTTGACAATAATACCCCTACCAATTAGATTTAATTACATGATCCTAACTTACCTATGTAAGTTAATTTTTTTTTTTTCAATAAAATTTGGGGTACAGTGATATCTACGAGTTCCTCTTAAGTCATTAAAAATAATAAAATTCTCCTAAAGTAATATCATAATAACTCATAATAGATATATATATAAGATAAAATAAACATAACCGATCCTAAAGTACAGTGAAATTTGAAGAAAATCATAGGCTTATTATTATATAACTCAGAATTTATACAATATTTATGAGTTATTATTAATAAATATTTTAACATTACATTAAAATAATTATGTACAAGACTTAAATTGATTTTAATTTACTTAATAAGACTAGTAAAAATTCTAATTTATATTTAAGTTGATATATTAGAACTACTGTGTGGTCATTTGTTACTATACTTTAGTTCTTGAGTTTTCTATCATTCCTAATTGTTTACTTATTTAACTATCTCTTTCTTTATTACGTGGGTTGCCTCTTAGTTCTTAAATTTTTACTTCTATTATTGTAATGAATATCTAGATAATTCCTCTTCATATGACCTAACTAATAATAATAAAAATATCTCAATGGAAATTCATATATTCCTTAATATAATATTTTATAATTTCTACTATAATCTTCACTATAAAGATCAAGCATATGATTTTAAATTAGAATCAGATATTCATTGGCGTGCAGATAGTAGTGATCCTGATTTCATTTTGCTGATATATATAATACTTAATCTCAACTACCTTCACGCTAACTAGTTGCTAGTAGTCTTCTGATATTTAAATGAATCTATATAATTAATAATCACTAGAAAATGTGTCTACTGACCTAATCTCACTATTACTATTTGGTCAAGAATTTCTCCTTCAATAGGTAGGAGGTGATTTTTGTTGTTCGGAAGCGAGGAAGAAAATTCAATATTTTAAATTTAACGTTAGTTTTTAATTAAAAAATATCAGCGGTGAGGAGCGATTTTAAAATTTTCTAAATATAATAAAAGAGTTCTTTGTAACTTTAGAAGATAAATATTACTTTAATGAGTAAAAATATTTTTAAAAAATTATTTTTTAATAATAATTTCTAAAAAATTTAAAATCTTTCTAAAAACTATTTTTAATAATAATTTCTACCACATCAATTTTATATCATCGTTATGTGATATCACGAAGGAAATAGAAGATTCTATAATTAAAACTGTAAATTTAATACTTATTAATTTTTAAAAAATATATATTACATATTTGGTAACTTTTTTACTATTTTATATTAGGTAGATTTTGGGACCTTGAAAATTTTTATTTTTATTTTTAAATTTAAAAATGTCTACCAATTATCAATTATCCTATAATAATTTTTTATGAAATGTTAGGTAGACAAAGTCGTTCAGGTCTAAAATGAAGGCTCCAACCAAGAAAAAAAAAGATGCACCTACCCAGCAGCAGTGTCTTTTATGAAAATTTTCTATGTGGATGATGACAACGACAAAGTTCAAGTGACACCAACTCTGCAGTAAATATAATAATATTTTTCAAGTACTTTAAAGGAAAAGAAAGAAACAAAATTTAAGTTAGGCTGGTCTGCCAGAGATGATTTCACCTCACCAACCTATTCAAGATATATATATCCGATGAAATGTGAGAGGCCTGCCTTCAAGGCTTTCGAAGAAGTATATGATTAAACAGCTGAAGTAGGATCAAGGGACATGTTCTTGTTCTTACCAAATATGTTGAAGGTGGACTTAAGTGTAATTAGGGAATTAACAGCAGAACAAATTAATAATATGCAAACTATTATAATGAGATTATTATTATTAATTTAGATCTTAAACTCATCCCCTCTAATATTAGTCTTATATTATAATAAAATTATACTAATAAACGGCCATATTTAAGATGCGATACATAAACAATATATTAATTATATCTATATTAATAATATTCTATATTGAGTATATTATATATAAATTGAATTCAAACTTAGGTTCGTATAGGGCATGATTTTTATCTCCCATTTAGTTAGTAGGTAGATGTGACGATGAACAAAGTTATTAAGTGATTAGTTGAGACTGAGTGATTGAATGATTAATTAATTTATGTTGGGATAGGTTTAAATAAAATAGTTAAAAAGATTGATTCAGAAGGTTATAGATAGGTTTGGTTACATTAAAAAAATAATAAAATAATAAAATAATAATATTTTAATATTAAAATAATAAAAATAATAAATAACTAAAATAAAATAGAAAAGAGAATAAAAATAAACGTATCAGATGGAATTGGAAGAAAAGAAAAATAAATAAATATATTAAATAAATAAATAATAAATAAAAATATGAAGTAAATAGAAAAAGAAAAAAAATAAAAACCGTCGCTGCAGGTGCGAAGCACGTGCAGCGAGTCGGGCGAGTTGGACCGGCTGAGTTATCGACAAGTTACCGACTCGTTGATAGGGTTTTAAGGGCGCAAGAGTAGAGAGCGACGGGGGTTTTCCGAGTTGACAGCACCGGCGGAGCGATTCCTTCTCTAGCAAGTCGAGTCAGCGGCAGGCGAGGATGAAGGTCATCTCTGGGCATCCGTCGGGGGTCGGTGAGGTGCTAAAGCTGCACTGGTGAGGAGAAATCGAATGAGAGATCGGTGAACAGGGCGGTGCTCTGTTTCTGACTCTTACGCCGGCGAGGAGCGCGACCTTTGCTCCTCCCTCTGTGGTGAGCTCCTTATATGCAAGTCGACTCTTGTAGAGTCGATATCACGGGGTGGACGCAGCAAGAAAGGAGAAGTAGCGGCTGGGATTGGCAACTTCAACCGTGACAGGGAAAGCAGCGGGCACTGGTGGATTTGGAGAGCTTCTGGACTTCATCGGCGGCAAGTGCAGGCAACTGACGGGTCGAGGAAGGCTTGGCTTGGTGCTGCGCGAGTTTCTGTGTCGTTGCAGTGGTAGAGCAGGCGGCAATCAGCGGTGGAAGCGGCGGCGTGGTCGAGCGGAGGCGAGGAAGGAGACAAACTCGGACAGCGTGTGCGTGGGTCCAATTCAGACCGAACCGGGTCGGTCGAACGGCCGGTTCAACAGCAATTTGACGTGGGTTTAGCTTGAATTTGCTGTTTTTTATTTTTTTCGGTGCGGCTCAATGTTTCTAGAGTTTGGTTGGTGAGTTTTGAGTGTTGATGAATTTATTTAGAATTTTTAAAATATTTTATGTGCGGTTTTCGAATTATTTTAAGACGGGTTCAGGGTTTTGAGTGCGTAAACGATATCAGAAAAATCTGATGCTATGTTATGCTTAACTATATTTTCTATGATTTAATTAGAATTTTTCGATATTATTGAGATATGAGTTTTGATTTAATTAAGAAAATTTGATTAAATTAGGGTTTAAATGAATTAATTAAACAAAGTGTACATTCCTCTAGTTAGAGTAATTGGGCTCTATACGGGAGGATAATGAGGTCTTGGGTTCAAGACTCATTCAGTTCTAAAAAAAAATAAAATTATATGTTATATGAATGAAGAAATATTTTGATAGGTGTTGTGAGTTGTATTGATTGGAATTAAAATGATTTATTTAGAATTTTTACAGAATTTATGTAAAATGGGTTTAAAAGATTAATTAGATTTTTTTAATTAATAAAATGAATAATTTAGAATTTTTTAAATTTAATTAAAGTAATTAGATTTTTATAAAATTATTAAAATTATTTTAGGATTAAAATTATATTAATTAAGATTGTTGAGTATAATTAAATTATTAAACTAAATATTATTTTATAGGCTTGTTGATGTTTGATTGTATTGGATTTTGATTGTGATGTGATGGATGATTGGTTGATTGTAAGAAATTAAATAAAATAAAGAAAATGACGTGTGGATGTGAGTAGAGGGGTAGATAGGAAATCCTTGTTTGAATTGTATGATTTATGATCGTTAGATATATTTATTTTATCTTAGGAAAATTGATTATTGTGTTGATTGCTTGACAAATCACGGCCAAGCTATGATTTGTATTGGAGTAAGAAGGAGTTGCTATGCTTGATTTTCTAATTGCTTGCTTGCTTTTAAGAATCACAATCAAACTGTGAATTCTTATTTAATGCTGCTTTGAGACTCAGGTGAGGATTTATGGTTTCAAAATTATTTGGCCTACTACAGATGCTGAGTCCTAAGGGTCATTATTAATTATTGTACATGCTGATAAGTTATATGTCTACTTGGTTGCATATATAAATAGCATGTGGTTTATTAGAAGTATGCATATTAGTTTACATATGATGCTATTATATGCATACTCTTGATGTTATTATATACATGTCGTTGATGTTTATTCTCATGTTATGTTATTATTGATATGTTCATGTTGCTAGGATATAGAGATACTTAGCAAGAACATAGAGTATGATAACATGAGACATGACTAGAGACACTTTAGGTACGTGTTATAACAACACCTAGAGTGATCTTATTTGACATTTAACCGAGAACTTTTGGATATCTTAGGGTCATGGTAACCTAGGAGATAACATTAGGTTCTTGGTTGGATATGCTACCAACATATGGTGAGGAGCTATGTGCTAGCCAAGGTAGAAATGCACGCTCTGTTGACTTAGACTCAAATACTTTGGCGTAGCCGGGATCTCACTTCGGTGTAGAGCTCAACTTATTTGAGTTACTCCAAGGTAGATGGGTGCTAGGAACAGTACTGGGCCATGTGCTACTAGTGTTAGGGAACCTGATTGACACTGGCATGCTCAACGATGTGGGTCCTTGAGCAGTCCAAGTTCATTGGTAGTATATGTGATGGTCTCATCTTGCCAGGCTGTGGACGGATGGTTTTTGGTGGTTCGTATGGTGATCCTGCCATGTGGTAGAATTACAGTACTATATGGTACTTATGTTGCATAGAAGGAGTGTCGTGGTCACCAGCTCCTTCCGCCAATGTCAGTGTTCAGGCATCTAAGATAAAGATGTAGAGTTGACACTGACGGGTTCGGAGAAAATCCCTGACGAGGGATTTACCTTGAACATAGGATGGCTACCTTTGGAATAATACGAGATAATTTATGGTATACGGGCTAAGGAAATATGATATTTTAAATTTTAAGTTACTGTTATGAATACAGTTCTTATGTTATCTTTACATGCCTTGCTTTAAATGATATGAGCCTTGCTTTAAATGATATGATTGCCACTTTGTTATGCTAAAACTGGTTATGCATTATATGCTATGTTAATTTAAATGTGTAACTTGGTGGATATATTTTCTTATTGGTTTGTACAATACCTTATACCTATTTTTAGGGTGCTCTTTCTGTAGCTTCACTGAGTTTGGCGACTTAGATGTGCACTTTTTTTCCCTGTTGCGCAAGTTACAGGTTGGACATTGATACGGGGAGCGAGGAAGAACCTAGATGTGGCGAAATATAATTTACTTTAGAAATCTAGATAGAGATTTAAATTTTATAGCATTAATGTAAAATGTAACTTGTTTATGCTTCTGCTGTGTTAAATAAAAAAGGAAATTATTGTGCTTTGTGATATATCGAGCCTTGTATAAGTTGTGGTGGAGAAGTGCAGCTTATACGGAGGTTGCCACGTACCGAAGGGTGCAGTTTATTAGTAATATAATAAAATTATACTAATAAATGGCCATGCGATATATAAAAAATATAATAATTATACCTATATTAATAATATTCTATATTTAGTATATTATATATAAATTTAATTCAAACTTAGGTTAGTACTAGGGCATGATTTTTATCTCCCATTTAGTTAGTAGGTAGATGTGATGATGAACAAAGTTATGAAGTGATTAGTTGAGACTGAGTGATTGAATGATTAATTAATTTATGTTGAGATAGGTTCAAGTAAAATAGTGGAAAATATTGATTTAGTAGGTTATAGATAGGTTTGGTTATATATAACATTATGGTCAATATCTAAAAATGATGTTACTTATATTATGTAGATCATCTCAAAACGATATACTTGACAAACAAATTTATATACGGTTGGTTCTGAAGACTAATCTACTTTTCCAGGTGCGTTGGTTCATCATAATTGGATTTAATTTAAATTAGAAAAAATCTCAACTAGATTTTATTACGAAAGTCTTGGATACCTTGAACATGAATAAATGCTATATTGCTAAAATATTGTGATAACATGCATAGTAACTAGTACATTTTATCTAGCATATTGTGATACAGTGTAATATGCTGCTTAGTTTTTATTCGGTATACTTTCTTATTCCCACATGATACTTGCTATGCTATATTGCTGAATATTATTTTACTATCATGTGGAAGAATATAACATTAAAGATTTAGAAAGTTAAAATCATTATATGAGGACTAGATTAACTCCTAGGAGATTAAACCAGCAAGCAGAGTTGGTCTACATCCGATAACTATTATCCGCATGCATGACGCTTAGTTATCACCATGATAGTCCTAAGATGGCTAGTGGGGATGAAGCCAGACTAAGGTTCTAGCAAGCATGTAGTCAAGGATATAGCATTCCGGCGATAGTTGGGTTGCATACCTCTTGGCAGGCATTGCTGCTTTTCAATTAGAACGGTGATTCCTTCCACGTAGCTTTGGACAGTGGATCTGTCAACTATATGGCTATAATTTCAGACGTTCTACAAACGTTCTGATGAACAGTCAGGATCCTATAGTTATATTATTTCAGCTAGCGATGGCCGATGCGTATAATTAGGTGTAGTGATCCTATCTAAGGATAGTGTACTACACGAGTTACTTCATGGATTGTCTGAGGAGGACACGTGAGGTGACAATGTGGTAGGTCGAGATGCAGAGGATAAGTCTAATGTACCTCTGGAGGGAAATTCATAGTCGCCTGACCTTTCTGCCAATATCAGTGTTGCGGGCATAGATAGAGACAAAAACATGGCTAACACTGATGGGCTTATGGGATCTCCCTGATTAGAAGGTCCTTAAGCATAGGCTGGCTGCCCGAGACACTTACCATAAAAACATATTTCTTTTCAGAGGATGTACACTAGTGACACTTAATTTAAAGATAGAAACATTCTTAGATAAAACATATTTTTCTTCAAAGGAGTACACTAGTGACACTTGATTTAAAGATAGAAACATTCTTAGATGACATATACTAGACATACATGTACATACATTATCAGTTAGTAGATAACATTATTGATGATATCTTTTATAATAAAAAGCTAATGTACGATAATTAATAAACAAAAGGCATCCTCTGATCTTTCCCCTAGCTTTTGATTTCTTACTATGATTTTGAGTCATAATTTCGTACTAGGCTGCAAGGCTGAGCACACCGCATTCAATAAGTGTGCAAGTTTAGTAGATGATCGGTGAAGGTAGTTGATGAAAGTGAAACTATCAATGAATTTATTTTATCTGTTGATATCATTATTCCAGAGTTGTAATAGGTATATCGGGACTATGTTAGCACGGTTGAATTAGTTGATTTACTTGTATTATCCACTGAGTTGATGATATATGTGTACTATATGTATCAACAAATGCCTTATATGGGTCCTTTAGGCTCATACGACAGTTGTCATGTACTCGAAAGATGGGCCGGAGCATGACTCTTCACCCAAGGCTGAAGGTCATGGAGAAACATAAAGAGCTTGCTTACCTTAAACATACCACACAAGTCTAAGATAAGTGAGTTGTAATCTCGGATATAATCGTAGATTGACTTGATTGCTTGAAGACTTGGAGCTTTTCTTGAACCACTCAGATTGCATTCATAGGTAGGAATTGTTCATGTAATTCCTCCAACATAAAACTCCAATTCATGATGCAAAGATTCTCCCTATTGACCTGGGGGTCGCATTTGATAAGCTACCACTATTTTGTGTTATCAACGAGGTGGGTTACTATGATGGTAACCTTGAAGTCTTCATCCATATGCGCCATTGAAAATATTCCTCTATGTCCTGAAGGAAATTTTTTAGTACTTTTGCACTACGCTCACTAAAGAAGGATGAGGGTTCCTAAACACACACGCCTACTCTTGGCATACCCGATGTCTCCGGATGATGGTGAAAGTCCATCTACAACATCTGTATTTCTGCCTATACCTATTGGATTTCCTCATATTCGGGGGTTATCTGTAAACCAAATTTTCAAAATTGTATATATATATGGGATAAGTATTTATATACATGTATGTGCCATCATATATATACACATATAAAGTTATGCTAGATATTTTAGGTATACTAGACATGTCAACAAGGATCTCTAAATATGTGGACACATATATAAATATAAAAAAATAAATGATAATAATAACAATGAAATAGTAAGATATAGATCTATATATATACACATAGGCATATAAATAAATTATGTATAAAATAGATGCGTACCTAGATTCCGATTAGAGTGAAAATGAAATCTTGTCTTAATAGTAGAGGGGAGTGAGAGTAAGGGGGCAACTATATTAGTTTTCCTTATTCACCCGATCATCCATGCCACTATCTAAACTTAACTCCCTAAATCTCCACCTCTACACCCCTCTATCGCTAATAATTAAGGCTGGCAAGCTTTCGACTGAACTTATTCGACTGGGAGGGGAAGATATTTGAGGAAATGAGTGACACTGTAGCGTAATGGAAGCTAACGATATCGATGCCAGGAATCTCAGTTGGAAATAATAAATTTGAACTATTAAGGTTGGTGTCCATTCCCTAGGTAACACAAAAATCTAATTTTTTGGGTATGAGTTAGAGATCATTAGTGCAAGCTTTTAAGTATCGTATAGTGTTGATTTTTATGAATTTTTCTCTATTTTCTTTAATTTCTTTTCTAGATGAAATTATTTGAGGATACTACCATTGATTTAATTTTGAACCTTGAGGTGATTAAAAATATTCCATTACATCTAAATCTATATAAACATATGTTAGATCACAGTGAATATATATATATATTTCTTTTTTATTTATTTACTTGCCTGATGATTACTAGCAATTTAATTAAAAAATATTTTTTTAAAAGTACTACCTATAAAGAGTGCAATGTATTTAGAGGACTTGATTAAAATAATAATAATAATTTAAATATATATTTAAAGTCTACATTTGTTCATCGTTAGTAACAATTGAATTATGATGATATATGAAATAATTATCTCTTTGACATTTAATAATAATCATCGCTCAAAATAATGTAATAACCAAATTAATGCTTGCTGCCGTCTATCTCACTTAGGACGACGATGATGACTTCACATTATTCTCTCTACATATTTATATATGTATATATATATAGTAGATAAATATTCTTTTTAGTTTTAACAAAAATATATATATATATATATATATATTCTGGTAAATATGGAAACTTTAGGTATTAAATTCATTTTTATTTGTTGGTATAATTAGTTATTATAATTGTAGTTATTTTATTAGAGTTTTGGGCATTATGTTGGAAAGAAAAGAATGATATGTTGAGAATTGCATTGAGTTATATTTTCATTTAAAATGTGAAGTTTCCTTCTTTAAAATCTACTTGCTTCCATGATACCAAATAGGATATTAAAAAAAGGGGAGGGTAGCTTATCAATTTAAATGCACAAATAGAAAGTTAAATGCCATGTGTTTATAAGAAAAATTCAACAGCGACAATGATTATACATGGTGAGGTCGTAAATTGCTAATAAAAGGCTCAGGTGTATTATTGTTTTGACTAGTTTACAGTGTAAACCCTGTTTCCAATATTTTAAAAAATTATAATAAAATAAAAAATAATAATATTTTAATAATAAAATAATAAAATAATAAGTAAGAAAAATAAAATAGAAAAGAGAAAATTAAAATAAATTTATCTGATGGAATTAAAGAAAAAAATAATATATATATATTTAAATAATAAATAAATAGAAAATAAAAAGGAAAAATAAAAAGAAAAAGGAAAAAAAAAACCATCGGCGAGTTGGGGGCGAGTCGACATGGCCAAATCGGCCGAGTTGGTCGAAGAGTTACCGACTCGTCGACAGTATAATTACTTTCGTTAGTAGAGGGCGCGAGGGTTTTGGGAAGGCCGGCGGCGGCAAGCTCCAAAGGTCTCCGGCGGCTGGCGAATTCAATAGAGGAGGGCTAGGAGGATCGTCTGCAAGGCGGGCGAGGGGCGGATGCGACGCCGGCGAGCGGAGCTTGCATGGGAAGCGGTGAACAGGGGGCTTCCCCTGTTTCCGCCTGTATCACCGGTGAGGAGTGCAGCGAGTGCCTCCTGTGGCTGAGGCGAGCTTTTTGAGTTCGATTCGACATTGGTGGAGTCGAATCGAAGGTGCAACCGTGATGATTGGAGTCCGTAGATGGCTGGAAGCGGCGAACGAGTGGGTGGCAGAGGAAGGGGTGCTTAGGCGGAGTTGTTGAGCTCCTGGGTTCTATAGACGGAAGGAGAAGATGTCCGTGAATTGGAGGCGTTGTTTCGTCGGGGCGGCGGTAGCGGAAGGAACCGAATCGACGGCGATTCGATGGTAGAAGCGGTGGCGTCTGCAGGCGGAGTCGAGCGGAGGAGGAAGAAGGGTGAGAGCGGACCGCATGTGCAAAGCACGTGCGGCAGTCTGGCTCAGACCGGTCCAACCAGTTCAGGTCCAGTTCGACACTCTTCACATAGGTTTTTGTGATTTTACAACCGGTTTGAGTGGGTTCAACGTGGCTAGGGCTTGATTGGTGAGTTTTGAGCATTGATGAATCTATTTTTAATTTTTAACACATTTTAGATGCTATTTTCAAATTATTTAAAGACGGGTTCAAGATTTTGAGTGTGTTAATGATATCAGAAAAATCTAAAATAATTTGTGATGCTAGATTATGTGTAAAGATAATTCTGTGATTTAATTAGAATTTTTTTAGATTATTAGAATGCAAGTTTGATTAAATTATGATAATTTGAGTTAATTAGGGTTTAAATAGAGTAATTATATGTTAAATGCATGAAGAAATATTTTTGTAAATGTTATGTCATTTAAATTACATTAATAGGAATGGCACTGTTAAATTCAAAAGAGATTGATTTTACAGCTTCAGTTGTTATTTTTTCCTATTATCTTCACCTTTATATTCCAATGTTTGTACTTCTATACCTATTCTTGAAATAAAAAATTTCAATAGAGATTAGGAGTTGTTCCTTTCCTTCATTATTCTAGTGATATTATTGTTGAGAGTAAAGTGTAAACATTGTTATTGATCTTCAATCTCTTCTTCAATCCTTTAAGGACAGTATTCAAATTATTTAATTCAAACTACCTTGGCTTACAGATGGCAAATTTTCTCCTTTCAAATTTGATACTCCAACTTTAGTAATCCAACTATTCTCTCTATATTTGGGGTAGTTCGTTGTATTATACCAAGTAAAAATTATTTAATTCTTCAATAATTCTTCCTTTTGCTTGGCTCAAATTACCGTATCTTCCTTTGAAGAGTAGGATCTCAAATTTGGTATCCTTGAAAAAAGATCTACTCTCTTCCAAATGTTCAATAATAATTGTTAGAAGAGTTAATGGCAGGTGTCTTAAAATGATATACTTCATAATAATCATTTTATCTCTTTTCTTTCTAAGTCAACAAATTATCTTGTTAGATACTTAAGTTAATTATCTCAGCTTTGGACTTCCTAACTGTCTCTGCCATTCCTTTTGGTTACTTGCTCCAATGCAATTGTTGGAATTAATTGAAGTCCTTCGGTTGACTAATTTGTATTATTTATTCCATTTTGTGCTATTCCTAAGATCTACAATCTTAATTGGTTCAACTGCTCGTGTTCTGATCGATACCGGATCACAGAGGTCTTAGGTGAACATGACAATTCTAAGGGGACTGATCGACCCTTAAAGATGCTAGGATGAAAGACCTTAATGTGATCTTGGGTATCGATTGGTTAGCCGAGTATAGAACCATGTTGAATTGTCTCGCAAAAATAGTGATATTTTCTTTCCTTGACCAATCGACTCTATCTTTCCTTCTAAAGTGTTCCGAGTGAGTCTAAAGACGGCCCAGGATAGATAAAATAGTTATGTTGACAATCGACGGAGGCTGTTGGAAATTGCAGTAGGGGACAGAGTATTCCTAAAGGTGTCTCCCTGGAGAAGGACCTCTTTAGGTTCACTTGGGAGGAAAGTTGCATCTGAGGTATATTGGACCGTTGAGATTCTGGAGGGAGTTGGGCCCGTGGTTTAAAGATTACACTTTACCGGTAGACTTCAACAGAATTTATAATGTGTTCCATATATCAATACTTAAGGAGTATATGCCAGACCCATCGCATGTTCTAACTGCTCCTCCGGTTGTTCTGTGAGATGACCTGAGTCCGAAACCCTCAATTGTTTGCTTGATATTTTACTTTCATTGAGTTTTGCTTGATAATTATTTGAACTTGTTTGAGAATTGTTTGAATGATCTCTTTAATTTCTTTTTGTGTCTTAGGAGGCACAAGAAGTCTAGAAATTTTTTTAAGGGATTAGGTTGTTATTTTTGGAGGACTAAAAATATTAAGGGAGATAGAAATTATAAACCCTGTTTTCTTTATAAAAATAAAATTAAGTAAAAATAATAATAAAAATAAGTAAATGAAAATAAAATAAATAAATAATAATAAGAAATTTTTTTAAAAAATATAATAAATAAATAATAGCTAAATAAATAAATAAATAAATATATATATATAAAGAGGTTTTCAGAAAAAAAAAGAAAGGAAAGAAAAAAAGAAGAAAATATAAAAATAATAAAGTAATAAGGATAAATAATATTATTTTAAATAAAAAATAGAAAATAAATAAATATTCAATAAATAATAATAATTTAATTGTTAATAGATTGTGGTTAATAAATAAAATAAAATACTATGTTAATAGGTTTTTATAGATTAGATTAAAATAGGAAAAAAGGAAAATAATTTAAAATAATAATAAATTAATATAAAGGGTGAATAAAATAAATAGGAAAATAATAGATAAAAATATAAATTAGATAAATATGATAATAATAAATAATAATGATTTAAAATAAATTAAAGATAAAAATGGGATTTTTCTTATTTAATTTAAAATAAAAAAAGATATATAAAAAAAATTTATTTTTATTCGCCGCGCTCCGCGTGCACCACACGCAGCGAGCGATGGGGGTTAGGAAATGGGGGTCAAACTCCTGAGCCTCGAAACTCATATAGCTCCGGCGAGGCATCGTTGAGTCGGAGGGAGGTCAGGCCGAAGATTCTCTATCAGGATCACGGCTTGCGGTGAGTTGCGGTAGCTCCGGCATGCGAGAGTCCGCTGGGAAGCGGCGAAGACAGGGGCGGTTGCGTGGAAGTTTTGTTCTCCATCGATCTTACCGGCGAAGGGTGCTGAGATCGTCCTCTTCCTTCGCGGTGAGGTGCTTCGTGTTGGGACTGCTTTGAAGGAGATCACGGTGGGCGGAGGAGGCACTGTAGAAGCTTGGAATCCAATGGTGGTCGCAATTGGGTGGCGAACAGAGGGACTTTTCTGTTCGCAACGATTCTGCCGCTGAGGAGCGCAGCGAGCGTCCTTCCCACCACGGCGAGGTCGATACGACTCCAGTAGAGTTGTATCGAGGTAGTAACAACTATGGAGAGGGCTATGTTATGCTTAAACATATTTTTCATAATTTAATTAGAATTTTTCAAGAGTATTAGAATGCAGTTCTTAATTTAATTAAGTTAATTTAGGTTAATTTAGTAATTAAATGAATTAATTATATGATATATGCGTGAAAGAAATATTTTGGTAGGTGTTATGACATTTAAATTGTATTAATTGAAATTAAAATAATTTATTTCGAATTTTTTACAAAATTAATGAATTTAATATACCTTAATTTGAGGTAATAAGATTAATTAGATTTTTTCAATTAATGAAATTGAATAATTTGGAATTTTATAAAATTATAGTGTAATAAAATTTAGAAAATTAGTTTATTTAGATTTTATAATATGTGAAATTTGATAATTTGGGATTTTGTAAATTTAATTGATGTAATTTGATTTTTTACAAAATTATTAGAATTTTTTTTAGAATTAATTAATGTGGTATATATTGATTAAGATTTTTGGATAAAATTAAATTGTTAAACTAAATATTATTTTAAAGGCTTGTTTATGTTTCATTGTGTTGGATTGTGATTGATAATGTGTTGATCATTGGTTGATTATAAGGAATTAAATAAAATGAAGAAAATTGTGTGAGGATGTGAGTAGAAGGGTAAATAAGAAATCCTTGTTTGAATTGTATGATTTATTGTTGTTAGATGTATTTATTTTATCTTAGGAAAATTGATTGCTGTGCTATTGCTTGACAAATCATGGCTAAGCTGTGATTTGTGTTGGAGTGAGAAGGAATTGTTTTGCTTAATTGATTGCTTGCTTGCTTTTAAGAATCATAGCCAAACTGTGAATTCTTGCTTGATATTGCTCTGAGACTCAGGTGAGGGTTTATGGTTTCAAATTTCTAGTCTACTACAGTGCTGAGTCCTAAGGATCGTTGTTGCATATTGTACATGCTCATGAGTTGAATGTCTGCTTATTGCATATTTTAATGGCATGTGTGTTTTGATAATTGTTGATAGATTTTGTTATATAAAGATACATAATGCTATTATATGCATGTTATGTATGTTTGTGTTTATGTTATGCTAGAGATTGATATGTTCATGTTATGCTATAGATGTAGAGACACTTAGCTATAAAATAAAATATGGAGATATGAGATAAAAACTAGAGACACTTTAGGTTCATACTATGTTAAAACCTAGAGTGATATTAATTGACATATAACTAAGAACTTTAGACATCTTAAGGGTTATGATAACCTAGGAAATGATGTTAGGGTTCTTAGCTACTATGTGCTAACATGTGGTGAGGAGCCATGTGCTAGCTGAGGTAGAGGTGCAAGTCCGGTTGACTTAGCCTCAGATGCTTTGGAGTGACCGAGATCTCACTTCGGTGCAGAGCTCACTTGATTTGTGTTAGGTGTGCTAGGAACAGTACCGTACAATGCACTACAGGGCTAGGGAACCTAAGGATACTGAGATGCTCAATGATGTGAGTCCCTAAGCAGTCCAGGTTCATTAGTAGCATATGCAGGATGTCTCAGTTTGTTAGGCTAGGACGGATGTAGTGTTTGATTTTATATTGTGATCCTATCATGGGGTAGAATTACAACGCTATATGGTACTTGTTTTGCATAAGAAGGGGTGACGTGGTCACCAGCTCCTTCTGCCAACGTCAGTGTACAGGCACATAAGGCCTCCTAGAGTTGACACTGACGGGTTTGGGTAGTCCTTGACGATGGATTTACCTTGAACATAGGATAACTGCCTTAGGTGTAGTTTGGAAAGATATGATATACTAGTTAAAGAAATATGACATGTGTGGATTTGAGTTATTATTATGATTAAAAATCCCTATGCTTTGTTTATATATTTTGATCTATCATGATTCTTTTATATTGAATTGTTAGTATTGTTACATACTATTGAGCATGTTATTTTGGTATGTGATTTAGTGGATATTTCTTCTTGTTGGTTTGTATAATACCTCATGCCCATTGTTAGGGTACTCTCTCTATAGCTTCACTGAGTTTCGAGACTCGGATGTGCACATTTTTCCCTTGTTGCGCAAGTTACAGGTTGACAACATATACGGGGAGTAAGGGAGAACATAGTTACGATGAAATAGATTGTATTTTAGAAATATAGATAGAGATTTGATTTGTAGCATTGATATTGAATGTAAATTGATTTTGCTTCCGCTATGTTTAATTAAAATGATAGTGATACTTTGTGATACATTTAGCTTTGTAAAAGTTGTGGTGGAGAAGTGCAGTAGTTGCCACGTGCACAAAGATAGATTTGGGGCGTGACAAAAATAATCCAATCGAGGGTCAATATTACGTGGTTATCTTCTTATGGGTCCGGAAGTGAGATGTTGATGGTGAACCGTATTTAATTATCGTCCTCATTGCATGATCTCAGCAGAGCATGCTGCAAATCTTTTTGTTTGCCTTTTTCCCGATTGCCCTATATATATCTCTCACTCTCGGCCTCATTTCAAATCACCACTCTCTTTATCTCTATAGCTCTCTACTATTTAGAAAGCCTAGTTTATATGGTGCTGGAGATTGAGGCTACTCCGACGTGATTGGTGGAACCTCTGTAGTGGAGGGCATGTGTTGGCCCCGGCTTATGGGGATGGGGCTCATTCCAACTGTCGGATCTTGGGTCTTCTATTTCCCTCAGGGCCATGTCGAGTAGGCATCGTCCCTGCCTGACTTCTCAACTATCCCCTCCCATTGTATAACGTTTTTCTATCATCTTATAGTTGTGCACCTCCCGGTGAACTCTGATATTGACGAGGTTTGCACTAGCGAAGGCCTTGACCCCCGCCTCCATCCCTCCATGAATCTGCCTCCTATGAAGCTTCTCTCCAACCACATTGTTTCTATACCAGAGTTTACCGATAGAGGAGGGGGGTTTCAGTGCTTCCCCAAAATCCTCACCGCCAGTGATGCTAACAATGAGGACAGATTCTTTATGCGGAGATTCTGTGCCTATGACCATAAGAATTATATTATTCGTCAAAGTATCTTATTACAATATATTTGTATAATTATATAAGTATTATATTATACTTCTCTATTTTTGTCCTATTCATACTAGTTGAGTCCTATTTATAAGCATTATGTTATTTCTAAAATTATATATTCTACTGCTTTTGATTTAGTGTTCCCCGAGGTCTAACTCAATGAAAGATCATTCATTTTGCTCGTGAGCACTTGAGGTCGTGAGCCGCTTGTTATAATTAAAAAACTGCACATCGTTAATTCTCTTATGCACTTAACTCCACTTTTCACTTATTATGAAAACATTCAATTAACCAAGTAGCATTCAATAGTCAGCATGTTGTCACCGTTCCGAATGAAGATATGCTCTTTCTTTTCTATCTTGAGAGGCCTACAAATGTTTGGCACTAAGGTCATCTATTGGTCCTTTTAATTATAAATCATTATCAGTGGTGGTCCTATTCAAAACCTATTGACCCAGCCAATATTTTGAACTAGTTAAAAGTACATTAGAAGTATATTTAATTAGGATCATATTAATTGTAATACTTTTAAATCTATTTCTTCTATATACTTTAATGATTCATTGCACTCTTGGAGATAGCTTTATTTCTCAACTGATGTACATGTATATATATCTCCACTTTTGTTTCAGTTCCATATTATAATAAGAGTATTCTTAACTATTTAAATGAGAGAGATAAGACCTTGAGAATGAAATAACTATAAAATAGCATTTACTTATTTTTTTCAGGAAGAGCTTAAATGGACTGAATTGCTCACAACGCGCTATCCCCGGAGAGAGGTGTAACATCATTCGATTATCGTATGACTTGAGTTCGTGCATGCTATTATATTTCTCTGGTAAATAATCTTTTTATTTTTTGAAAAATTTAAGACCTTGTCGAGTAATCGTCGTTTCCTTGCAAAATATTAGATTACATGCTTCACACATAAAGGAGCAGTCATCTTAGATCCTGAAGATGATCCTCCTTTAGTTGGCTCAACTACGGGTTCTTTTCTTGCACAAGAGTTATTGCTTGTAAAATCTTGCTTGAACAAGGCTAATTGGTTTGATGACACTCAGGATGAAGCACAGCTCGCAGCTCGCAGCTCGCTACTTCCTGTAGATGTTAAAGGTTCATGTTAATGAGGGATCTTTTTTCGTCATTGTTTCTTTAATTTATATCTTTCTAATGGATTTTTCTATTTTTTTCGTTTTGGTAGTATCCGAAGCTAAAACAAAGACCGGTGATTCTAAATCACGTCAAAAAAAAAGAAGTATAAAGGCAACCAAGAATAAGAGAAGGAAAAAGACCTAGATGATATAACGGAAGACCCCTCCAGGGATAGACATCGAGTGCAAAGGTTACAAGTGAGTGAAGTTGGAAGAAACAGAAGGCTTATGCTTATTTTATAAGCTCCTTGTCTGCCTACAGAGTCCTCGTCAATCCACGTAGCCCACCTACCCTACAGAGAGTCATTCAATACATGGGGTTAGACTCAGCCGAGAAGAACATCGGCACAAAGGAGGAGATCGCATGAGTATGAGGTAAGGATTACTCTGCAATTCCTTTTTCTTTTCTGGAAATGATTTTGACTCAGGCGAGAAGATCGGTTGAAAAGAGGAGGAGATCTTGCTTACAGACATTCAACTGAATGAATCAACAGAATGGAAATGGGAAGGTGAAGAAAAAGAGAAAAATTAGGGAAATCCACAAGCAAATGGATCCCGATAGTATTCAAAGCTAAATAGAGACCGGTTATTCTAAATCAGAGATCAACAAAAAAAGATGAAACACAGCTAGAAGAGGAGACGGAAAAAACCTAGATAATATAAAGGAAAACCCCTCGAAGAAACAGCTTGCTTCGAAAACCATAGAAATATGAGCATAAATATATACGTACTCCAATTCCCATGCAATTTTTATACTACATACATTAACAATCCCAAAACTCTATAGGAATATGAGCATGCATGGAAAGGGGTGGCCGGAAAAATCTTGTGGGAGACGATCGAATGGTCGAAAACTGATTGAACTGTTGGAGTTATCGCTACTAGCCATTTCCATCTGCAAATCTTCAATAAGTACTGGGCGGACCACATTTGAATGAATAGTAGACGATTACCAATTGATTCTAGGAAGGTCTCAATGAAGCTTATTCTCTATTTCAATTAGAGCTCCTTCGATGTCTGCAGTTTCTCTTTTCCATGCTTGGTTGCTTAGTGGGATAAATAAATCTCAAATTCTAATTGAGGCTGTCCATGATGCTATTAAATAATTTATATTTATTTATTAAAATTGAACGTGACATTTAGATATGAAGGTTACGATCATTCTAGCAATCAATACAATGGAAGACATTGTGTCGAGAACTACCAACACTACATTATTGTATATGATGATACGAGGGAGGCTACATCATATTTTTCTCTTTGCTTCGATTTTAGTAAAATTTATGTATGTTTGTGCAAATATAATGTTGGAAATAATTCATTACTGCAAAACATATAGAGGATTTTTGCTTATTGGAGATTCTGTTATATATTTCACATAGGTGAACTAATTGAGGCTGATAATTATGTGCAAAAGATCACATTATTATTTTAAAAAGTTGTTGTGTGTTGTATTAATTAATATTTTTCCTATAAATAAACTTATGATTTATCTAATTTATGAATAAAAATAATAAAAATTTTCAATCAAAGAATTCTTAAAAGTTTTCAATTATACTAACTAAAATTTAAAAAAAACTGTATTTTACAAAATTCATGTTATAACTTAGTAAAAAAAAATCCAAATTGTTTTGGAAAATGACAGTGTAGGCAGAATAATAAGGTGATGGTCTGACAGTATGTTTCTAAACAAATGGTTGAGATTTTCCGTGAGACAAAATTATGGAAAGAGTTTACTTCCCTACTCAAATTTTTTCCTCAATAAAAAGAAGAATAACTTAACCAAGCAACAAACTTAACCGCCCGAACAGCGAAATACTAAATATATACTCCTCTCTCTATATTAAAATTACTGTCAATCGCTCTCCTTAAAACCCATCTTGAATTCTTGATTGCTTTGGAGCCTGCCGTAGTTCCAACTATGTCCATCGAGTCCAACCTCTGGACTGCCTTAGCTGGCCCTGCCGCTTCAGCGCGGGTCCCTGCCGAAGGCTCCAATGTCTTATTCTTCCCCCATGGCTATGCCGAACAGCCCTCCTCGCAAGCACTCCACCTCTCTGCTGCCCTCCTCTGTCGTGTCTCCTCCCTCCGCCTCCTCGTTGACCCCGACACTGACGAGGTATTCGTCGTAATTGGCCTCAATCCTTGCCCGATCACTGACCCTATCATCCACCAACATGGTTGGATGCCTGTCCCCTGCTCCTCCTCCACCACCTCTACATCAGCGATCACTGATGTGGTCAGAGTGGGTGAGTTCACCACCTATGCTAAGATCCTCACCAAGTCCGATGTCACCAACTTTAACGGGCTCACGGTGACAAAATCCGGTGTGCTTGCTATATTCTCTCCCGTTCTCCTTGACGTCAACAGGGCTATGCTAGCAGAGGATGTGATTGCATTGGACGTACACGGGAGGGCTTGGAACTTTATCCTTGTCCTCAACAATAATCCACCGCGCCACCGCCTAATTAAGTGGAGCAAGTTCGTCGCTGAGAAGAGGCTGGTCGAAGGTGACATCGTGGTCTTCGCCCGGCACCGTGCTGGTGATCTCTACATTAGCATCAGACGTACTGGAAACTCCTCTGATGCCACTAGGAGTGCCAACATTCAGGTAGCTTCGATAGCAAAGGCAACCCAGTTAGCCGGAGAGGGCCTACCTTTTGAGATCACTTATTACCCAAGGGAGGGATCACCTGAGCACGTGATGGCGGCGGTCCCAATGCCCCTTCAGGTACTCCATTATCTTTCTCATTACATATTGATGGATGGAACCAATATTCCATTATCTTGCTTAATTCTATCAGGTTTTCCCGGATGGAGGAGCAGCAGAGGCATCACCAAGCTCGGGTAAAGGCAATTCCTCGAAAGATAAACTAGTTCAAGGAGTTCCTGAGGTGCAAACTTTGGATCGTATAAAGAGATCGAGAGATAATGTAGGTGAAGATGATTGTAGCGACAAAGAAGGAGGAAGCAAACAGTCGCCCGGAGCTTCTACAACAAAATCGTTCAAGTTGTTTGGCCGTTATATCCAATAATATTTGAAGGGTTTAATATTCACTATGTTCTAAAATAAAAATAAATTAATTAAATCATACATTATTTCTAATATATTTATGGCACTCAATGAAATGAATGTATATTTTTTTGGTTGTGAATACACATGTTATAATCTTTATGTATACTTGTTAGATTAATTTTGGTCACACAAGTGAAAACAATCCAATCGAGGGTCAATATTTCGTGGCTATCTTCTTATGGGTATGAAAGCATGCGTTGGATTAATTTGGGATGTCGATGGTGAACCTTATTTAATTATCGTCCTTAATGCATGACCTCAGCAGAGAACGTTGAAAATCTTTTGTCTTTTTCCCGATCGCCCTATAAATATCTCTCACTCTCGGCCTCATTTCAAATCACCACTAGCTTGTATGGTGCTGGAGATTGAGGCTACTCCGATGCGATTGGTGGAACCTTTGTAGTGGAGGGCATCTACTGGCCCCGACTCACGGGAATGGGGCCCATTCCAACTGTCGGATTTTGGGTCTTCTATTTCCCTCAGGGCCACGCCGAGTAGGCATCATCCGTGCCTGACTTCTCAACTATCCCCTCCCTCTGAATAGTATTTTTCTTTCATCTCACAGCTGTTCACCTCCTGGCGAACTCTGATACTGACGAGGTTTGCACTAGCGTAGGCCTTGACCCCCGCCTCCATCCCTTCATGGCTCTACCTCCTGTGAAGCTTCTCTCCAACCTCGTTGTTTCCACACCAGAGTTTACCGATAGAGGAGGGGGGTTTCAGTGCTTCCCTAAAATCCTCACTGCTGGTGATGCTAACAATGAGGATGGGTTCTTTATGCAGAGATTGCGCCTATGACTATACGAATTATATTATTCGTCAAAGTATCTTATTATATTATATTTGTATAATTATATAAGTATTATATTATATTTCTCTATTTTAGTCTTATTCATAATTGGAAGAGATATAACTAATGATGTAATCCTAAATTAAATTTTATTTCATTCATAAAGTAAGCATTATGTTATTTCTAAAATTATATCTTCTACTACATTTGAGTTAGTATTCCCTGAGGTCTAACTCAAAGAAAGATCATTCATTTTGCTCATGAGCACTTGATGTCGTGAGCCGCTTGTTATAGTTAAAAAACTGCACATCGTTAATTCTCTTGTGCACTCAGCTCACACATTTAACTTATTATGAAAACATTCAATTAATGAAGTAGCATTCAGAATTTCAAGTACTAGAGAAAGAATATATTTGTCGATGAAAATAAGACAATTTATTACATTCAATAGTCAGCATGTTGTCGCCGTTCCGAATGAAGAAGTGTTCTTTCTTTTCTATTTTGAGAGGCCTACAAATGTTTGGCATGGCACTAAGGTCATCTGTTGGTCCTTTTAATTATAAATCGTTATCAGTGGCAGTCCTATTCAAAACCTATCGACCCAGCCAATATTTTGAACTAGTTAAAAGTACATTAGAAGTATATTTAATTAGGATCATATTAATTGTAATACTTTTAAATCCATTTCTTCTATATGCTTTAATGATTCATTGCACTCTTGGAGATAGCTTTATCTCAACTAATGTACATGTATAGATATCTCCACTTTTGTTTCAGTGCCCTAATATAACAAGAGTATTCTTAATTTTTTAAACGTGAGAGACAAGACCTTGAGAATGAGATAACTATAAAATAGCATTTTTTTTTTTTAGGAAGAGCTTAAATGGACTAAATCGCTCACAATGCGCTATCCCCGGAGAGAGGTGTAACATCATTTGATTATTGTATGACTTGAGTTTGTGCATGCTATTATGTTTCTCTGGTAAATAATCTTTTTATTTTTTGAAAAATTTAAGACCTTGTCGAGTCATCGTCGTTTTCTTGCTCAATATTCCATTACATGCTTCACGAATAAAGGAGCAGTCATCTTAGATCCTGAAGATGATCCTCCTCTAGTTGGCTTAAGTACGGGTACTTTTCTTGCACAAGAGTTGTAGCTTGTAAAATCTTGCTTGAACAAGGCTGATTGGTTTGATAAACTCAGGATGAAGCACAGCTCACAGCTCGCTACTTCCTGTGGTTGTTAAAGGTTCATGTTAATGAGAGATCTTTTTTCATTGCTATTTCTTTAACTTATATCTATATGATAGATTTTTTTATTTTTTTTCATTTTGGTAGTATCCAAAGCTAAAACAAAGAATGGTGATTCTAAAGCAGGTAAACAAAAGAAGAAGAAGTATAAAGGCAACCAAGAATAAGAGAAGGAAAAAAAACCCATATGATACAACGAAAGACCCTTCCATGGATAGACATCGAGTGCAGAGGTTATGAGTTAGTGAAGTTGGAAGAAACAGAAGGCTTATGCTTATTTTATAAGCTCTTTGTCTGCCTGCAGAGTCCTCGTCAATCCACGTAGCCTACCTACCCTATAGAGAGTCATTCAATACATGGGGTTAGACTCAGCCGAGAAGAACATCGACACAAAGGAGGAGATTGCGTGAGTATGAGGTAAGGATTACTCTGCAATTCCTTTTTCTTTTCTAGAAATGATTTTGACTCAGGCGAGAAGATCGGCCGAAAAGAGGAGGAGATCTTGCCTACAGACATTCAACTGAATGAATCAGAATCGAAATGGGAAGGTGAAGAAAAAGAGAAAAATTAGGGAAATCCACAAGCAAATGGATCCCGATAG
This sequence comes from Thalia dealbata, assembly GCA_030544415.1. Lineage (NCBI taxonomy): Eukaryota > Viridiplantae > Streptophyta > Magnoliopsida > Zingiberales > Marantaceae > Thalia > Thalia dealbata. The sequence continues at coordinate 29,665,436 of CM060454.1, read as the reverse complement.
TATTCAAAGCTAAATAGAGACCGGTGATTCTAAATCAGAGATCAACAAAAAAAGATGAAACACACCTAGAAGAGGAGAAGGAAAAAACCGAGATGATATAAAGGAAGACCCCTCGAAGAAACAGCTTGCTTCGAAAACCATAGAAATATGAGCATAAATATATACGCACTCCAATTCCCATGCATTCTTTATACTGTATACATAGACACTCACAAAACTTTGTAGGAATATGGGCATGTGCAGAAGGGGGTGTCCAGAAAATTCTCGTGGGAGACGATCGAATGGTCGAAAAATGATGGAACCGTTGGAGTTATCGCTACTAGCCATTTCCATCTGCAAATCTTCAATAAGTACTGGGCGGACTGCATTTGAATGGATAGTAGACGATTACGTATTGATTCTAGGAATGTCTCGGCGAAGCTTATTCTCTATTTCCATTAGAGCTCCTTCAATGTTTATTAGAGCTCCTTCGATGTTTGCAGTTTCTCTTTTCCATGCTTGGTTCTGGAATGAATAAATCTCAAATTCTAATTGAAGCCGTCCATGATGCTATTAAAAAATTTATATTTATTTATTAGAATTGGACGTGACATTTTGATATGAAGTTCAGGATCATTCTAGCAATACATTGGAAGGCATTGTGTGAACTACCAACACTACATTATGGTATATGATGATACGAGGGAGGCTACATCATATTTTTTTCTTAGCTTCTATTTTAGTAAAATTTATGTATCTTTGTGCAAATATAATGATGGAAATAATTCACTGCTACAAAACATATAGAGGATTATTGCTTATTGGAGATTCTGTTATATATTTCACATATGTGAACTAATTGAGGCTGATAATTCTCTACAAAAGATTACATTATTATTTTAAAAAGTTTTTGTGTGTTTTATTAATTAATATTTTTTCTATAAATAAACTTATGATTTATCTAATTTATGAAGAAAAATAATAATAACTTTTCAATTATAATAACTAAAATTGAAAAAATTGATACACAAAGCGTAAAATTGAAAAACTTTTCAATAATATATTTCTAAAGAATTTTTAAAACTTTTTAATTATAATAATTAAAATTGAAAAAATTGATACACAAAGCGTACATACATTTGGTTAGAGTAATTGGTCTCTATGCAGAAGGATTATGAGATCTTTAGTTCAAGACTTATTAAGTTCTAATAAATTTAAAAAAATTATATTTTACAAAATCCATGTTATAACTTTGTAAAAAAAATCCAAGTTGGTTTGGAAAATTATAGTGTAGGTAGAATAATAAGGTGATGGTCGGACAGTCCGTTTCTAAACAAATGGTTGAGATTGTCCATGAGGCAAAATTAAGAAAAGGTTTTACTTCCTTACTATGTCCATCGAGCCCCACCTCTGGAATGCCTTAGCTGGCCCCGCCGCTGCCGTGCGGGTCCCTACCCATGGCTCCAATATCTTATTATTATGATTAAAGATCCCTATGCTTTGTTCATATATCTTGATCTATCATGATTTTTTTACATTGAATTGTTAGTATTGTTACACACTGTTGAGCATGTTATTTTGGTATGTGATTTAGTGAATATTTCTTCTTGTTGGTTAGTACAATATCTCATTCCCATTTTTTGGGTGCTCTCTCTGTAGCCTCACTGAGTTTCGCAACTCAAATGTGCACATCTTTTCCCTGTTGCAGGTTACAGGCTGGCTACATGTATGGGGAGCAAGGTAGAACATAGTTACGGTGAAATAGATTGTATTTTAGAAATCTATATAGAGATTTGATTTGTAACATTGATATTGAATGTAGATTGATTTTGCTTCTGCTATGTTTAATTAAAATGATAGTGATGCTTTGTGGTATATTTAGCCTTGTATAAGTTGTGGTGGAGAAGTGCAGCTTACACGGCAGTTGCCACGTGCCCAAAGGTTGGGGTGTGACAATTAAGGTAGTATCAAAGCATAAGTTAAAAAGATGTAATTAAAAGTAAGGATAAGGACTTAGGGTACACCATAGGATTAAGTACACATGTGAGATAATTTGGATGAGGTAAAGAGAGGTTATGGGGATTTAAAATTTTGCCCTTATATTTTTTTTACTTGTCGTGTTATATTCCTATGTTGCCCTTGCTTTTTGATACTTTTGGTCTTATATTTTCCTTTACTTTATTGTGTTACTGTTCTGTGCTCTTTACTTGGTTGAGTGCCATGATTGTTTCATTGGTATTAGTAAAGTAAAATTTATCGTGATTTGTGTGTTTTAATTTTGTGAATTTTGTTGGTTGCTGTTGTGCTTGTGATATGTGGTGATTGCTGAAAAACTCGACCTAGGGGAATATAGAAACATCAAGAGCCTTACACATGAGACTATATAGAACTTATTTCTGAGGTTCTATGCTTGTTTTGGTTGATGTTGATGTTGGATAACCCACTGAAATTTTGTAAAATTATTTTCCTATGTTGCCTTGGTCTGATGTAGCAACTAAGTTGCCTTGATTCTAGTTGTTCACATTCAGCTATTGAACATTTGACTAAATCTACCCACGTGATACGAACTGATAAACTACTCTAGCTAAATTCATAAATGTCCTTTTGAGTAAGTTCTAAGTTTCCATACTGAGATTTATGCTCAAACTGGACCTTTAATGGTTTTAGGTAGCAACAGCTACTTGTTCCTTCTCCTCTCTATATATTCAGAACTTGGTTAAGAATATAATTAAATTGTAGAGTTTCATTCCCCAGCTTTTATTGATTTTATCATTCTTTACCCATGAATCATAATCAGACATCCTCTCCAATTATTTTCCTATCATACTCTAATGCAAAAGCAAGGTATGAGAATAGTACCATGGGTTGTATCAAAAGTACTCTCTTACCTTAATCTCAATCTTGATATCCATCTCATTCAATCTCATTCTTTTATCCCTATATGATAAATTTTAATATCGATAGACATCTGATACTTTCATATTACAGGAACTATACAATGCAATATAGTTTTCCTTAAAATTGGAAAATAAATTTTTGTCACCCATGAACTATTTTATGAATTCTGCATATGTGGGTGAGGAGAAGATCTATTCCCTGTCTTCATTCACTGATATGTTTCAATTATTTTCTTTACAAACCTTTAGCAGTGGCCATTCTTCTGATACTGACTGTTCACAAAATATTAACCATTCCTCTGTTCAAAACTCTTTAGTGCATTCACAAAGTGGTATCATTCCTCGCACGAAAAGAACTCATGTTCCTTCTAGTGATAGTAAATGATTCCTTTCCTTCCTTAGTATGGATCTCTCCCTAATCTTTGTCACCTTTCAAAACCCTTTGGATGATACTCTTGGCTCTTTTAAGAAAAAATCCAAATACCATTTAGAACCTCAAGTTACTGAACAATATAGCACAAATTGCAAGTAAATTCAATGAGTTCACAATGCTGAAATTTTAGAATTTTCAGCAGGTTAAAATAAAAGAATTGAGACTATCTCTTGTTCATTTACTTGCAGATCCTCAAGGTCGATTTTTAAAAATCTTTCTACCAAATCCTAGACTAGCATACCTACTGTACTAAACTGATATATCATAAATAAACCAATCTTGATTCTTAATTTTAAATTTTTCAAGTGATACTAAAGGAGAATCCAATTTGTAGCTTTATCATTCATTAAGGACCCAACTGTATTTCTCCCCTTATAATATGGTCTTTACCTCAAAAACCTAAATCACAACTTCATTAATGCCAAAACCTACCCTCAAAATTTTAGTTTAATTTGATCTCTGTGGACGAAGTTATGACCTTTCAAAATTTACTGAATCTTAAAAATTTAGTTTACTAATAAAATTGGATATTCTTGGTTTGAAAAGTCATTCATCTTTCTAGTTGAATCTTGAAATATCTCTGCTGATAGTAGAACTTGTACCATTCTTTTCCCCTTACCTTTGATTTATAATTTATCAGTGGTGAATTTAAGTTTCATTCTTCATCATAATAAGTATTATAAGCTTATATGAACAATAATGCTGAAATTTTACTCTGCTTACATTATAAACCTTGATAATTTCAGTTTTCTTTATTCCTTCCTCCTAAATTTGTACTCTTACTGCAAGTTCTAGTTTACACCTTTTTTAGTCCTCAATTGTACTTCAAACTAAACTAACCATTTAGGTGCTAGATCCAGTCTTAACCTTCATTTTGGTTGGAAAATTTTATTCTTCACTTTCAATGTTACTTCACCATTGTTTCAATAGTTATTTTTTTACTACTCTAGTCTTTCCAGCATTTAGTAACCGCTCTTATATCCTTGTTACTATTCTTGCTTACCGATTCCAAGTTATATTTCTAAAATTTTCCCTCCAAGTTGTAACAATTGGAATGGCACCATTAAATTCAAAAGAGATTGATTTTACAGCTTCGGTTGTTATATTTCTTTCCTATTATCTTCACCTTTATATTCCAGTGTTTCTTGAAATAAAAAATTTCAATGGAGATTAGGAGTTGTTCCTTTCCTTCATTATTCTAGTGATATTATTGTTGAGAGGAAAGTGTAAACATTGTTATTGATCTTCAATTTCTTCTTCGATCCTTTAAGGATAATATTCAAATTATTTAATTCAAACTACCTTGGCTTACAGATGGTGGCAATTTTTCTCCTTTCAAATTTGAAACTCCAACTTCAGTAATCCAACTATTCTCTCTATATTTGGGGTAGTTCGTTGTATTATACCAAGTAAATTATTCAATTCTTCAATAATTCTTCCTTTTGCTTGGCTCAAATTACTGTATCTTCCTTTGAAGAGTAGGATCTCAAATTTGGTATCCTTGAGAAAAGATCTACCTTCCAAATGTTCTATAATAATTGTTAGAAGAGTTAATGGCAAGTGTCTTAAAATGATATACTTCCTAATAATCATTTCATCTATTTTCTTTCTAAGCCAACAAATTATCTTGTTGGATACTTAAGTTAATTGTCTCAGCTTTGGACTTCCTAACTGTCTCTGCCATTCCTTTTGGTTACTTGCTCCAATGCAATTGTTAGAATTACTTGAAGTCCTTCGGTTGACTAATTTGTATTCTTTATTCCATTTTGTGCTATTCCTAATGTCATCTGCTCTTGTCGGTCGTGGTCGCTTGTTCGCGTCGGCCACCCCAACAGCTTCTGCCTCGGCACTGACTAGAATACTTGCTAGTAGATCGGACCAACACTTCTAAAGGCCATCACCGTGTACAAAGCATGCTTCTTCGCATTGGATAGCATGGATGCACAAAATGATCCGGATATAGACATGGATATGATCCAGACCTGACCACTGATGACCTGGGCGTATTTATCGATGACCCATTGCCGGCAATACATCTTTAGATATCTTTGTTATTTTAGTTAGTGAACTTTTGTTAAGAATTTGATCTTTGATAAACTTAAGTATACTTTTATTTAGTGAGTTACTTTTAACTTAGAACCATGTGCTTCGTTGGGGGTTGTTAAGTTGATAACCTCAAGGGTTAGTTAAAAATAAAAAAAATTTGGGTTGTTATCAAATCGTAAAGTATATGTTGATCATTTAGGTTGTTATTAAATTTCTTCGATCGGAAATCAATATTTTGATAATCATTAAGTACACTATTCGTATCAGCTCCTTACCCTTGCAACTCCATGTGCAATGCTTATAGCTTTTGCGTATACCCTAGTTGCGACTCTATACTCTATTTGCAGCCTTATTTCATATATTTAGCCTGCATATATAGCTTGATATTTCTATTTGCTCATACTGTAGTTCTCTTCATTTTCCTTGCTTGTTGTATATTTCTGCAGTTTAGATGCTCACTTGCTAAATCTTGGCAGCAGCCAATTCATTTTCTTCAATTTTTTTTTTCTGTTATAGTTTTTGTAATCATGTGGACTGACTTCATAAGTGCATCTTTTGCTTTGCAGCCTACTGCATTTTATTTTTCTCAACTTCTGTAGCTCTCTATGTTTTATGTTCATTTCAGATTTTCTACAGTCATGTTGATTGACTACATAAGTGTCTTCTTCAATTCTACAACTTCCCTTCATTCAATATTTTTGTGTGCCAAGGCAGCTTGATGTAGCAGTCATCATTAGTACACTTGCACTCTTTCATCGATATATATATACCTAATGTCCTCCTCACTCTCTTAGGCCATTCACTCAGTCATACTTAATCTCTTCTGAGCTTTGAGCAGCTGTCACTTTTTTAGAACTTAATGAGTCTTGAGTAGTTGTCACTTGTTTCATATTTCTTAGAGATACAATCAACTTATTAGTCAAGCAATTTTCTGCAACACTTCTTGGTGACTTTTCTAAGTGCTGATTCTTGCATTTTGCAATACCTTATTTTGTTGAATAATTTTGTAGCTTCTTATGTAACTATATATTTTTGCAGTTTTCCTCGCAGCTATTTCTTTTAGTCCTTTTCTGCAGTTGCAACTTTTTGTAAAGCTATTTCCTTAGTCAAATTCTGCCCACTGTCGGTAATTTTCCTCACTCCTTTTTATTTCTATAACTCCCTATATTAGCTCAATTCTTTACTTAGAATTTCTGCAGCTCAGAGTCCTTCACTTTCATGAGTATCATTAAATATATTTGGTCAATTTCTGAGTTTTATTCTGTCAGTGCAGCTGGCAACATTTCATCATTTTCAGCTCACATTTCAACGGTATGTGGATTCTACAGTAACTCTGCTTCCTTACTCCTCTTTATTTCTCATTAAATTCTAAATACTGCAGTTTTCTTGACATCTCTAGTATATGTTGATGTGCCTGTTGATATCATTAGTAGCCACATGTGTTATTAACATCTTTTATTTCAGTCAATGCTTTTGCAACTCATATCCAGTGTGCTTAGCAGTTTAGATACAACTGCATTACTTCTGCATCTTCAAACTTGGATGCAGTCCTTCTACATCAAAAGTCCACTATATTATTTTATTCTTTTATGAGCTTGTGAGTAAAGCTTACTTCCTATCAGCAATTAGTCCATTTGCAATTTATCCTCATATACACATTAATGCAACTTGATGTTTTCCGCATTTTCAGTAGTCAATCTTAATCTGTATTTTTATCTTTTCCTCTCCAATATGGAACAATCTATGCATAGTTTGGGCATTTTTGGTAAATGACTACATATATTTCTACTAGCAAATATTTAAAATATAGAATAGAGGATTAAGGGGGTTCAAATGCAGAGTACTAGATCTAAAGATCAAAATACTAACCATCTACATTATCATGTTATGTTCAAGTTTAATCTCCTATATAATCGTATGGTCCCTTATGATGACTATATTTTTAGAGGACCAAAAATTTTTAAGGAGGGGAGAACTTGTAAACCCCCACTTTTGGAGGTTTAATTAGGAATTTTTTTTAATTTAAAATTTAATTTTCTTTAGCTTGTAATTGAGTTAAAGAGGGTTAAAGAATCTTTGAGTGGTATTAGGACTCAAATGGTGAAATTGGGCTAAATTTTTGGATCTAAAAGGGATGTAATTATAATTTGATAAATTTTACAGGGACCTAATTAAAATTTTCGTTAAAGTTGGAGGGACTTAGGTGAGATTTAACTGGATTATGGACCAAAAGGTAAGAGTACGTAAACCACGTGCTCTTCACGTGATCTCCCATCAGCCAACAGAATCGATTTTGTTGAGCCGGTCCATCTAACCCGGAGCGAAACGGTTCAAGCGAACCGGCCACCTTCTTCTCATTTCCCTATGAGACACTCTCTCTTTTCTCTCTATATGGTGCATGTAATGTGACAAGGTAGAGAATTGAATAAGAGTATGCACTAGGAAAGTTATTGTGAATTCCATATGACTAATGATCATGTTTTGATGTTAAGTTAAAATATAAAATAATCGATTTAGATTTGATGTTGACTTGGATTAATCTAATAAAGTAGAGTTGATGGTTAATTTTTAACAGTTTAACAGCATGAAATTAGAAATTTATTTTGATTTGATTATTTAAATAGATTAACAATTTGATTACATGATTATTAGTTTGAGCATAACAATTTAAGTCAATTTAAATAATTAGAATATATTGTCATTTATTTGGGTTATGAAATTAGACTTGGGGCTTCATGGGCAAGGTGGATTAAATTAGACCTCAAGTAAATTAGAGCTTAAATTGAATTAGGATTTATTTGGTTTTGGGTTGGTTATGTGAATTAGGTTATATAATTAATTTGGATTGAGCCAAGGTAATTCGATGACTTAGGTTCTTAATTAATTAAATTTCTATCCGAATAATTCGTAGAAATAATATTAATTTTATTCTAAATAAATTTTATTATTTAGGAACATTATTTTGGCACGTGAGCTACATTACGGTTGATACCTTTGAGCTTTAATTGGATTGGTCCTGAGGCTCAGACTTTGATTAGGTGCGTTAGTTCATTGCAGTAGGATTATATTCATGTTAGGGAGAATCTTAATAAGATTCTATTAGGAAAGACTTGGATGCCTTAAAACTAATTAAAACTTATGTTTGCTAAATACTATAGAATATGCATGCTAGATTAAATTCTCTATTAAGCATGATTGATGTATTATATGCTATGCTGCTTAGCTTTCTTTGCATGCTTTATTAGTTCTCCTACATGTTATTTATTATCTCCTACTTATTGAATGTTATATTACTGTCATGTGGAGAACTATGAAACTAAATATTAAAAACTTAAATCATTATATAGAAGGTAGTATAAAGAATAACTCATAACACTCTAGTATAAAGACATATGAAACACATGATACTAGCACCTCCTAGGAACATCACTAAATTACAATTAAAGGGTGTCAATAATGCACCCTAGATGATATGCCGAACTATTCATGTTCGAATAGTGATGTTCACTCACCAACACTACTCCCGAGATTACAAATAGCTTAGATATTGGGAGCTGGTTGGAAAATAGATCAGACTAACTTCGAGGTCAAGATAGACCAGAAAGCAGAGTGGGTCCTTACCCGAATACTATTTACCCGCACGTGTGACGGTTGGACATCACCGTGATAGTCCTTATATAGCTCGCGGTGATGAACCTTCCAACGATTTAGTAAAAATGTGGTCGAGATACCTCGAACCCATTGTGCAAATTGACGGTCAACTCAGCTAACATCGACTACTTTTAAGTTGTGATGGTAAATACCTTAAGCATTGGTCAGTGGATCCGTAGACAACACGACTGTCATCCTAGACGTTCTGCAGACGATCAGATGAGTAGTCCGGATCCTAGGATTATTATAATTTTGGTTAGCCATGACCGATGATATATTAAGTATGAGGTGACCCTGCTTGTAGGCAGTGTGTATACTACACAGAGTGTCGTTACCCTTACGGAGATCGGGGAGGAAGTAGGGGCACGATGTTTCGCTGGGACGAGGTGTTGGGTGCGACTGGCAAAACAGTGGAGAGAGATAAGCGGTCACCCATCCACTCCGCCAATATCAATGCAGCGGGCCTAGGTAGAGACATAGAATGACACCTCATTGATGGGCTTATGGGAAGTCCTCGACGAGGAAATTCCTCTAAGCATAGGCTGGCGGCCCGAGATATTTGATATAAAGATAAAGAAAAATCTAGATGACATTTGTTAGTGACACAAACATGTTTGACAACATAAAGAATAATTATAGACATACGACTAGGTCTACTCTCATACTGTGCATGAATTACTGATGATATTATCTACTCTACCAACTTATAATGTGATAATTAATAAAATAAAGGCATCCTAGAATCTTCCCCCTAGTATTGATTTCCTCACTACGATTTTGAGCTGTAATTTCGCACTAAGCTGCAAGGCTGAGCACACCGCATTCAATGTGTGTGCAGGTCTTGGGATACGAGTCAAGATCATAGACAACAAGTAGGACGTTGGAGGTTTTCATTATTCGCATAAAGATTCTTTCATTATCAAATGTAGAAATGTATTAGATCTATATCGGGACTGTACAAAAGGGATTGTAAATACAGACTGTAATGAGATTTTTTTTATATGTTTAGTGACTTCTGATGTATATCATATGTCTTGTATGGATTTTCGGATCCATACAGCGGTTGCCACGTGCCCGACCTGCGGGTCGGAGCGTGACAATCAAAGTGGTATCAGAGCCTAGGTGTAAAGACCTAAGGACTTTAGAATTATCAGAGCTTAGGCTAAGAGTCCTAAGAGCTATGAAAAATCAATCTCGATATAGTTAGGATGTTAAGAAGGTCAGTAAGTGGTACGGTTATTTGGCCAAGACTTGTTTACGATATCAATTTGTAGTGCATCAATATATATTCGTAGGGTATACTTATATAGTATGGTTAATGGAGGAATTTACTCATCGAAAAATTATTTCATATAGACGTTGGATATACCGCCAAAACGGAAACCGGAAAGACCTCAAAAGAAAGGAAATCTTCGAAACCTTACGAGTGTTACTTCCCATCCCCCCGTAGATCCGACGGTCTCACTTGCTCTAGCACCAGCTGCTAGTGCTGATGGGGATTCTGAGGAAGCATCGTTTCGGTTGGCCCCAGGACAGTCGTCGTCAGGGACACTATGGATCTCGGATGCAATGATAATATAACATACAATTGGCAATGTACAACTAGGACATGCACCTTTGGTGCAGGAACATCTGAATATGATAGCAGCGGCAATGGTTAGTATTCTTCATCTGGTCACGCAGTACCAGATGAGAGAGTTAGAGACCGTAGTATCTTCTCCACCACCTGAAGTCCACCTTGTACCACCGATACCGCTAGTCATTTCGGTAGCCAGTAATTCGGCTGATACACCTGCTACATTCGACAACACATCTGAGACAACACCAGTCAAGGGCTTGGAAGATACAATTATCTCTCCAGCAGTCCGACTGGTGACCTGTGCCCAGCCAGTTTATCAAACCCCACCAAAGGGAGGTATCACCACCATGCCAGATTCCTCAGAAGGCACTCGCGTTGGTAGATCTTTGGTATCCTAGCTGCATGATGCTAGACAGTTGGGTTGTGCATCTTTCTTTGGATCTTTAGACCCGCAGATGGCCCGAGCTTGGATAAACAAAGTTCGCCGAGTTACTACAGAGTTAGAGCTAGTGGATAAGGACAAACTTAGTATCACGCCCCAAACCTACCTTTGGACACGTGGCAACCGCCGTATAAGTCGCACTTCAACACCACAATTTATACAAGGCTAAAAAGTATCACAAAACACTATCATTTTATTGATTAACAAAGCGGAAGCAATAATAGTTTACATTCAAGCCAACACTACTCATTCACATCTCTATCTAGATTATAAAAATAAATATTGTTCACCAACTAGTTTCTCCCTCACTCCCCGCTAGCAGCCAACCTGTAACTTGGGCAACAGGGAAAAAATGTGCATATCTAAGTCGCGAAACTCAGTAAGGCTACAAAGAGAGCACCCTAAAAATAGGTATAAGGTATTTTATAAACCAACAAGAAAATATATCCACTAAAAACCACATACTTAAATCAACATGTCACTAATACATGACATGACAATAAAGATGGAATAACATGATTACGATCACAACAGGATATCAGAAACATGATCATAATAGGATATATATTAGGAAATAAGAAATATGATCATGATATTACTACTAAATCAAAGATGTAATGTTACTCAATTTATTATAACGTTATCTATCCATTCTACACCTAAGGTAGCCACTTATGTTCAAAGTGAATCCATCGTCAGAGATTCTCCTAAACCCGTCAGTGTCAACTCTATGTCTCTATCCTATATGCCTGTACACTAACGTTGGCAGAAGGAGCTGGTGATCACGGTACCCCTTCTTTCCAACACAAGATCTTTCCAAACCAAGTAACTATACAACGTTGTAATTCTGCACCATGGTAGGATCACCATACAAAATAACACATCACATCCGTCTCCAGCCTGGCAAGTTGAGACCACTGTATACGATACCAATGAACCTGGACTGCTCAGGGACCCACATCTGTTGAGTATGCTAGTGTCAATCAGGTTCCCTAGCCTCGGTAGTGCATGGGACGATACCGTTCCTAGTACACCTTTTACCCTGTGTAACACAATTAAGTTGAGTTCTGCACCGCGGTGACATCTCGGCTACACCAAGGTATTAGTGACTTAGGTCAACCGAACTTGAATCTGTACCTTATTAGCACATGACTCCTCACTACATGTTGGCACATACTAGTCTAAGAACCCACACATCACCTCCTAGGTTATCATAACCCTATAATATTCAAAGTTCTTAGTTATATTTCAATTTAGATCATTCCAGGTGTTATCACCTCATGCATCTAAAATGTCTCAAATTTTTATTTCATGTCTACATGTTTTATATTCTTGCTAAGTGTCTCTACATCTTTAGTAACATGAACATATTAAATAATCAACCTAACATGAGCATAAGCATCAATAGTATGCATATAACAGCATCATACATATACCAGCAAGGTATAACTTATAACTCACATCAGGAGCAAGCATATAATAACATCATACATGAACTAGTATGATATCATTTTCAAACTCATATCAAGAGTATGCATATTATAACATCATACAGGAACTACCAAGATGTAACTTTCAATAATTCACATGCTAATCAAATATGCAACCAAGCAGATATATAACTTATCAGCATGTACGATAATTTACAGGGACCTAATTAAAATTTTCGTTAAAGTTGGAGGGACTTAGGTGAGATTTAACTGGATTATGGACCAAAAGGTAAGAGTACGTAAACCACGTGCTCTTCACGTGATCTCCCATCAGCCAACAGAATCGATTTTGTTAAGCCGGTCCATCTAACCCGGAGCGAAACGGTTCAAGCGAACCGGCCACCTTCTTCTCATTTTCCTATGAGACACTCTCCCTTTTCTCTCTATATGGTGCATGTAATGTGACAAGGTAGAGAATTGAATAAGAGTATGCACTAGGAAAGTTATTGTGAATTCCATATGACTAATGATCATGTTTTGATGTTAAGTTAAAATATAAAATAATCGATTTAGATTTGATGTTGACTTGGATTAATCTAATAAAGTAGAGTTGATGGTTAATTTTTAACAGTTTAACAGCATGAAATTAGAAATTTATTTTGATTTGATTATTTAAATAGATTAACAATTTGATTACATGATTATTAGTTTGAGCATAACAATTTAAGTCAATTTAAATAATTAGAATATATTGTCATTTATTTGGGTTATGAAATTAGACTTGGGGCTTCATGGGCAAGGTGGATTAAATTAGACCTCAAGTAAATTAGAGCTTAAATTGAATTAGGATTTATTTGGTTTTGGGTTGGTTATGTGAATTAGGTTATATAATTAATTTGGATTGAGCCAAGGTAATTCGATGACTTAGGTTCTTAATTAATTAAATTTCTATCCGAATAATTCGTAGAAATAATATTAATTTTATTCTAAATAAATTTTATTATTTAGGAACATTATTTTGGCACGTGAGCTACATTACGGTTGATACCTTTGAGCTTTAATTGGATTGGTCCTGAGGCTCAGACTTCGATTAGGTGCGTTAGTTCATTGCAGTAGGATTATATTCATGTTAGGGAGAATCTTAATAAGATTCTATTAGGAAAGACTTGGATGCCTTAAAACTAATTAAAACTTATGTTTGCTAAATACTATAGAATATGCATGCTAGATTAAATTCTCTATTAAGCATGATTGATGTATTATATGCTATGCTGCTTAGCTTTCTTTGCATGCTTTATTAGTTCTCCTACATGTTATTTATTATCTCCTACTTATTGAATGTTATATTACTGTCATGTGGAGAACTATGAAACTAAATATTAAAAACTTAAATCATTATATAGAAGGTAGTATCAAGAATAACTCATAACACTCTAGTATAAAGACATATGAAACACATGATACTAGCACCTCCTAGGAACATCACTAAATTACAATTAAAGGGTGTCAATAATGCACCCTAGATGATATGCCGAACTATTCATGTTCGAATAGTGATGTTCACTCACCAACACTACTCCCGAGATTACAAATAGCTTAGATATTGGGAGCTGGTTGGAAAATAGATCAGACTAACTTCGAGGTCAAGATAGACCAGAAAGCAGAGTGGGTCCTTACCCGAATACTATTTACCCGCACGTGTGACGGTTGGACATCACCGTGATAGTCCTTATATAGCTCGCGGTGATGAACCTTCCAACGATTTAGTAAAAATGTGGTCGAGATACCTCGAACCCATTGTGCAGATTGACGGTCAACTCAGCTAACATCGACTACTTTTAAGTTGTGATGGTAAATACCTTAAGCATTGGTCAGTGGATCCGTAGACAACACGACTGTCATCCTAGACGTTCTGCAGACGATCAGATGAGTAGTCCGGATCCTAGGATTATTATAATTTTGGTTAGCCATGACCGATGATATATTAAGTATGAGGTGACCCTGCTTGTAGGCAGTGTGTATACTACACAGAGTGTCGTTACCCTTACGGAGATCGGGGAGGAAGTAGGGGCACGATGTTTCGCTGGGACGAGGTGTTGGGTGCGACTGGCAAAACAGTGGAGAGAGATAAGCGGTCACCCATCCACTCCGCCAATATCAATGCAGCGGGCCTAGGTAGAGACATAGAATGACACCTCATTGATGGGCTTATGGGAAGTCCTCGACGAGGAAATTCCTCTAAGCATAGGCTGGCGGCCCGAGATATTTGATATAAAGATAAAGAAAAATCTAGATGACATTTGTTAGTGACACAAACATGTTTGACAACATAAAGAATAATTATAGACATACGACTAGGTCTACTCTCATACTGTGCATGAATTACTGATGATATTATCTACTCTACCAACTTATAATGTGATAATTAATAAAATAAAGGCATCCTAGAATCTTCCCCCTAGTATTGATTTCCTCACTACGATTTTGAGCTGTAATTTCGCACTAAGCTGCAAGGCTGAGCACACCGCATTCAATGTGTGTGCAGGTCTTGGGATACGAGTCAAGATCATAGACAACAAGTAGGACGTTGGAGGTTTTCATTATTCGCATAAAGATTCTTTCATTATCAAATGTAGAAATGTATTAGATCTATATCGGGACTGTACAAAAGGGATTGTAAATACAGACTGTAATGAGATTTTTTTTTATATGTTTAGTGACTTCTGATGTATATCATATGTCTTGTATGGATTTTCGGATCCATACAGCGGTTGCCACGTGCCCGACCTGCGGGTCGGAGCGTGACAATCAAAGTGGTATCAGAGCCTAGGTGTAAAGACCTAAGGACTTTAGAATTATCAGAGCTTAGGCTAAGAGTCCTAAGAGCTATGAAAAATCAATCTCGATATAGTTAGGATGTTAAGAAGGTCAGTAAGTGGTACGGTTATTTGGCCAAGACTTGTTTACGATATCAATTTGTAGTGCATCAATATATATTCGTAGGGTATACTTATATAGTATGGTTAATGGAGGAATTTACTCATCGAAAAATTATTTCATATAGACGTTGGATATACCGCCAAAACGGAAACCGGAAAGACCTCAAAAGAAAGGAAATCTTCGAAACCTTACGAGTGTTACTTCCCATCCCCCCGTAGATCCGACGGTCTCACTTGCTCTAGCACCAGCTGCTAGTGCTGATGGGGATTCTGAGGAAGCATCGTTTCGGTTGGCCCCAGGACAGTCGTCGTCAGGGACACTATGGATCTCGGATGCAATGATAATATAACATACAATTGGCAATGTACAACTAGGACATGCACCTTTGGTGCAGGAACATCTGAATATGATAGCAGCGGCAATGGTTAGTATTCTTCATCTGGTCACGCAGTACCAGATGAGAGAGTTAGAGACCGTAGTATCTTCTCCACCACCTGAAGTCCACCTTGTACCACCGATACCGCTAGTCATTTCGGTAGCCAGTAATTCGGCTGATACACCTGCTACATTCGACAACACATCTGAGACAACACCAGTCAAGGGCTTGGAAGATACAATTATCTCTCCAGCAGTCCGACTGGTGACCTGTGCCCAGCCAGTTTATCAAACCCCACCAAAGGGAGGTATCACCACCATGCCAGATTCCTCAGAAGGCACTCGCGTTGGTAGATCTTTGGTATCCTAGCTGCATGATGCTAGACAGTTGGGTTGTGCATCTTTCTTTGGATCTTTAGACCCGCAGATGGCCCGAGCTTGGATAAACAAAGTTCGCCGAGTTACTACAGAGTTAGAGCTAGTGGATAAGGACAAACTTAGTATCACGCCCCAAACCTACCTTTGGACACGTGGCAACCGCCGTATAAGTCGCACTTCAACACCACAATTTATACAAGGCTAAAAAGTATCACAAAACACTATCATTTTATTGATTAACAAAGCGGAAGCAATAATAGTTTACATTCAAGCCAACACTACTCATTCACATCTCTATCTAGATTATAAAAATAAATATTGTTCACCAACTAGTTTCTCCCTCACTCCCCGCTAGCAGCCAACCTGTAACTTGGGCAACAGGGAAAAAATGTGCATATCTAAGTCGCGAAACTCAGTAAGGCTACAAAGAGAGCACCCTAAAAATAGGTATAAGGTATTTTATAAACCAACAAGAAAATATATCCACTAAAAACCACATACTTAAATCAACATGTCACTAATACATGACATGACAATAAAGATGGAATAACATGATTACGATCACAACAGGATATCAGAAACATGATCATAATAGGATATATATTAGGAAATAAGAAATATGATCATGATATTACTACTAAATCAAAGATGTAATGTTACTCAATTTATTATAACGTTATCTATCCATTCTACACCTAAGGTAGCCACTTATGTTCAAAGTGAATCCATCGTCAGAGATTCTCCTAAACCCGTCAGTGTCAACTCTATGTCTCTATCCTATATGCCTGTACACTAACGTTGGCAGAAGGAGCTGGTGATCACGGTACCCCTTCTTTCCAACACAAGATCTTTCCAAACCAAGTAACTATACAACGTTGTAATTCTGCACCATGGTAGGATCACCATACAAAATAACACATCACATCCGTCTCCAGCCTGGCAAGTTGAGACCACTGTATACGATACCAATGAACCTGGACTGCTCAGGGACCCACATCTGTTGAGTATGCTAGTGTCAATCAGGTTCCCTAGCCTCGGTAGTGCATGGGACGATACCGTTCCTAGTACACCTTTTACCCTGTGTAACACAATTAAGTTGAGTTCTGCACCGCGGTGACATCTCGGCTACACCAAGGTATTAGTGACTTAGGTCAACCGAACTTGAATCTGTACCTTATTAGCACATGACTCCTCACTACATGTTGGCACATACTAGTCTAAGAACCCACACATCACCTCCTAGGTTATCATAACCCTATAATATTCAAAGTTCTTAGTTATATTTCAATTTAGATCATTCCAGGTGTTATCACCTCATGCATCTAAAATGTCTCAAATTTTTATTTCATGTCTACATGTTTTATATTCTTGCTAAGTGTCTCTACATCTTTAGTAACATGAACATATTAAATAATCAACCTAACATGAGCATAAGCATCAATAGTATGCATATAACAGCATCATACATATACCAGCAAGGTATAACTTATAACTCACATCAGGAGCAAGCATATAATAACATCATACATGAACTAGTATGATATCATTTTCAAACTCATATCAAGAGTATGCATATTATAACATCATACAGGAACTACCAAGATGTAACTTTCAATAATTCACATGCTAATCAAATATGCAACCAAGCAGATATATAACTTATCAGCATGTACGATAATTTACAGGGACCTAATTAAAATTTTCGTTAAAGTTGGAGGGACTTAGGTGAGATTTAACTGGATTATGGACCAAAAGGTAAGAGTACGTAAACCACGTGCTCTTCACGTGATCTCCCATCAGCCAACAGAATCGATTTTGTTAAGCCGGTCCATCTAACCCGGAGCGAAACGGTTCAAGCGAACCGGCCACCTTCTTCTCATTTTCCTATGAGACACTCTCCCTTTTCTCTCTATATGGTGCATGTAATGTGACAAGGTAGAGAATTGAATAAGAGTATGCACTAGGAAAGTTATTGTGAATTCCATATGACTAATGATCATGTTTTGATGTTAAGTTAAAATATAAAATAATCGATTTAGATTTGATGTTGACTTGGATTAATCTAATAAAGTAGAGTTGATGGTTAATTTTTAACAGTTTAACAGCATGAAATTAGAAATTTATTTTGATTTGATTATTTAAATAGATTAACAATTTGATTACATGATTATTAGTTTGAGCATAACAATTTAAGTCAATTTAAATAATTAGAATATATTGTCATTTATTTGGGTTATGAAATTAGACTTGGGGCTTCATGGGCAAGGTGGATTAAATTAGACCTCAAGTAAATTAGAGCTTAAATTGAATTAGGATTTATTTGGTTTTGGGTTGGTTATGTGAATTAGGTTATATAATTAATTTGGATTGAGCCAAGGTAATTCGATGACTTAGGTTCTTAATTAATTAAATTTCTATCCGAATAATTCGTAGAAATAATATTAATTTTATTCTAAATAAATTTTATTATTTAGGAACATTATTTTGGCACGTGAGCTACATTACGGTTGATACCTTTGAGCTTTAATTGGATTGGTCCTGAGGCTCAGACTTCGATTAGGTGCGTTAGTTCATTGCAGTAGGATTATATTCATGTTAGGGAGAATCTTAATAAGATTCTATTAGGAAAGACTTGGATGCCTTAAAACTAATTAAAACTTATGTTTGCTAAATACTATAGAATATGCATGCTAGATTAAATTCTCTATTAAGCATGATTGATGTATTATATGCTATGCTGCTTAGCTTTCTTTGCATGCTTTATTAGTTCTCCTACATGTTATTTATTATCTCCTACTTATTGAATGTTATATTACTGTCATGTGGAGAACTATGAAACTAAATATTAAAAACTTAAATCATTATATAGAAGGTAGTATCAAGAATAACTCATAACACTCTAGTATAAAGACATATGAAACACATGATACTAGCACCTCCTAGGAACATCACTAAATTACAATTAAAGGGTGTCAATAATGCACCCTAGATGATATGCCGAACTATTCATGTTCGAATAGTGATGTTCACTCACCAACACTACTCCCGAGATTACAAATAGCTTAGATATTGGGAGCTGGTTGGAAAATAGATCAGACTAACTTCGAGGTCAAGATAGACCAGAAAGCAGAGTGGGTCCTTACCCGAATACTATTTACCCGCACGTGTGACGGTTGGACATCACCGTGATAGTCCTTATATAGCTCGCGGTGATGAACCTTCCAACGATTTAGTAAAAATGTGGTCGAGATACCTCGAACCCATTGTGCAGATTGACGGTCAACTCAGCTAACATCGACTACTTTTAAGTTGTGATGGTAAATACCTTAAGCATTGGTCAGTGGATCCGTAGACAACACGACTGTCATCCTAGACGTTCTGCAGACGATCAGATGAGTAGTCCGGATCCTAGGATTATTATAATTTTGGTTAGCCATGACCGATGATATATTAAGTATGAGGTGACCCTGCTTGTAGGCAGTGTGTATACTACACAGAGTGTCGTTACCCTTACGGAGATCGGGGAGGAAGTAGGGGCACGATGTTTCGCTGGGACGAGGTGTTGGGTGCGACTGGCAAAACAGTGGAGAGAGATAAGCGGTCACCCATCCACTCCGCCAATATCAATGCAGCGAGCCTAGGTAGAGACATAGAATGACACCTCATTGATGGGCTTATGGGAAGTCCTCGACGAGGAAATTCCTCTAAGCATAGGCTGGCGGCCCGAGATATTTGATATAAAGATAA
Source organism: Thalia dealbata (assembly GCA_030544415.1). Lineage (NCBI taxonomy): Eukaryota > Viridiplantae > Streptophyta > Magnoliopsida > Zingiberales > Marantaceae > Thalia > Thalia dealbata. The sequence goes on along the minus strand of CM060454.1, from coordinate 29,645,539 downwards.
AGAAAAATCTAGATGACATTTGTTAGTGACACAAACATGTTTGACAACATAAAGAATAATTATAGACATACGACTAGGTCTACTCTCATACTGTGCATGAATTACTGATGATATTATCTACTCTACCAACTTATAATGTGATAATTAATAAAATAAAGGCATCCTAGAATCTTCCCCCTAGTATTGATTTCCTCACTACGATTTTGAGCTGTAATTTCGCACTAAGCTGCAAGGCTGAGCACACCGCATTCAATGTGTGTGCAGGTCTTGGGATACGAGTCAAGATCATAGACAACAAGTAGGACGTTGGAGGTTTTCATTATTCGCATAAAGATTCTTTCATTATCAAATGTAGAAATGTATTAGATCTATATCGGGACTGTACAAAAGGGATTGTAAATACAGACTGTAATGAGATTTTTTTTTATATGTTTAGTGACTTCTGATGTATATCATATGTCTTGTATGGATTTTCGGATCCATACAGCGGTTGCCACGTGCCCGACCTGCGGGTCGGAGCGTGACAATCAAAGTGGTATCAGAGCCTAGGTGTAAAGACCTAAGGACTTTAGAATTATCAGAGCTTAGGCTAAGAGTCCTAAGAGCTATGAAAAATCAATCTCGATATAGTTAGGATGTTAAGAAGGTCAGTAAGTGGTACGGTTATTTGGCCAAGACTTGTTTACGATATCAATTTGTAGTGCATCAATATATATTCGTAGGGTATACTTATATAGTATGGTTAATGGAGGAATTTACTCATCGAAAAATTATTTCATATAGACGTCGGATATACCGCCAAAACGGAAACCGGAAAGACCTCAAAAGAAAGGAAATCTTCGAAACCTTACGAGTGTTACTTCCCATCCCCCCGTAGATCCGACGGTCTCACTTGCTCTAGCACCAGCTGCTAGTGCTGATGGGGATTCTGAGGAAGCATCGTTTCGGTTGGCCCCAGGACAGTCGTCGTCAGGGACACTATGGATCTCGGATGCAATGATAATACAACATACAATTGGCAATGTACAACTAGGACATGCACCTTTGGTGCAGGAACATCTGAATATGATAGCAGCGGCAATGGTTAGTATTCTTCATCTGGTCACGCAGTACCAGATGAGAGAGTTAGAGACCGTAGTATCTTCTCCACCACCTGAAGTCCACCTTGTACCACCGATACCGCTAGTCATTTCGGTAGCCAGTAATTCGGCTGATACACCTGCTACATTCGACAACACATCTGAGACAACACCAGTCAAGGGCTTGGAAGATACAATTATCTCTCCAGCAGTCCGACTGGTGACCTGTGCCCAGCCAGTTTATCAAACCCCACCAAAGGGAGGTATCACCACCATGCCAGATTCCTCAGAAGGCACTCGCGTTGGTAGATCTTTGGTATCCTAGCTGCATGATGCTAGACAGTTGGGTTGTGCATCTTTCTTTGGATCTTTAGACCCGCAGATGGCCCGAGCTTGGATAAACAAAGTTCGCCGAGTTACTACAGAGTTAGAGCTAGTGGATAAGGACAAACTTAGTATCACGCCCCAAACCTACCTTTGGACACGTGGCAACCGCCGTATAAGTCGCACTTCAACACCACAATTTATACAAGGCTAAAAAGTATCACAAAACACTATCATTTTATTGATTAACAAAGCGGAAGCAATAATAGTTTACATTCAAGCCAACACTACTCATTCACATCTCTATCTAGATTATAAAAATAAATATTGTTCACCAACTAGTTTCTCCCTCACTCCCCGCTAGCAGCCAACCTGTAACTTGGGCAACAGGGAAAAAATGTGCATATCTAAGTCGCGAAACTCAGTAAGGCTACAAAGAGAGCACCCTAAAAATAGGTATAAGGTATTTTATAAACCAACAAGAAAATATATCCACTAAAAACCACATATTTAAATCAACATGTCACTAATACATGACATGACAATGAAGATGGAATAACATGATTACGATCACAACAGGATATCAGAAACATGATCATAATAGGATATATATTAGGAAATAAGAAATATGATCATGATATTACTACTAAATCAAAGATGTAATGTTACTCAATTTATTATAACGTTATCTATCCATTCTACACCTAAGGTAGCCACTTATGTTCAAAGTGAATCCATCGTCAGAGATTCTCCTAAACCCGTCAGTGTCAACTCTATGTCTCTATCCTATATGCCTGTACACTAACGTTGGCAGAAGGAGCTGGTGATCACGGTACCCCTTCTTTCCAACACAAGATCTTTCCAAACCAAGTAACTATACAACGTTGTAATTCTGCACCATGGTAGGATCACCATACAAAATAACACATCACATCCGTCTCCAGCCTGGCAAGTTGAGACCACTGTATACGATACCAATGAACCTGGACTGCTCAGGGACCCACATCTGTTGAGTATGCTAGTGTCAATCAGGTTCCCTAGCCTCGGTAGTGCATGGGACGATACCGTTCCTAGTACACCCTTTACCCTGTGTAACACAATTAAGTTGAGTTCTGCACCGCGGTGACATCTCGGCTACACCAAGGTATTAGTGACTTAGGTCAACCGAACTTGAATCTGTACCTTATTAGCACATGACTCCTCACTACATGTTGGCACATACTAGTCTAAGAACCCACACATCACCTCCTAGGTTATCATAACCCTATAATATTCAAAGTTCTTAGTTATATTTCAATTTAGATCATTCCAGGTGTTATCACCTCATGCATCTAAAATGTCTCAAATTTTTATTTCATGTCTACATGTTTTATATTCTTGCTAAGTGTCTCTACATCTTTAGTAACATGAACATATTAAATAATCAACCTAACATGAGCATAAGCATCAATAGTATGCATATAACAGCATCATACATATACCAGCAAGGTATAACTTATAACTCACATCAGGAGCAAGCATATAATAACATCATACATGAACTAGTATGATATCATTTTCAAACTCATATCAAGAGTATGCATATTATAACATCATACAGGAACTACCAAGATGTAACTTTCAATAATTCACATGCTAATCAAATATGCAACCAAGCAGATATATAACTTATCAGCATGTATGATAATTTACGACCCTTAGGACTCAGCATCTGTAGTGGGCCAAATAAATTTGAAATCATAAATCCTCACCTAAGTCTCAAGTAGGTCTTTAAACAAGAAACACAGCTTGACCGTGATTCTTAAAGCAAGCAATTCTTTCTTACTTCAGCACAAATCACAGCTTGACCGTGATTTGTCAAGTAACAACATAGCATATACAATCTCCTAAAATAAATTAAATACAACCAAATAAGCAAGCATAAATAACACAACTTAAACAATCTTTCTAATAACCCCCACTACTCACATCCTCACACCAAACTCTATTTAATTCTCTTTTTAATAAATTAAATAATTTAACAATTTAAATAAACACAACCACTACAACCATACATCAAACCAACCCTAGCCACACCTATAAAATATGTTTACATTTAAATTATATCACGAAGCCATAAATTAAATATCTATTTCCATAAATAAATTATTCTAATAATTTGATGAACTATACCGCTTTAATTAATCACCTTGATTAACCATACCACCTTAAATAATTTAAAAATAATTTTTAATAATTCTGTAAAAATCCAAAAACTACAAATAAATATATTAAATCACAATTAATATAATTTTATTAATTAAAAAATCTAATTAACCTAATTATCTAATTTAACCACGACCTAAAATTTATAAATTCTGTAAAAATCCTAATTAAATCATTGTAATTCTGTTTAACATAAATTAAATATAATGACACCTACCAAAATATTATTTCATGCATATAACACACAAATAATTCATTTAAACTCTAATTTAAGTCGAATCACTCTAATTAAATCAAAACTCCACCTTAACAGTTCTAAATTTTTTTAATTAAATCACGAAAATTATATCTAAGTATAATAAAGCATGACAAAGATTTTTTTGACAAATTTAATGCACTCAAAATCCCAAATCCAATCAAAAATAATTTCAAATTAGTATCTAAAATTTAATAAAAATTCTAAATAAATTTCTCAAAGTCCAAAACTCACAAACTAATCCTATGCAATGTTAAACCGGACCGAACCGAATGTAAAATTGCGAAGCAGGTGTGAACCACGTCGAACCGTAGCTGAACCGCACCCAATCGGACTGGTCCGGACTGCAGCCCACAACCCATTATATGGGTAGATTGGATATTGAAGTATGAAGAAGGGCTCTAACTCTTAAATAGGAAGAGGATGCAACTCTCTTCCAAGACTTCACTAATGTGGGATTAAAAATCATCTCCAACCTTTTAACTTTTTCTCTTTTTTTATAAAAAGAATTTTAAAATCCCCTTTTCCCCTTTTTACCTAATTTTATTTTTATTTTTATCTTACTTATTATTTTATTATTTTAATATAATAATAATATATTTTTAAAATTACGAATTTAAATAAATAAAATATTTCTATATTTAACTAAATCTAAATATTTTATTTTTTTAAATTTTTTTTAAAAAAATAGAGTTTACAATTCCTCTCCTCCTTAGAACTTTTTGTCCTCTAAAAATAACAACCTAACCTCTTAAATATTTTCTAAGGCACCAAACCTAAACAAATCACTCAATCAAGTCAAACAATTTTAAACATGTTCAAATAATTTATCAAATAAGAATTCAATCAAAGAAAAATTCTAAGCAAACAATCGTGAGTATTGGGCTCTAATTTGGGTCTGGGTGTCCCATGACTCTTCCTCTACATTATCATCCTCCTAATTTAACAATTTAAATAAACACAACCACTACAACCATACATCAAACCAACCCTAGCCACACCTATAAAATATGTTTACATTTAAATTATATCACGAAGCCATAAATTAAATATCTATTTCCATAAATAAATTATTCTAATAATTTGATGAACTATACCGCTTTAATTAATCACCTTGATTAACCATACCACCTTAAATAATTTAAAAATAATTTTTAATAATTCTGTAAAAATCCAAAAACTACAAATAAATATATTAAATCACAATTAATATAATTTTATTAATTAAAAAATCTAATTAACCTAATTATCTAATTTAACCACGACCTAAAATTTATAAATTCTGTAAAAATCCTAATTAAATCATTGTAATTCTGTTTAACATAAATTAAATATAATGACACCTACCAAAATATTATTTCATGCATATAACACACAAATAATTCATTTAAACTCTAATTTAAGTCGAATCACTCTAATTAAATCAAAACTCCACCTTAACAGTTCTAAATTTTTTTAATTAAATCACGAAAATTATATCTAAGTATAATAAAGCATGACAAAGATTTTTTTGACAAATTTAATGCACTCAAAATCCCAAATCCAATCAAAAATAATTTCAAATTAGTATCTAAAATTTAATAAAAATTCTAAATAAATTTCTCAAAGTCCAAAACTCACAAACTAATCCTATGCAATGTTAAACCGGACCGAACCGAATGTAAAATTGCGAAGCAGGTGTGAACCACGTCGAACTGTAGCTGAACCGCACCCAATCGGACTGGTCCGGACTGCAGCCCACAACCCATTATATGGGTAGATTGGATATTGAAGTATGAAGAAGGGCTCTAACTCTTAAATAGGAAGAGGATGCAACTCTCTTCCAAGACTTCACTAATGTGGGATTAAAAATCATCTCCAACCTTTTAACTTTTTCTCTTTTTTTATAAAAAGAATTTTAAAATCCCCTTTTCCCCTTTTTACCTAATTTTATTTTTATTTTTATCTTACTTATTATTTTATTATTTTAATATAATAATAATATATTTTTAAAATTACGAATTTAAATAAATAAAATATTTCTATATTTAACTAAATCTAAATATTTTATTTTTTTAAATTTTTTTTTAAAAAATAGAGTTTACAATTCCTCTCCTCCTTAGAACTTTTTGTCCTCTAAAAATAACAACCTAACCTCTTAAATATTTTCTAAGGCACCAAACCTAAACAAATCACTCAATCAAGTCAAACAATTTTAAACATGTTCAAATAATTTATCAAATAAGAATTCAATCAAAGAAAAATTCTAAGCAAACAATCGTGAGTATTAGGCTCTAATTTGGGTCTGGGTGTCCCATGACTCTTCCTCTACATTATCATCCTCCTAGAGCACCCGAACTGGGGATACAGTCTTGCACCCTTAATACTTTATCATGCTGATCAATTATAGCTACTGCCCCAAGCTCACAGCTCAGATCATCCCTCAGAGCAATCGGAGGCGTGGTCAGAATCATGCGATGGGTCCGACATATATTTCTTAAGCACCAACACATGAAACACGTTATAGATTCTATCAATATATACCGGTAGCTATAATCTATAAGCCACCGGCCCAACCCTCTCTAGAGTCTCAACGGTCCAATATCCCTTGGATGCAACTCTCCTCTCAAGTGAAACTAGAAAAAGTCCTTCCCAAGGAGACACCCCTAGGAAGTAATTTCCAACGACCTCTGTTGATTGTCTGTATACCTATTTTGTTTATCTTGAGCTGCCTTTAATCCTACTCAGGCACTTTAGAAGGAAACATAGAGCAGACTAGTCTAGGAAAGAAAAGTCACCGTCTTTGCTAGATAATATAATCCCTTCAACTAATTGTTATGGCTCGTTACTCGGTTATCTATCTGATATCTAAGATCACCTCCAAGTCTTTTCCTACTTAAAGGTATCAAATCAGCTCTTAGCTCACATCCTAGCATCTCTAAGGGTCGATCAGCCCCCTTAGAAACATCATTTTCGCATAAGAGCTATGTGCTCCGATATCGATCAGAACACAAGTAGCAGGACCAATTAAGATCATAGATCTAGGATTAGCACACAATGGAATAAAGAATACTAATTGGTGAACTAAAGGTCTCCAAATAATTCCAACGGTTGCATTCAAAACAAGTAACCACAAGGAATAGCAGAGACAATTTTAGTAGTTCAAGCCAAAGCAATTAAAATAAACATCCAAATAATCAGTTGACTTAGATAATAAAGAGACAATCATAAAAAGGCTAATTTTAGGAAATATATCATTCTGAGGAGTCATGTAATCAACTTTTTATGTGAGTCCCGTGATTTTTGAATAAAAGCAATAGAGTAATTTTAGTATTTGGAGAATTTAATCATAAAATAAATTCTTTAAAGGAATTATTTATAAAATCATATGGATTTTTGAAGTATGAGATTTTGATGTGAAAATTATACCATCAGTTAGTATTTTTGATAAGGAATCCAACGACGCGGACGGATCGTAATTTGGACGTCGTTTGATTGGTCAATTGGACAGTCAAAATTTAATCTAGGATTTAAGATTTTAATTAACTAATTAGAAAAAAAATTCATTTCTTCCCACCGAACGCAAGATTTCTCGCGTGCGCTCCCTCCCTCTCTCTCTCTCCTTCTCCGCACGGACCAACGACGGTGACGTAAATTTCCCGACAATGCTCCGGTGAAACCACGACGAACTAGGCTCCCAAATTTTAGCCACAGGTAGATCTCGACCTCCTCTTCATTTTGATACCAAGATGCCCAAATTTGGTGTAGATATGAGGGAGAAATCATGCGAGAGGCGTCGGCGGCGAGGGTTTCGATCGCCGGAGCTTGCTCCGACGGTTTCCGGTGATTCTGGCCATGAAACCTTGCAAACTTGGTACCTATGGATCTCCTTGATGAGAGCTATCCATTGGTACCAGAGTTGAGGGCTATTGGCCGCCGGTTGGCCGCCGGCGAGCTAAAAACCCTTACTTAGGGATTTCGCCCAAATTGATTTAATCGGTGAAATTGATCGCGTATGAGCTATAAAAATTGGTGCAAATCTGATTTTTGGAATCCTCATGAAGAGAGCTTTCGATTGGTACCAATATTGGTGCTGATCGAAGAACTTCCCCAGCGAGTGTTCCGGCGAACTTTCTGGCGATCACCGGAGAGATTTTTCAGCGAACATGGCAAAAAATTGGGGTGATTCTAGAGATCATTCTAAGAGTAGTGGTGAAGAGAGATTTGAGAAACTATTTCTGAATTGAGAATTAAAATTTATTGAATAATTGACTGGAAAATATACAATGCGTAAATGACGGCACGTGGATCGAGACAGTGTCAGAGAATAAAATTCAGCGAACGGACCTTAGGTTGGTTCCGAAGAGTAAACCGCCAAATCAGGTGCGTTGGTTCATCAATGTAGGATTTATTCAAGCTAGGGAATTCCTGCTGAGGTTTTCTTAGGAAATTCTTGGAGGCCCTAAATATGATAAAAATGTAATGTTTGTTAAGACTATGATTGTATGCATGTTAGAATAATTTATTTTGTCTAACATGAATGATATGCTATGTTCACCATGATATGTATTTAACATGTTCTAAATTCTTGTTTTGCATGTTATATTATTTTCTATGTTATGTTCAAAATAACTACCATGCAGACATAGATATATAGAATGACATGTTAGAATCTCTTGGAGACATCACTGTAATTTAGACAGAAAGGGGTGTTCCCCATATACCCAGGTTGACCACCGCGTACCGTTGATGGTCAAAACGGTGATGTCTCTCTTCGCACCACTCCTGAGGCTATACATAGCTTAGATACTGAGAGCTGGTAAGGGAAGGGACCGTACAACTCCAAGGTCATACTAGACTGGAAATATGGAGTAGGTTCCTACCCGAAAACTTATACCCGTGATAGTCCTGAGATGACTAGCGAGGATGAGCCCTACCATGGACTTGGCACAGATGGAGTCGAGGTTGCCACAGCCCATCGTGCGGATGTGCATCAACCTCGGTCGACGTTGACTACTATTGGACTGGGAAGGCAATTCCCTACGTGAAGCCTTGGACAGTGGATTCGTAGACCATGCGGCTATCATCCATGACGTTCTGCAGACAGTCGGATGAGTAGTTCGGATCCTAGGGTTATTTTTATCGGTTAGCCATGGCCGATGAGTCTTGTTGATGGTGACCCTGTCTTCGGGCAGTGTGTAGTACTACACGAGTTGCTGTTGCCCCTACGGAGTCCGGGGAGGATGTAAGGGCACAGCAGTTTCACTAGGGGAGGCATTGAAGGCGACTAGCGAGACAGTGGAGAATGATCAATGGTCACCCGTCCTCTCCGCCAACATCAGTGCAGCGGGCATAGGCAGAGACAGAGACAGAAAGGCACTGATGGGCTTATGGATGCCCTTGGCCCGAGTATTCATTTAGCATAGGCTGGCAACCCGAGTCTTGAAACTTCAAAGTCTTATTATAACGTAAGTGACATATGCTGATGACATTGACACTAAATACAACTTAGGTGACATCAAGTGAAATACACATTTATATTTATTTATGCTGCTTTACTACTTTTTATGTCCAGATTTACACAAAATAAATTAAAAATGATGACTAACAACCAAAGACATCCTAGAGTACTCCTAGCCATTGATTTCCTTATTTCGGTTTCGAGCCGTAATTTCGCACTAGGCCGCAAGGCTGAGCACACCACGTTCAATGTGTGTGCAGGCTGTCAGATGACTGACCGGGATATTTGATGAAGATAAGGAACATTGATGGATTTACTTTAAATTATTGATGTTATTATTATAGAACTGTAGTAGGTATATCGGGATTGTGTTAGTAGAGATTTATTGATGATTTAATTGTATATTCCACTGTGTTGAGTATGTGTATAAATGATATTTATTATCAAATGCCTTGTATGGGTCATTTGGGCTCATACAGCGGTTGCCACGTGTCCGACAGGTGGGTCGGGGCGTGACAACTAAAGTTGTATCAGAGCCTAGGTTTGGAGAACCTAGGAGATTAAGTTAAGTTTGAGGTCTTAAGGATTAAGATGATAGTCCCGATATAATATAGGATAAAGTGCGACTGAGAAATAAAATAGTATATTTCCTTGGTAACGAGTTTTTACTCTGCCGCCAGTAACTATCGCTATGATAATTTTTTGTTGGACCGCTAATCGCCTTAATATGAGATTATAAATATATTAATCTCCGAACAGTATATATGGCTACGATTTCCACTACGTCGGAGAAGAGATAGATACTTAGATCAATATGCTCAGATCTACGACCAATTTTCATTTCTAAATGATCAAGTAAATTTATCCATGATCATACTCAACGTTACCTTGTTGTGTGTCACGCCCCGACCCTACTGTCGGGCACGTGGCAACCGCCGTATGAGCCCAACAGACCCATACAAGGCATCAAGTGGTACATACCATTCATATATATCGTTTATGCAGCGGAATTTACAATTTAATAATCTAACTCAACATTTCCTAACACAGTCCCAATAAACTTACTACAATTCTATAATAAAAGACATCAAGAAATAAAAATAGACCCGTCGACGGTCTCATCTTCATCAAATCTCTCGGACAGTCATCTAATACACCTGCACACACGGGGAAAAGTGGTGTGCTCAGCCTTGCGGCCTAGTGCGAAATTACGGCTCTACCGAATAAAGAAATCAAATGCTAGGAGGAGTATTCTAGGATATCTTTGGTGATTAATCATCATTTTTCAATTGATTTGTGTAAATCAATTTATCAAAAGCAGTAAAACAACGTAAATAAATTACCGATGTATAACTCGCTAGATTTCACCTACATTGTATCTAGTGTCAATGTCAACCGTATGTCACCTACGTCATAATCATACTTTGAAGTTATAAAACTCGGGCTGCCAGCCTATGCTTAGTGAATACCCTAGCTAAGAGTATCAGTAAGCCCATCAGTGCCTTTCTGTCTCTATCTCTACCTATGCCCGCCGCACTGATGTTGGCGGAGAGGACGGGTGACCCAGTATCCCTCTCCATTATTTCGCTAGTCGCTAACCATGCCTCCCCTAACGAAACCGTCGTGCCCTTACATCCTCTCTGGATTCCGTAGGGGCCACGACACCCATGTAGTACTACACGATGTCCGTAGACAGGGTCGCCATATAACAATGTCATCGGCCACGGCTAGCCGGAATAACCACCCTAGGATCCGGACTACTCATCCAATCGTCTGCAGACGTCAAGGGTGATAGCCGTGCGGTCTACGGATCCACTGTCCAAGGCGTCGCATGTGGAATCACCTTCCCAGTCTAATAGCCGTCGACGTCTGTCAAGATTTGGCGCACATCCGCACGATGGGCTGTGGCAACCTTGACTCCATCGGTGCCAAGTCCATGGTAGGGTTCATCCTAGCTAACCATCTCAGGACTATCATGAGCTCGCCTAAACGACACTCGTGCGGGTGAAGATATCGGGTAAGGACCTGCTCCATATTTCCAGTCTAACCCGACCATGGAGTTTATACAGTCTCTTACCCTACCAGCTCCCAGTATATAAGCTATGCATAACGTCGGGAGTGGTGCTCCTAGCATCTCAGCTATGCATCAACCTCGGGAGTGGCGCCTAACGGGACGTCACCGTTTGACCATCATCGGTACGCGACGGTCAACCGGGGAATATGAAAAAAGCCCCTTTTCTGTCTAAGTGGCGGTGACGTCGCCAAATATTCTAACATGTCGCATGTACTATCTATGTCCGCATGATAGTTATTTACCACAAGCATAGAAAATAATACAACATGCAGGACATGGACTTAGAACATGTTAGATAAAATAAATTACACTAACATGCATACAAGTCAAATCTTATCAAGCATTATATTTTATCATATTTAAGACATCCAAGAATTGTTCCTAAGAAAACCCCAGCGGGAATTCCCTAGCTTGAATAAATTCTACTATCGGAGAACCAACGCACCTGGGTTAGCGATCCGGTCTTTAGAACCAACCCGCGTAGCAATGGATCACTACGACGAACTACTCGGATCGCGTACCCGCGATAATCCTAATTAACACAATTATTCAAAATAAAATTTAATTTATTTTCCCTTAAGATAAATAAATTAAAATCTATCAATTAAATAATTATTACATTAAATTAATCTTATACAAGTTTAGGATTAATTCCACCTAATCAATTCTTAATAAATCATATTTTAAATTTTTATCTATTAACTTAAATGAATTTTTATTCAATTTCTACTCATTAAACTCACCCATAACTTGGCCCAAGTCACCCGGGGGCCCAAATAGAACCCATAGAAATTTTTACTATTTTTATAATTTGTTATTATTTTAATATTATTTTATTATTTTAATATTTTAATATTATTTTATTATTATTTTATTAATTATTTAATTAAATAAATTAATTATTTTTCGGTCTGGTCAACGGTCAATAGTTGACCAGTTCGATTTGGTTCGGTTCGGTTCGGTTTGGTTCGATTTTGGTTTGGTTTGGTTTGGTTCAGCTCGGATCCGGTTCACCTAACCCAACTCAATCTAGTTTGACTCGAGTTCGAACCAATTTCAACTAGTTGATCCGGCTCACCCAAATAAACTCAACCCGAACCCAAACTTAACTCAAACTCAACCCAACTAACTTAAATTCGGTTCAACTCAACCACTTACTTAACCCATTAATTAATCTACTTAATTAAATCACTAACTTTGTTTAATTTACACTAAACATGCTTAATTAAATCTAAGCATACATTAACTTATTTTATACTAAACATATTTAATCATAACTAACCATGCTTAATTAATCGTTAAGCATGATTAAGGAAGAACTTAACTTAACCAGCCGATCACTATTCACTCGCCGGAAAACCTCACCGCCGGCTGTCGGAACCCTAGCCGCCACCTCGCTGGAGCTCGCAAAATCCGACGGTCGGCCAGCCGATGAACTCGGGAACCTTCACACGCGGAGAGATCAACGCGGCCTGCGAAGAAAATCCGACCGTCAATGCCTAAAAACCCGTTCTTGGTGGCGTCGCCGGCGAACTCTAGGGCAAGTTCGCCGGAGGGAGAAACCGCTCGTTCATAGAGGGGAAACGAAGCTCCTCACCTCGCGAACGTGTGGGGAAAGAGAGGAGAGGTATCCGGCCGGCGAGACGAGTGGATTCGCAGCTCCACTCCTCGCCGATCGAGCTGCGGGTTGGAGCAGCGGCGACCCAATCGTCGCCTGCTGCAGTTGCGTCGAGGTCGACGCGAGTTCGCGAGCATGCGGAGAGGGCGAGTCCACACCCGCTGCAACGGAGGAGAGGATGCGCCGATGATTTTGGGCGCGGGACGGCGAACGAACGGCGGCGAACGGTGAGCAATCTCAGCAGCCGCGAAGAGGAGAAAACGCACGGGAAGGGTCTGCGGCTGCAGCAGAGCCCTCCTCGTCTCCACCGAACGCTCCTCGTCACGGCGGAGAGGAATTGGGCGGCAATCGCAGGCTGCAATCGGCGAGCAACTTCCGGCGATGGAAGAAGAGGGCGCCTGCTCTGCTGCGGAAGATGTGCAGCGACTCCGCCCGTGAAGGAGAGAAAGCAGGGGAAGGAAAGGGGGTCGCGCGGCTGCAAGGGACCTCCGCCGAGCTCCCCTCGTCGTGGCGGAGAGGAATGGGCAGCGGCGAGGAGGCTGCGGATGGCGGACGCGATGGGCGAGCGGCGACGATCTGCGGATGCTCTGCTGCGGTGGTCGCGAAAATGAGGGAGCCGTCGCCGAGCTTCCCTTTCTGCAGGGAATGATGCACGGCGGGCGACGGAGTCGGGCGGCCGCCGACGAACGACGGCAGTGACGGCGTCGAAATGGGAGGGGCCGCCGGCGTGCCCTGCTGTGGGTGAGGGAGACGGGGAAGAAGGCGAAGAAGAAGAAGAAGAAGAGGAGGAAAAGGAAGAAGAAGAGGAGAAGAAGGGGCACTTCACGAGGGGGAAGAGCCCTCGGCTCTTCTCGCTCGTGCCGACCCTTCGGACCGGGTCGGGCCGGTTCACTTGGACCGGCCGGCTGGCCAGTTCAGTTGAACCGGACCGGAATTTTTTTTTCTTTCTAAAATATGATTTTTGAAGGTGGGGGTTTACATTGTGTGCATCATGATCATCTCTTATACTAACATATGTTGCGATCATCACTTTGATCTTAAGAGTATTGATATCAAATTATCTTATGTTATATGTTAATCATACTATTTGTATCCCATGACCCCATTTGGAGATATTGAGTTAAATGAATCTAAAAATATTTAATTTTATCCACTTTGATTCGAGCACTTGCTCCTGGAGTTTGACTCTTAGACATAGAAGCACCAGATGCACTCTCACGTTCGTACTCTCATGCTAGATAGCTGGCGTATAAGGTAGTCTATCAGGATTGTGAAATGGTGGATTATCTATAAATCTCATCATCGATTCATATGTGACAATCTAGCCAAACAACTAGTACATTATTATATTATTTCATTGACGATCGCATAAAAGTTTGAAATCTTGAATCGTAAGTTCAATCTATGATCAATTTGGATGTATAGAAAATAATGTAAATTATCCCACATCATGCACAAGTGTCATATCTTTATTTTTATCATAAATTTTTTTGTGTGCAAATCTTTACTTTAATTATTTCTTAGATCTTGAAAACAACTGATATTGAACGTTCATATGAGATCTAGATCATAAAACTTATATCAGATTAATCTACGTAAGACCACTGAGCTCAAAGGAAAATTTATCTATCTTTTGAGTTGGCTTATGTATAGACTAGTTTTGTTTAAACCCGACTCTTACTCGGATCTCTTAAATGGACTTTATTCCAGATTCATAAAGTTGTTTGTATATGGATCTGTATCAAATGATTTGAAATTATCTATGACATTATTCTCATTTGAGTTAATTATATATATATATGTAAATCTCATGAGTATGTGTTGATCATTTTGGGTTGTTATCATGATTTTTAAATTGCAACTAGTAGTTGACCGTCATCAATTATCATATGTGTGTCAACTTCCAACACTTGCAGCTCTATGTGCAATATTTGTAGCTTCTACCCATACTCTCTTGCAGCTCTACACCCTATCTATAACTTTATTTCACATATTCAGCTTGCGTATATTGCATGATATTTCTAGTTGCGCCTGCTACAACCTTCTTCATTTTCCTAGTTATACTGCAGCTTAAATGCTCACTTATTGTATTTCTATAGCTTTATTTTTGCAGCTCAGCTTTACAGCTTGCTTCATCTTATATTTCATAGCTTCTACAACTTTCGATATATCATATTCATTTCAGATTTATCTGTAGTCATGTTGACTGGCTTCCTAAATGTAAATTCTTCTATAGTTTCTCCCTTCATTTCATATTTCGATGCATCAAGGCAGTTGGTATGGCTGTCATCAGCAGTCCACTTGTACTCTTGTATCATTACATACATAAAGCTTTCTACACTCTTTCAAGCAGTTCACTCAATCATATTAAATCTTTGCTGAGCTTGGAGCATCTTCCTTTGTACCAGCATTCAATGCATTCAATGCAGCTGTTTCCTACTATTTTCTTCTATCTATCAGTCTCTTCTCTGAGCTTTGAGCAGCTTTCACTTATTTCATATATCCTATATATGGCCAACTTATTAGCCAAGCAGTTTTCTTTTATTTGCTTCCTTTAATTCTTCTTGTGGCCTTTCTGAATGTAAATTCTGTCGAATATTTCTGCAATTTTCTTTGCAGTTATTTCCTCAGTCATTTTCTATAGTTTGCATTTCCTCTTTTTGTGAAGCTACTTCCTTTATCAAATGTCCTTAGTCAAAATTCTATCCATCGTTAGTAGATTTCTTTACTCCTTTTTATTTCTATAGCTCCCTCAGCTTAGCTCAGTTCTTTACTTAGTATTTTTGCAGCTCAGATTCCTATATTTTCATCAGTATCATTATATATACCCGATCTTTCTCTGCAGTCTTATGCAGTCAATGCAGTTGCAAATATTTCTGCATTTGCAACTCATATTTCAACTGCCTGTAGATTTTGTAGTAACCTTGCTTCTTTACTCCTTTTTATTTCTCCTCTAATTTCTGGATGCGGTAGTTTCTTGGCACCTTTAGCACGTGTTGATGTGCATGTTGATATTTCTGCATGGTACTATTTCTGCATATTGACTTTTCCAACACATGTTGATGCACATGATGATATCCTTAGTAGCTGCATGTATCATTAACCTCTCTTACTCCAGCCACTACTTCTGCAGCTCGTATCCAGTGCGCATAGCAGCTTAGATATAACTATAATATTTCTACATCTACAAACTGGGATGAAATCCTTTTACATCAAGAGTCCACTTTGATATTATTATTATTATATCCTTTTACATAGGATATAGCATATTCCATATCAAATTTCATATCATCATATGAGTATGATCTACAAATTCCGTATCAAACTCAGTTTTAAATTCCATTCGGACTCCCATGAAGTCAAGTATTAGCTAAGTTCGGCCTACATTTCCTGGCACGAACTGGAAGTCTTGCTCCTAATTAGGTTGACACTCATAGAGGAGATTACTGCGTACCTAGATGTACCTCTTTGTGTTAAATAATATGGATGCTCGTGAGGATTCAAGTATGACTACAATGATCTATAGTATAGTGAACCTAGTGTGGAGCAAGTTAATGATCATTTAATAAGTGGCTATTGATATCTTTTTATATATTATCCTTAATCGCGAGGTGACTCCATTATGATCATATTATATGCAGAAGCGTTTGATTATGGTTAATCATAAACCGTGAAAGGTTATTCATATGCTAGAGTTATAGGGACTCCCTAGCATATCTACCTAAGAAAACTGAATTATTATCTTCAACCTCTGCCCATTTATATGTCCCCCAGTTTTATCAGTAAATTGCTTCACCAACGAATAATTTATCTTAAATAATTTTAATAATCTATTATGGTGAAGTTTGATCTACTCATCTAAGATTTATACAATACTTCTAGTACACTACTATCATACTAAGCAATTGATTATCACCCTACTAAGCAATTGCGTTCTACCAGGTACTAAGGCATACATCATTGTGGGGGATAGTATAAATGCTCAAGATGTCTCGGGTTCCTACCTGAAAACTTATACCCATGATAGTCCTGAGATGGCTAGCGAGGATGAGCCCTACCATGGACATGGCACCGATGGAGTCGAGGTTGCCACAACCCATCGTGCGGATGTGCGTCAACCTCGGTCGACGTTGACTACTATTAGACTGGGAAGACGATTCCCTACGTGAAGCCTTGGACAGTGGATCCGTAGACCACGCGGCTATCATCCATGACGTTCTGCAGACAGTTGGATGAGTAGTCCGGATCCTAAGATTATTTTTATCGATTAGCCGTGGCCGATGAGTCTTGTTGATGGTGACCCTGTCTTCGGGCAGTGTGTAGTACTACACGAGTCGCTGTTGCCCCTACGGAGTCCGGGGAGGACGTAAGGGCATGACAGTTTCGCTAGGGGAGGCATTGAGGGCGACTAGCGAGACAATGGAGAGTAATCAAGGGTCACCTGTCCTCTCCGCCAATATCAGTGCAGCGGGCATAAGTAGAGACAAAGACAGAAAGGCACTAATGGGCTTATGGATGCCCTTGGCCCGAGTATTCATTAAGCATAGGCTGGCAGCCTGAGTCTTGAAACTTCAAAGTCTTATTATAACGTAAGTGATATATGTTGATGACATTGACACTAGATACAACTTAGGTGACATCTAGTGAAATACACGTTAATATTTATTTATGCTGTTTTACTGCTTTTTATGTCCTGATTTACACAAAATAAATGAAAAATGATGACTAACAACCAAAGAGATCCTAGAGTACTCCTCCTAGCCTTTGATTTCCTTATTTCAATTTTGAGCCGTAATTTCGCACTAGGCCGCAAGGTTGAGCACACCACGTTCAATGTGTGTGCAGGCTGTCAGATGATTGACCGGGATATTTGATGAAGATGAGGAACATTGATGAATTTACTTTTAATTATTGATGTCGTTATTATAGAACTGTAGTAGATATATCGGGACTGTGTTAGTAGAGATTTATAGATGATTTAATTATATATTCCTCTGTGTTGAGTATGTGTATGGACGATATTTATTATCAAATTCCTTGTATGAGTCATTTGGGCTCATACGGCGGTTGCCACGTGTCCGACAGGTGGGTCGGGGCGTGACATTTCAAACATAGAACTTTCTTAAGGATACCCAATTTGAGAATTATCTTTTTCAAAGGAAGATATGACCATATGAGCCAAGCAAAAGAATGAATCATTAAAGAATTCATCAATCAATATGGTCAAAATCAAAAAGTAAATCGGGGATCCCGATCCGACACTCTCAGCACCGCCATACCATATAGTCTCACTAACTCGTGAAGGTTTTACTTCTATCCTCTTTCCCATCCTAAGGTTTGACTTTGCATCCAAGGGTCAAAGCATCAAAGTACTAAAGAAGCAAAGGAGGATGTTTCAAGATTTCAATCAACATCTCAACAATTCAAAATATCATGCAATTAATTGTAAGTCAATACTTTAATATAACTGATCACTAGTTTTGAAACCTACTTCAATGAATTAGTAGACAATGCAAACTTGGGTTTCCGGTAACTCCTCTACTTTAGGTTCCCACTAGATTTTGATAACTCAACTGACAACTCCAAAAGACCAGAAAAGGTCAATGAATATAGGTTATAATTCAATCCCTTCAGCTGGTATTCAAGATTGAAATCTAATTACTTCATTTAGCCAAGCAGGGGGAGATATTGATTAAACCTTTTTAAGTGATCTCAAAATATGATGTATCATGATGAACTTAGGATATCCAACGTTCAGGTTTATAAAATAGATCTGAACAAGAAGGTATAGCAGTGATACTCTCATCCGAAAAAGGGTTTAGTAAATGCAAAAAGAAAGTATAGTATCACTACACATGTCACTGATGTGATTTTACTCTTCACTAGAATATACTTCTGCGTATTTGCACTTCTATAAAGTAATGGAAGGAAATCTAAATTGTTAGGGGAGATTATTCATCAGAGAGTGTACAAGCTTAGAAGAAAAGAATAAAGAAAATTGAAATTGTCAAGGTTTAAAATGTAGGCAAGGAAAAATTCAACATTGTTGTCCATATAAACACATACTACCTAATATGATGAAGAATGAAACTTAGATCCACAACTGAAAGATTCTAAATCAAAGGTAAGAGAAAAGAATGGATATATATTCTGTTGTTAGCAAGGATATGGTAATATTCAAGTGGAAAGATGAATGGTTTTCAACTCAAGGATATCAAATTTTCAGTACACTAAATTTTCAGGATTTAGTGAACTTTGGAAGGTCATAACTTCCTCCACAGAGATCAGATTAAACTAAAATTTTGAGGGTAGGTTTTGGCTGTGAAGAAATATTATATGCATGAAGAAATATTTTGATAAATGTTATGATATTTAAATTGTATTAATTGAAATTAAAAAGATTTATTTAAAAAATTTTTATGAAGTTAATGAAACTAGGAGATTAGATTGTAAATTGAGGCAATTAGATTATTAGATTATTTTAATTTATGAAATTAAATAATTTAGAATTTTATAAATTTATAATATGATAAAATTTAGAAAATTAGTTATTTAGATTTTCTAATTAATGAAGTTTGATAATTTAGGATTTATAAATTTAATTGATACAGTTAGATCTTTTACAGACACTGTGATTAAATTGACTAATTAGGTTAATTAGATTTTCTAATTAATGAAATTAGAGAATTGCTAATTGATTTATATATAGTAATTAAAGCTTTACATAAGTATTAAAATTATTTTAGATGAATAAGGTAATATAATAGATCAAACTGTTAGAATGATTTAATTGTGCAAATAGAAATTTAAAAGGCGTTCTTATTATATAAATTAAATGTAAATATTTGATTGAATAACTATGGTGTGATATTTGATTGAATTGTTAAATGGTTAATTGATTAAAAGAAAAGTAACAAAAAAAGGAAATTGATGTGAGGTTGTGGGTAGTGGGGCTAGTTAAGAGGATTGTTTGAGATATGTTATTTATGCATGCTTGGTTGTTTGTATTGAATTTATTTTAGAAAATTGTTAGTTGTTGTGCTATAAATCACAGCCAAGCTGTGATTTATATTGAAGTAAGAAGGAATTTGCTTGCTTGTTTGATTGTTCTTAAGGATCACGACCAAGCTGTGATTCTAGTTTAAAGATCTACTTGAGACTCAGGTGAGGGTTTATGGTTTCAATTTAAATTAGTCTACTACAGATGCTGAGTCCTAAGGGTAGTTGTTAATTATTGTACATGCTAATAAATGATACATCTGCTTTGTTACATCTTCAATTAGTCTGTGAGTTATTGGAAATTATATCATGCTTGTTCATGTATGTTGTTACTATTTGTATGCTCTTGATATAAATTTGAAAGTTATATCATGCTGGTTCATGTGAGATGCTATAAAACTCATGCTCTTGATTATGAGTTTGAAGGATTATAACATGCTGGTATATGTATGATGATGTTACTTGCATACTATTGATGTTGTTATGCTCATGTCATGTTGATTATGTAATGTGTTCATGTTGCAAGAGATATAGAGACACATAGCAAGAACATGGAATATGTGGACATGAGATAAAACTTGAGACACTTTAGGTGATGTTATGATAACACCTAGAGTGATCTGATTTGATATATGATTAAGAACTCTAGACATCTTAGGGTTATGATAACCTAGGAGAGGATGTTGAGTTCTTGGGCATCGTATGTGCCAACATGTGGTGAGGAGCTATGTGCTAGTAAGGTGGAAATACAAGTTCGGTTGACCTAAGTC
This sequence comes from Thalia dealbata, assembly GCA_030544415.1. Taxonomy (NCBI): domain Eukaryota; kingdom Viridiplantae; phylum Streptophyta; class Magnoliopsida; order Zingiberales; family Marantaceae; genus Thalia; species Thalia dealbata. The sequence continues at coordinate 29,624,774 of CM060454.1, read as the reverse complement.
ATTAATACCTTGGTGTAGCCGAGATCTCACTTCTGTGCAGAACTCAATTTAATTGTGTTACACCAGGGTAGAGGGTGTACGAGGAACAATACCGTCCCATACGCTACCGAGGCTAGAGAACCTGATTGACACTGGCATGCTCAACTGTGGTGGGATCCCTGAGCAGTCCAGGTTCATTGGTATCATATATGGTGGATCTCAGCTTTCCAGGCTGTAGATGTGTCACGCCCCGACCCTACTGTCGGGCACGTGGTAACCGCCATATGAGCCCAACGGACCCATACAAGGCATCAAGTGATACATACAATCCAAACACATCGTTTACAGAGCGGAATATACAATCAAAATATCTATCTCATCGTTTCTAGCACAGTCCCGATAAACCTACTACAATTCTATGATAACGATATCAATGAATAAAGATCAACTCATTGAAAAACTCATCTTCACCCACCGTCATGATCGATCATCTAACTCACCTGCACACACGGGGAAAAGTGGTGTGCTCAGCCTTGCGGCCTAGTGCGAAATTACGGCTCGAAATCGAATAAGGAATCCAAAGGCTAGGAGGAATAATCTAGGATGTCCTGGGTTTATTAATAGTCATTTTCATATAACACATGTGAAGCATATCATAAATGCAAAATAACTATGTAAGCATATCCGACAGGTGTAGCACTAGATGTCACCTAAGCTGTCTCTCGTATTATGTCGTCAGTGTCACCGGAATGTCATCTACGGTGTACTATGTCTATCAGTCTCATGACTCGGGCTGCCAACCTATGCTTAGAGAAACTCCCCCGTCGGGGATTCCCATAAGCCCATCAGTGCCTTTTGTCTCTGTCTCTTCCTATGCCCGCTGCACTGATGTTGGTGGAGGTGACGGGTGACCCTTGATCACTCTCCTCGGCCTCGCTAGTCGCCTGCCATGCCTCCCCTAGCGAAAACCCGCCGTGCCCTTACATCCTCCCCAGATGTTATAAGGACAACGACACTCGTGTAGTACTACATACCGTCCGAAGACGGGGTCACCGTCAATAAAATCCATCGACTACGGTCTCGGTCGATATAATACAACCCTAGGATTTGGACTCACCATCCGACCGTCTGCAGATCGTTAAGGATGGTAGCCGTGTGGTCTACGGATCCATTGTCCAAGGCTATGCGGAGGGATGTCACTGTTCCAATCCCCGAGCAGCGATGCCTGCCAAGAGGTATGCAGACTAGCTGTCGCCGGAATGCTACAACCTCGACGACATGTTTGCTAGGTTCTTGTTCTGGTTCGTCCCGGCTAGCCATCTCAGGACTATCACAAAGCCCCTAAAACAACACTCGTGCAGGTAGAATTTATCGAGTAGGGACTTGCTCCATATATCCCGTCTAATGTGACCTTGGAGTGTGTACAGTCCCTTTTCCCCACCAACTCCCAATATCCAAGCTATGTGTAACCTTGGGAGTGGTGTGTGGTGGAGCATCACCATTCTGACCATCGGCGGTACGCCGTGGTCAACCGGGGTATGCAAGTAGTACCCCTTCCTGTCTGATTCCTAGTGATGTCTCCTAAGAGTTTCTAACATATCATCATTCTTATCTATAACTGCATGGTAATCGTGCTATCATAGCAAAGATAAATAACATAGCATGCAGGATAAGATTCATAGACATGTTAAATAAGTAGCATGGTAAACATGACATGTCATGCATATAGACAAGGTAAATCATACTAACATGCATTTACATATAAACATAGCATGCATTTCATTTTTATTATATTTAAGGCATCCGAGATGTTTCCTAAGAAAACCTCGGCAGGAAATCCCTAGCTTGAATAAATCCTATATTCAGTGAACCAACGCACCTGTATGGGGATCTGAGCTTCGGAACCAATCCAGATATATCAATAATACACAGCACTCAAGATGGAGTAAAATTCCTAAAACAATAAAGATTTTATTTAAAATAAAATCTTCATAATCTAATATGATAGAGATTATTTAATCACTAATAACTCGTGAATCATTTAGCCTAATCCAAAATAAGTGATGCACTTCAACTATTGGGTCCAACTTCATACTCAAGTCCAATACTTCACATCCCTTAATTATCATAGGTCAACTCATTTACCCAAGTCAACAACAAATCCAACTCCATTATTTTATTTCTCATCTCCATGTCCAATATCATCGTTAACTAAGTGGGACTAACAATTACTTTCTCTAGTGCAGATCCTTGTTCAACCCTCTATCTTAACACATTATATGCATTAAGAGGAAAAGAGAGAAAGTAGAGAAGAAATTGAGAAGGAGATCATAATAGGTGAGGAGAAGGAAGATGTCGGGGGCGATAGCATAAAATCAACCAAATTCTCACATCAATATACCAACACATGTAACATCATCGCCTCACCCATAACCACAATTTAAAGCATCACTATTAACCACTACTCAAAAACCATTAACAACATTACCCAAAACCCATTAATTCAATCACTTTATCGCTCACCACCATAGCATAACTCACAATAATTCACACCCTAAAAAAAAACCACCTCATGAAACAACATCAATAATTAACATAATGCCACATCATCAGAATCATCATCATAATCAACAATATCATAACCACAATATCAACATTATCACATCATTGAAAGCCACACAACATAACCCATCAACTAAAATATGCAGCAACCATCACCATTCAAACCAAATCACATTTCGACTCAATCACAACACTCACAAATTCCCATCCATTAAAAACCACCGCATGCAGCCACTAAATCCACCAACAATTCAAATTCATCAAAGCCCACAATAATACCACATTAAAACCATTAGAAACACTATCACATAACACCATTAAACCACCAATACCATTAAATCCACAATCAAATCAACAAGTGATTTACCTATCCAATTAATCACCCATCAAGAAAAATTCAGCAAAACAATACCATTATCAACTTCATCAACTAACCATGAGAAACTCACCATAAGCATCAACAACTCATCATTATCATGAAAACTCAACAATCAAATTCCAAGTCATCAAAGCGCTATGAAAAACTCAACAAACCACATCATCAACTCATCAATCAAAGCACCATGAAACACTCATCATACCCCCACCAAAATAACACCATCAAATCCACATTCAAAAGCAAAGCACCATAAAATAACATCATCATATAATATCTAGCAAATTGGAATTTAATAATATTTCCCTAGTGCAGACCTCAATTTGATTCTCTCCACCTCCATCATTATTATTCTATATACACATCTTAAAGTAAAGAAAAAAAAAGGAAACCAAATAATGGAGAAGGGGAGAGTATGGTAGGGAGAGGAGAAGGAGGTGGGGATTATTCTATATACACATCTTAAAGTAAAGAAAAAAAAAAGGAAACCAAATAATGGAGAAGGGGAGAGTATGATAGGGAGAGGAGAAGGAGGTGGGGGAGATAACATGATTTCAACCGATCTAGTGCAACATCAGATGCGATTGGGAAGATGGAGATGTCGAGCGGGGTTCACCGTTGAATTAGCAGCTTGGATCTCCGCTTTACAGCGGACAGAACCGCGCCGAGGTAGAGAGGGCCAATGCTGGGATTTAGGCAATCGGTAGGGGGAGATGGATTGATCTTAACATAGCCGGCAGCAGGCGAGGATGCGATTGGGAAGAGGGAAGATGGAGATGTCGAGGACCCAAACTCGCCGTATTAGGGCTTTGGGGGTTTTCACTCGCAAGAACGGTTCAGGTGGACCGGGTTGGTTCACGCGGGCATACCACTTTACAATCTCATCCACTACTTCTCTGGTATCACAAGTAAGTCCCTCTACCCTTAATAAAATTTTAAACTAGGTCCCTAATAAATTTTAAATAAATTACAACTACATCCTTTTTAATCCAAAAATTAACCTAATGTCACCATCTAGGTCTTAACTCAATTTCAAACCCTTTTTTTTTAATACAAGTCTAAACTCAAATAAAATTTTAAAGTATTATTTATATTTTTTTATTTTTATTTTTATTTTAAACTATATAGAAGTGGGGGTTTACAAGATGTTTATGATTTGTGATTTGGTATGGTGATCCTGCCATGATGCAGAATTACAGTGCTATATGGTTACTTGGCTTGGAAAAATCTTGTGTTAGTGAGAAAGGGTACTGTGATCACCAGCTCCTTCTGCCAACGTCAGTGTACAGGCATATAGGACAGAGATATAGTTAAATTGTCAAATGTATTTACTTCCACTATGTTTAATTAATAAAATTGTAGTGCTTTGTGATTTTTTTTAGCCTTGTATAAGTTGTGGTGTTGAAGTACATCTTATACGGTGGTTGCCACGTGTCCAAAGGTGGAATTGGGGCGTGACATTTACCACCACTTCTATTTAGAGATTTTACTTACTGCGAGCCTTAACATTGTATTAGGGGTATATTGGGACTGTACTAAGAGACTATATTGATGTATGTATGATTCTTAAAATGATGTTGAGCTCATTGTATGCCTTTTGTGAATCTCCATACCACGTGCCGACCTGCGGGTCGAGGTTTAACAATTAAAGTGGTATCATAGTCTAGGTTTAAAAAAACCTAAGTGATATGCACATGCCTCAATTTAAAATGTGTGCAAGCAAGTTGGTCCCGATCTTCCATCGTAGGAATAATCCTTAAGGTGGCGAGTTGTGACTTTCATAAAGGGGAGGCTAACCATGATCCAGGAATGCGACCAGCAACCTCGCAATCGCTAAACCACTCCTCAATTGGTTATCAACTCAATTGAATTGAAAGAGCAACAGTGGAAGGATCACTCAATGAAATTGGACTTCAAGTTTGCAGCAAAAGCATTACAATAATGGTGGCTAAACAAAAATCAAAGTCCCCTCAACAGGGCATGCTCCACCAAATATATAGACATAATAATGGACGTTTTTTCATATCTTGTGTCACTAAAATAGGAAAGATAAATAAATAAGTCTCCTCCTCTTGTAAGCCACGAATTTTGAAAAATAAATATTCCTTGATTTATTTTTGAATAAATATTTGATGAAGATTTGATCTTGAATAAATATTCCTTGATTTGTTCTTTAATAAATATTTGATGAAGATTTGATCTTGAATAAATATTCTTTGATTTGCTCTTGAATAAATATTTGATGAAAATTTGATCTTGAATAAATATTCCTTCAATTACTCATGCAACTTCTATATGAGTAATTCCACTATATGTTTCCTTGCATGTAGTGGCTAGTAAACAATAATAATTAGGCAATATCATTTGTTCTGTAATTAAGTAATTTATTTGCCTAAGAAAAGAATTCACCTATTGTTCATCCCGGGGCTGTGGGCTGTGTCGGGTGGAGCATTCGCTCCACCGGGCCGTGCCAAGCACGGCACGATACTGTCAATACATTGAGTGGAGCAGCAAGTGAGCTGAAATCCTTTACGAATCGACGATAAAAGTTTGCTAGTCCATGAAAACTCCGCACTTGCATGACTAATAATCGACCTTGAGGATCTGCAAGTAAATGAACAAGAGATAAACTCAATTCTTTTAATTTAACATGCTGAAAATGTTAAACTTTCAGTATTATGAGTTTATTGAATTTACTTGCAATTCTTACTAGATTATTCAGTAAGAATTCTTACTAGATTATTGAAGTTTTAGATGGTATTTAGACCCTTTCTTGAAAGAGTCAAGAATATCATCCAAAGGATTTTTAAAAATGACAATAATTAGGGAAAGAAATGTACGAAGGAAGAAAAGGAATTGTTAACTATCACTAGAAGGAATTGAAACATATCAGCGAATGAAAACAAGGGAATGGATCTTCTCCTCACCCACACATGCAGAATTCATAATATAGTTTTATGGGTAACAAAAGTTTATTTTCCAAGTTTAAGGAAAGAGAACTACATTGCATAGTAGAGTTCCTATGATATGAAAGTATCTTATGTCTATTCATATTAAAAACTGTCAGATAGATAAAGGAGTAAAATTGAAGTAAGATAGTACTTTTGATACACCCAATGGTACTAAACTAATTCATGTGATACCGATAACTTTGAGGTTTATTCAACTTTGATGTCAATACCCCAAGATCCCCAAAATGTTGAATGTGGATGGTATTGCTCTCTATTTATAATTCAAGAGTAAGGAATGATAAAATCAATAAAAGCTGGGGAATGAAACTTTACCGTTTAACTATATTCTTAACCAAGTTCTGAATCTATAGAGAAGAGAAAAAAGGTAACCATCATTATACTTTGATTTTGTATTAGGATATGATAGGAAAACAATTGGAGAGGATCTCTATCCTTCTTCTCAACCCTAATTAGAGTGAAAAAATATTTTCAGTTCTGCAGCAAGGATCAAATCTACACATCTCAAGCTGCATAAAATATTAATATTTCAACTTCCAATAAATCATATGTCATGCTTTATTGAGATCATTATTGAAATGACTCCCATATCTAGCAATAAGGAAGGAAAAAGTAGTTGTTACTACCTAAGACAATTAAATATTCAGTTTGAGCAGAAATCTCAGCATGGCAATTTAGGAACTTAATCAAGAGAAAATTTATGGTTCTAACTAGAGTAGTCGATCAGCCCCATATCATGTGGGTAGATGATACTGACTCCTCCCCTTCAACAACTTCTGTTTCAAGGATTGGTGCAAGTGGGACTTTAGGCTCTACTTCCTCAACAGCAGGAACCTTAGGTTCAGGTGCAGGTAACATAGCTAATATTCCTGCCCTACCTCCTCTCCCCAGAGTACCACACTTAGCAGCCTATTTAGGTGGCATTTTTGCATAACTGAAACACAGCCACCAATAATAAGTTTTCTATAATTTCATGTGTAAGGCTCTAAATGTGCCTTTATTTTCCTAGGTCAAGTTTTCAATAATCACAGCACAACTCAAACACAAAATAAAGTCAATATAACTCATAAAATATAAAACACAATACACAATCAATTCACTTACTAATATCAACCCAACAAGCATACATAAAACACAATGCAATAAGTAAGAAAAATATAGGGACATAACACGACAAGTAAAGAAAGCATAAGGGGCCTTATTACTACTCCTAAGGCAGCCATCCTATGTTCAAAGTAAACCCCTTGTCAGGGATTTCCTCAAACCCGTCAGTGTCAACTCTACATCTCTGTCCTAGATACCTGTACACTGATGTTGGCAGAAGGAGGTGGTGACCACGGCACCCCTTCTATGCAACACAAGTACCATAAAGCGCTGTAATTCTGTCCCATGGTAAGATCACCATACAAAATAATAAATCACATCCATCTACAGCCTGACAAGCTGAGATACCCTGCATATGCTACCAATGAACCTGGACTGCTCAATGACCCACATCATTGAGCATGTCAGTGTCCTCTAGTTCCCTAGTATTTGTAGCGCATAGAACGGTACTGTTCCTAGCACATCATCTACCTTGTAGTAACACAATTAAGTTGAGCTCTGCATCAAAGTGAGATCCCGGCTACACCAAAGCATCTGTGGCTAAGTCAACCGAACGTGCACCTCTACCTTAACTAGACATGGCTTCTCACCATATATTGGCACATAGCAGACTAAGAACTTACTGTTATCTCCTTAGTTATCATAACCCTAAGATGTCCAAAGTCCTTAGTTATATCTCATTTAAGACCACTCTAGGTGTTATCATAGCAAGGACCTAAAGTGTCTCTAGTTTTATTTCATGTCATCATGTTCTGTATCTTGCTAAGTGTCTCTACATCTCTAGCACCACATGAACATATCAAATAACAATGAGCATAACATCAAAAGCATGCACATGATAGAATCATATCTATATATTGGCATGACATACTTTTAAAATTACATCAAATCACATGCTAATTAAACATGTAACAAAGCATATATATAACTTATCAGCATATGCAATAATTAATAATGACTCTTAGGACTCAACACTAGTAGGCCATGAATTTGAAACTATAAAACCTCACCTAAGTTTCAAAATAAATTTCAAGCAAGAATTCACAGCTTGGCTGTGATTCTTAAGAGCAAACAAGCAAATAATCAAGTAATGCAACTCCTTCTTACTTCAACACAAATCACGTCAAGCAATAGCACACTAAATCAATTCTCCTAAAAATAGAATAAATACAACCAAACAAACAAAAATCATGCAACTCAATAAAATTTCCTATCTACCCTTCCTATTTACATCCTCACATCATTTTTATTTAATTCCTTTTTAATCAACCAATAATTTAATAAATTAAATAATCAAAACCCAACACAATTAATCATAAAGAATCCTATAAAATAATATTCAATTTAACAATTAAATTATCCTAACAATTCAAATGAACATATACAACCCTAATTAATTCTAAAAATAATTATAATAATTCTGTGAAAAAATCCAATTACACCAATTAAATTTATAAAATCCCAAATTATTTAACATCACTAATTAGAAAAATCTCAATAACTTAATTATCTAAATTTTATAACATAATAAATTTGTTAAATGTGTGTGTCGTTTTAATTGGTTTAAGCTTGTGAAATAGAAACGATAGGTTGCAAAGACGATTGTTTTCGATTAAGAATTTTCTTTCTTTTCATGCGCGTACTATAGTTCTGTTTCGCATCTCCATTGTGGTAGATGGGAGGTTGAACATGTGATTTGAATAAGTTAGATGAAGTTGTTGTGTTTAATAAATTGGTGCTATACGGTTGACAGATGAATTAAATTATCGGCGATGTCTATCATATTTATTGCAACTTGGTCTCATTATTCGTAGTGGTGATTATGTTGTTTGTCGCATTGTAATAAATAAGAATGGATGTCATGATATGGATTATTTTGATGCATTGGTGTAATAAGATAATTGCTAATATAATTGAAGTTTGTTGATACTAGGGATGCTATTTTCAGTAGTAAGTTTGATGTTGATTTACGATAGGTGTGATACTGATACATGTTCTTGGGAAGATTGATACAACAGTCGTTTATGTTTATCCAAAAATTCAAGCCTTTGCACTGCCACCTCTACTGCTACTGCCACCGCCACTGCCTTTCTTATCATTACTCATTTTATTATAATTAAGTTGAAGGTTCATAGCCTTCTTCATCTTAGGATCATCGTAATCCTCCTCGTCATCTTCGTGATTTCCATTGCACAACACCTCCTCGTCCTCAACGTACCCAAGAGCATCATCGTCGAACTCACCTACATCCTCAACCTCAGCTTCTTTAGTAGGATGGTTTGATTTTACTGTCTTAGAGGTCATCTTGAATGGATTCTTAAAGTCCTTGAGGCTCGAAAACTTCAGATCTTTGAACCCTTTCGCTAGCTACTGTGGTTGCAGAGTTATCTGCTCTTTGCCACTACCCTTTTGGGCATTTCCACTACCCTTCTGCTGATCTTTAGAAAGCTCTAGTTGGAGACTTTGCAGCTTATTGGGGAGATTCTGTTTTTTCGACCCATTGGCAGACCAAAACTGCGCGTGTTTCCCAGCCTTGTTGAGCTTTTCTATCAGGATCTCAGGATCCACATTCCCGATCACCGTCACCTTCTTCGCATCCGCATCGATTGTAGACGTGCAAACCCCTTCTATCTTATGAAGCACCTTCTTCACCTTCTTTTGGCATCCTTCACAGCAAAGGTTGTCCACTCGCAGATCACAACTCTGTATCTTCAAGTACTTGACGTCGTTGTCTCCTAGACTCATCCTTGTAACTCCAAATCAAATAGAACAATAGGCTGGCGAATTTGACTCCAAGAACACCTCCACGGCTAGGGATATTGATGAGGAATTGCTAAGAAGGAAGAAGAGGACAAGCAAAGAGAGATCTCTGTTTTTAGATTCCTCCTTGCTCGCTCGCTCGCAGTCAGCTGCTACAATGCGAGGGGAGGAAGAGAAGACACACTTATAATATTTGTCTTTGAGGTTGTTGAGCCTTGTTAAAAAAAAATGAGTTCTATTAGGACACCGGGTCTCGTTGGTGGTGAAGCCTAATAATAACAATCAAAAAATTATTTCATTTTTGATTTATTGTTTAAACAACATTTAGTTCTCCTTTTCCCAAATATGATGCAAACTCTACCATGGCCACCTACAAAAGCTACCTTTTCATTTTCCTTCATTTAGTTTTTCTAGCAATAGAATGAAAGTAGCTCTAGGCCGAGTAGTTGAATCACCAACCAGACTCTCCCAAGTCTTCTTCTATAATGTACCCAAAAGCTTTGAATAAATTATGCCGATGATAGTCTTTCTAGTTGATGCTCCTGCCAATTGAGGGTGACATTGATGCACCGCTATACTACTTATCACTTTTTTCAATATGCACCTTACTTGTGCATATAAGTTGTTCTTTAATTATATTTATATAAAGTCATACTTTTTACAATATAGGTTTTATGGTAAGGATACAAGTAATATATAAAAAAATTATTAAAAATATATTATATGAGTAAATAAATAGATGGCCGTATTAGTAAATAAATAGTGAATGGGTGTAGATTTCTTTATAGCTTAAAATAAAGATGACTCATCGATGAAATTTCTGACAAGTATATTACTCGATCGGAGGCCTTCGAACTGTTAAATTTACGTGTGTAATAATGTCAATTATAGTATTATTACAACAACTTGTTTGACGGTATATACTGTCAAATTCTTCCTCATTAACGATGTGATTTTCGTTAGAAGAATTGTGGGAATAAGTTTTATTTTAATACTGGTCGAGTATGTACGATTTTGGTTTGTGAGGTTATTAGGTGAATTATGAATGTGGAATACATTACAATCAGGTCGGTTATCTGATTCTCTAGTATACACAGAATAGTGTCAGGCTTTTGGTGGTTTTGTCCGTTTAATGTGTGTGTCATTTTAATTGGTCTAAGGTTGTGAAATAGAAATGATAGGTTGCGAAGACGATTATTTTCGATTAAGAATTTTCTTTCTTTTAATGCGCGTACTATAGTTTCGTTTCGCATCGCCATTGTGGTAGACGGGAGGTTGAACATGTGATTTGAGTAAGTTAGATGAAGTTGTTGTGTTTAATAAAGTTGACAGATGAATTAAATTATCGGTGACGTCTATCATATTTATTGCAACTTGGTCTCATTATTCGTAGTGGTGATTATGTTGTTTGTCGCATTGTAATAAATAAGAATGGATGTCATGATATGGATTATTTTGATGCATTGGTGTAATAAGATAATTGCTAATATAATTGAAGTTTGTTGATACGAGGGATGCTATTTTCAGTAGTAAGTTGGATGTTGATTTACGATAGGTGTGATAATGATACATGTTCTTGGGAAGATTGATACAACAGTCGTTTATGTTTATCCAAAAATTCAAGCCTTAGCACTGCCACCTCTACTGCTACTGCCACCGCCACTGCCTTTCTTATCGTTACTCATTTTATTATGATTAAGTTGAAGGTTCATAGCCTTCTTCATCTTAGGATCGTCGTAATCCTCCTCGTCATCTTCGTGATTTCCATCGCACAACACCTCCTCGTCCTCAACGTACCCATGAGCATCATCGTCGAACTCACCTACATCCTCAACCTCAGCTTCTTTAGTAGGATGGTTTGATTTTACTGTCTTGGAGGTCATCTTGAATGGATTCTTAAAGTCCTTGAGGCTCGAAAGCTTCAGATCTTTGAACCCTTTCGCCTGCTTCTGTGGTTGCGGAGTTATCTGCTCCTTGCCACTACCCTTTTGAGCATTTCCACTACCCTTCTGCTGATCTTTAGAAAGCAGACTTTGCAGCTTATTGGGGAGATTCTGTTTTTTCGACCCATTGGCAGACCAAAACTGTGCGTGTTTCCCAGCCTTGTTGAGCTTTTCTATCAGGATCTCAGGATCCACATTCCTGATCACCGTCACCTTCTTCGCATCTGCATCGATTGTAGACGTGCAAACCCCTTCTATCTTATGAAGCACCTTCTTCACCTTCTTTTGGCATCCTTCACAGCAAAGGTTGTCTACTCGCAGATCACAACTCTGTATCTTCAAGTACTTGATGTCGTTGTCTCCTAGACTCATCCTTGCAACTCCAAATCAAATAGAACAATAGGCTAGCGAATTTGACTCCAAGAACACCTCCACGGCTAGGGATATTGATGAGGAATTGCTAAGAAGGAAGAAGAGGACAAGCAAAGAGAGATCTCTGTTTTTAGATTCCTCCTTGCTCGCTCGCTCGCAGTCAGCTGCTACAATACGAGGGGAGGAAGAGAAGACACGCTTATTATATTTATCTTTGAGGTTGTTGAGCCTTGTTAAAAAAAAAAGAGTTCAATTAGGACACCGAGTTTCGTTGGTGGTGAAGCCTAATAATAACAATCAAAAACTTATTTCATTTTTGACTTATTGTTTAAACAACATTTAGTTCTCTTTTTCACAAATGTGATGCAAGCTCTACCATGGCTACCTACAAAAGCTACCTTTTCCTTTTCCTTCATTTAGTTCTTCTAGTAATAGAATGAAAGTAGCTCTAGGCCGAGTAGTTGAATCACCAACCAGATTCTCCCAAGTCTTGTTCTGTAATGTGCCCAAAAGTTTTGAATAAATTATGCCGATGATAGTCTTTCTAGTTGATGCTCCTGCCAATTGAGGGTGACATTGATGCACCGCTATACTCCTCATCACTTTTTTCAATATGCTCCTTACTTGTGCATATAAGTTATTCTTTAATTATATTTATATAAAGTCATACTTTTTACAATATAGGTATTATGGTAAGGATACAAGTAATATATAAAAAAATTATTAAAAATATATTATATGAGTAAATAAATAAATGACCGTATTAGTAAATAAATAGTGAATGGGTGTAGATTTCTTTATATCTTAAAATAAAGAAGACTCATCGATGCAATTTCTGACAAGTATATTACTCGATCGGAGGCCTTCGAACTGTTAAATTTACGTGTGTAATAATGTCAATTATAGTATTATTACAACAACTTGTTTGACGGTATATACTGTCAAATTCTTCCTCATTAATGATGTGATTTTCGTTAGAAGAATTGTGGGTATAAGTTTTATGCTTTGATTTTAAATTTTATGCTTGATTTATATTGTGATTGCTGAAAACTTGATTTAGGAAGACCTAGAAATTTAGAACCTTCCATGTGTGACTGTAACGAATTTATTATCAGGGTCTTATGCTAAAGTGGAAGGGTCTCTTGTGCAATTATTTTCCTATGTTTTCTTATCTGATTTAGCAACTAAGTTGCCTAAATTCTAGTTGACCCTACTCAGCTATTTAGCTTATGATCCCATCTATCCATATGATACAGATTGATCAACTTTTCTAGCTAAATTCATCAATTTTTCGTTTGATTTAGTTCCTAATTTTTCATGACCGAGACTTCTGCCCTAAATGAGTATTTGAAGGTCTTAGAGTGCAACAACTATCTTTCCTTCCCTATTGTCAAATATGAGAGTCATTTAACTATTGGTATCAATAAGGCATGACTTAGGATCCTCTAGGTAGAAATATTGGAAATTTGAATATTGATACCTTATGCAGCACTGGATGTTTAAATTTGATCCTTGTTGCAGCATTGGAAATTTCATTTCTTCTAGTTAAGGCTAAGAAGAAGTTTAGAAACTCTCTCCAATTGTTTTCCTATCCTACCCAAATACCAACCCAAGGAGGAAGAAAGACTTTTCTTCCTTTCCCTATAAATCCAAAACTTGGTTAGACAACATAGTCAAATGGTAAGGTTTCTTTTCCTTGGCTTTCATTGATATTATCATCCCTTACTCTTGAATCATAATCAGGGATCGATATCATCGCATACTCAGCATTTTGTGACCTTAGGGTGTTGACCTCAGGAGTCGAATAAGCCCCAAAGTTATTGATATCACACAAATTAGTTGGCATCATTGGGGTGTATCTACTATTTTACTTCAATCTTATTCCTTTAGCCCTATCTGACAGTCATATGTAAATAGACATCATATACTTTCATATCACAGGAACTATATTATGCAATATAGATATTCTTCCTTAAAATAGGAAAACCAAAAATCCCATGAATTATAATTGGAATTCGGTATATGTTCCATCATTGTTATTCACTGATCTGTTTTCATCCTCTTCCTACAAATCTTTAGCAGTGATCAATTTTCAGATGTTGACCATTTTCATAATACTAACCATCCTTGAGTTGAGTGTTCTTGGGTGCATTCAAAAAGTGGTATCATCTCTGGCACTAAAGGAACTCAATTTCCTTCCATTGATAGTTAACAAATATTCCTTGGTATATTTCTCTCCCAAATCTTTGTCAGCTTTCAAAATCTTTTTGGTGATACTCTTGACTCTTTCAAGAGAGGTTCCAAATATAATCTAGAACCTCAAGGTATTGAACAATCTAGTAGGGATTGCAAGTAAACCCAATGAACTCCTAGTGCTGAAAGTTGACATTCTTAGCATGTTAGATTAAGAGAATTGATCTCTTATTCATATACTTGCCTATCCTCAATGTTAATTATTGAAGACCTTGCTATCTAATCTTAGACAAACATGCCTACTGTACCGGACTAATATAGTAGACATAAACCAATCTTGGTTTCCAATTTTGAATTTTCCAAGTGATACTAGAGGATGATCAAATCGGTAAACCTTACCCTTCATTATGGATCCTTACTGTAATTCTCACTTAATAATACCATCCCTCCCTCAAAAACATAACCTTAATTCCCACACCCAACTAAAGAGTGAGCTAAAACCGAAATTAGTGAGGGGTATCAATCATTATAGCCAAGTATCATCAATCTGAAATTTTGCCACCATCAGATTTACCTTATCTCAGAGATTTGATCACCCCGAACTCTCTGAGTGTCCAATTCCTATGAAATTTTGTGAACACCTTCTTCGCTGATGTCAAAATCTACCCTCAAAATTTTAGATTAATCTAACCTCTATGGAGGAAGTTATGACATTTAAAAAAAAAAAATCACCAAAACCTGAAAATTTAGTGTACCGAAAATTTGATACTCTTGAATTGAAAACTATATATCTTTCCACTTGAACCTTGTCATGTCTTTGCTAACAACAGAATGTATATTAATTCTCTTCCCTTACCTTGATCTATAATCTCCCAGTTGTGAATCTAAGTGTGATTCTTCATCATAATAAATACTATGGACTTAGGTGAAGAACCAAGCAGAAATTTTCTTGCCTACAGTTTAAACTTTGACAAATTTAGGTTTCTTTATTCCTTTCTCCTAAAAGTTATATACTCTCTGATGAGTAATCTCCCCTAACCACTTAGATCTCTTTCCATTACCCTATAAGAGTATAAATAGATAGAAGTACACTCCAGGAAGGAGTAAAATCTCATGCATAGGGTAATGACATGTTATTGATACTATACTTTCTTGTTGCAATTACAAAATTATTTTCTGATGTGAGTATCACTACTATATCTTCTTATTCAGGTCTATCCTATAAACCTATACATCAAACATCTTAAGTTCATCATGATACACCACATTTTGAGATCACTTAAGAAAGGTTCAATCAATTTTTAGGATCTTCAAGGAATAGTTTCTCCTGTTTCCTTGTTGTTCATTGCATTCTGAAATAGTAGCTATTATCCAGTTCACTATAACGGGATCTTGTATACTTAGCTAAATATCTCCCTTGTTTGGCTAAATGAAGTAATTAGATGTCAATCTCAAATACCAGTTTTGAGGATTGAACTATAGTCTATATCTGTTGACCTTTCTCTGATCTCTTGGACTTATCAACTGAGTTAATAAAATCCAGTGGGAACTTAAGGTATAGGATCTATTGGAAACCCAAGTATCTATTTCTCTACTACCCTTTGAAGTGGGTTTTAAAATTATTGGTCAGTTATACTTATAATTTATCGTGTGATGGCTTGATTTGCTAAAGTATCGATTGAAACTTGACGCATCCTTCTTTGCTTCCTTGGTCCGTTGATTTTTGACCCTTTAATGCAAAGCCAAACCTTAGGGTGGAAAAAGGACTAAAAGTAAAACCTTCATGAGTTAGTAAGACTACATGATGTGGCGGTGCCGATTATGTCGGACCGAGGTTCCTGATTTACTTCTTGACTGTGATACTATTGTTTAATGAATTCTTTAGTGATTTATTCTTTTGCCTCGCTCATATGGCCATATCTTCCTCTGAAGGGTGGAATCTCAAATTGAGTACCCTTGAGAAAGGATCTGTTTACTTCCAAATATTCTATGTTTGAAAAATTAATTGCATGGCTTCTCAAAATGATTCTGAGTCAACTGATTTATTTGGGATGCTTAATTCAAATTGCTCCAGCTGAATTGTCTTTGCTATTCTTTTTTAGTTATTATTTGAATGCAACCGTTGAAATTATTTAGAGACATTTAGATTAACCAATTGGTATTTCTTATTCCATTGAGTGCTAATGTAAAACCACAAAAAAAAAATATATAAATAAAAACAAAAAAACTAAAGGGGGCAACTTAGAAAGTTGCCACCCTCTCTGTGCCCGATCCCCTCCACATGAGGGTTAACAAAAGGGGAAAAAACCCCTTTGCCAAACCATCACAGAGGACCTCCCCCACCCTCTCTGCCGATGCCCCCTTCTCCCCTCCCTCTTCTTCCCTCTCCTCTCCACTTTCCCCTCCCTATGTTTGTTTCCTCTCCAAAAGAGGGGTTGACAAAAAGGGGCAGAAGCCTCTCTGATAAGCCCTCACAGAGGATCCTTTCAGACCCCTCTCTGCCGAAGACAACAGAGGGTGCCACCTCCACTCCCAAGCCTCCCATCCTCACCACCTCTCTCCTCTCCTCTCCTCCCCATCTCCTCACGCCATCAAAGGACCAGTAGGGAGCCGAACCTGCAGCATCTTTGGAAATTGGGGCAAGGGAGCAGAGCGTCATTGATCCGAGGCGACGTGAGGCCGAGGAGCGAACGTGAAGCGTAGGAGCGAACGGGAAGATGGGAGGGCACCGACGAAGCTCCGACCAAGTCGGATTTCGTCTCTAGGTTGGTTCCCTCATTTCTCCCTTTCTATTCTGACTAAGAAAAAAATCCAATGCATTGGGGTTTGGGTAGCTTAATTCATAAAGGAATGTTGTATCAGTGCGATTGCTTGTTAAATTAATTACCTTGGTATTATTCGATGAAATTACATGCATGCGTAATTAGGTGTGCATGATGTTATTAAAATGTACAATAAAAATTTCCTTGAATGCGTAGTTCTCAACTTTTAGTGGTGGATAGGTTGCTAGCGCGTCTGGCAGCAACCAATAGGATTGCATTGACGTAATGTTGTTGTTGGGTTTGTTAATATTATTTCCCCTATTCTATGATAGCTATGTTGGTGTTATGATTCTTTTACAAGTGAGGTTGCCAGGGCATCTCGTTGTTGTGTTATTATAATGTTTTAGTAGTATTACTTTTCTGTACGTAGTACACGTGGTATTGCCGAAGGAAAACTTTGAGGTTTTTTTTAAGGGGTTCATTATAATGGTTAAGACCATTCTTTCTTGTTGATATTGGGTTGTGCTAAATTGATTTTATTGGAACTATGTAAGATTCGGTCAAATTAAAATTAGAGATCTCCTTCCTTATGTAGTTATTTTAAAATTATTTTATTGCACGGTCTGATAAAATATATTAAATTGGTATGAAATATATTGTAGAAATAAATATGCACGTGCTTAGTTTTTATCTGAAATCATTTGAGATGCAATTCCCTTTAGCTAGAATGCTTCCTTCAAGGATATTAGAGAACTCCTCTTCATTTACCCAAACCACCCTACATGATTAGGGTGGGTCATAGGAAAGGGAAGGGTAGCATATAATTAAACAAAAAAAAGAGGGTAGAAAGTAATCCTTATTTATGATTATAGGAGCACTCTTAAATCTCCATCAACGGTGATACATACAACACGGCAAGCCCGTGAAATTTATGTTAAGCTAACTTAAAGGATTCAGGTGAGTTGTTATTTCCGCTAGTTTACAGCCGCTGCAGTAGAGCTCCCAAGTGGGCAGTTGTCATTAAACATTTTATACTGTCCGTGATGTGTATTTTATTGTTATCTTATATGATATAAATTAGTTGCAATGACATGTTATATGTTACGTTTCCTCATATGCTTGCATTCTATAATTTTAAAGGTGTATGACACTAGGAAGGACCTAGAATACATAGTGACATATGAAGATACTAGGTGACAAATAAAACTAGTTAGGTGACATATCTTACATGATAACCTAAACTAGTTTGGACACCTAGAGACATAGACCTGAACTTCCTAGGGACATAAACCTCTAGGAATCATATAGGTCTAAATAACAATGTATTTCTCTTGCAAATGGTAGACAACATTTGTGTTAGTCTAAAGAGGGGTAGCGGAGGTGTCACCCGACCCATCCTTTAGCGTTCGGTGAGTACCAACAAGGGGGTTCTCACCAACGGTCAGATATCCCCATGGCATGTATTCGAAACTAAGGTGTTGGGAGTCGGAGAGCTCACTTCAACCGCTATACCTGAGGACTAAGGTGTCTGTTAACGCTGACATACTCCAACTGAGTCCTGTAAGCTTGGGGGGTAGTCCGGACAATCAGAGTTATACATATGTGTTGGATCCGGCAGGTCAGGCCGAGAGTATACTTGTCCGTCGGTGACCCTGCTATAAAGCAGAAGTGTAGCACTACACGGTATCTCGTATCCTAGGGTTTATGGGAGACATACGATACGATAGTCTCGGAGCACGGTCCGGGTAAATGGCTCGCGAGACTGGAAGGAGAAGGAACCGCGGTCACCCGCCTTCTCTGCCAATGTCGGTGCAACTGGCCTAGGCAGAGATTTAGTCTGGCACCGGCGGGCTTGTGGTAGTCCCCGGCCAGGGCTTACCTTAAGCATAGGCAGGCAGCCCTAGGAGTTAGTATGGAAAATTAGAAACTTAGAAATCTTTAGACACAGACACATATTTAGACTTTTAGTATCTAATTGATTATTTACGTGCATGCTTCCTTTCATTGTTAAATTATGATTTAATATTAATATACTTGCTACTCATCCGGACATGTATTGTTAGCCCATTCTTTTGCTTGGAGAAGTTTCAGTCTATAGGCACTAAGTCACAAGACTTAGCGCATGCAAATTTTCCCTCGCGCATAGGTATTTAGAACATCACTTAGATATGGTGAGGAACGATGGGTAGCGGAAGTGAACGCTATAGGACATTAATAATCGATTAGTCGGTATGATGTGTAAAACACATAATATAAACGGATTGTATCAACTTTTTATATATCCTGTAAACAAATTGTAATTCGAGTTAGTAGACATAACTATAGAAATTTTTATTTATGCTGGAATTATATAATATTGTTAGCCTTGTATGGGTGAGACACTACTCATACGGCGGTTGTCAAGTGCACGACAGAGGGTCGGGGCGTGACAATTAAAGTGGTATTAGAGCCAGGTTCCAAAATATCTAGGATTGAATTTAGGAAGGTTGATAATTATAAACATAACCCCCTGATACAGTCCATAGGTAAACATTAGGCAAATGGGGGTGAGAGTGACAAGGGGTTAGGAATATGATTTCCGTGATTGAATTGCTTTCCATTTTACCTCTCTACACTTTCATGTTTGATAAGTTGGTTGCTACAATTTATTTAGCTACTTTTGGTGATTTTGATTAATTACTTATTTGCCATTGAGATATTTAAGTTCACTGCTTTTATAGTTTTTTTTTTTAGCCTCTACCTTAAATTCTTCCTCCTAGACTTTAGCATATGATTGGACAAATAGGAGGGTAATAAATAATAGTAGATACTCGTACAAAAAGCATGCTCGATTAGAATTTCATCGAAGTCTTAGCTTGGTGTAGATGGCAGGGAAAGCGAAGTCAAAAGGAGCCTAGTCAGGGGCGACCTAGACAGAGAAACGGGGGCGAGGAAGACCTCGTAAAAACCCGGGAGAACAATCATCCACTGCTGCTGGGCCCATGCATCCCTTCCAGGTTCAGCCAGGGCAACGGGCGCTGCTGGTACTACCAGTGCAGCAAGCGCCACCAGTGTCAGTGCTGGAACCTGCACCCATGGAACCAACGGCAGAAGCTCAGCCACAAGCACCCCCTGCACCAGTCATTGGACCTGAACAATCGGTAGTACAAGGGGAGTCTGAGGCTGGCCCCACAACTTCAACATCACGTGCTAGCAGTAGACAACAGGATCTCAGGGATGCGATGAGGGCAATGATGCGAGAGGTGATTGGTGAATTTCTGCCATGGTTTCAACGACAGCCACCGACGTCAGTTGCAGTGCCTGCAGCCCCATCGGCACAGGCACTAGCACCAGCGGAGGCCAAACTAGAGCCACATCCAGAAGTCCCACCAACAGTGACACCGGTACAGACCCCACTGCCGGCGGCACCAGGATTGCCCACTCCAGTGGCGTATCAGGCAACTCCTAGTGGTGGCATAGCCACCACAACTACTATTGAGTGTAGGGTCCACAATCATACCGGACAGGTAGCAGCCTGGCTCCGAGATACAGGGCGGTTGGGTTGCCATGAGTTTTCTGGATCTTCTAACGCGTAGGAGGCCCATATGTGGCTTGAAAATTTGAGCCAAGTCACTGAGGAGCTAGGCATTCCCGACAGCGGAAGAGTCAGTGTGGCCCGTCATCTACTGACAGGAGATGCTAGGATTTGGTGGAATGCACTAAGGGCCAGAATAGACACTGCAATCACGTGGGTTGTATTCACGGAAGAGTTCAACACAGAGTATCACACAGAGCTGCAACATAATGATAATATACCAGAGTTCCTTGACTGTAAGCAAAATGGGAGGTCGGTGAAAGAGTACTCGATTGAATTTAGTCGGTTGTCCGCTCTTGTTCCTGAGTTGGTACACTCTGAAGCATACTATTGCAAGAGGTTCAAGTAGGGGTTGGACTTGGCCATCTGCTCACGAATAACTCATACTAAGATTTCAAACTTTAGAGAGATTGCTAATGAGGCTATTGAGGAGGAGCGGGTAGTACAAGAATTGAGGGAAAAGAGCAAAGGTAAGAAGAGGAAGCGACAGGCCTCTCAGAACAGTCGTAATTAGTAGAAATCGAGGCTAGTACCCACACCTTCAGGCACTATCAACTCCCCTGTCACGCCGTCGGTGCGAGGTATAGCTTACCAGTCTGCACCGAGTCATTCAAGGCCACCTCCTTGCGGACCAACTCCTACCCCCATGTTGTCGGCAAATCCTCCTCCAGTTTGCCGCCATTGTACTCGAGTGCACACAGGACCGTGCCGAAGTGTTACCTACTATCAGTGTGGCCAGACAGGGCATATTCGTCCCAACTGCCCACAATTGAGAAACCAGACAGCATCACAACAACCAGCGTCTGGATGTGCTAATAGAGGTCGTTCTACTACCCCAGCTCTTCGTACCGCATCCACCGCAGCACCGAGTAGACCACCATCACTCAACTAGTGTGATCTCGATGGTAATAGCCAGAAAATTCCTACAAAAGGATTGTCATGGGTACCTCGCGCATGTCATTGATACAAGACAGAAGGAGGCTAAGCTGGAAGATATTCCGGTGGTTAGGGAATTTCTAGATGTATTTTCCAAGGACTTGCCAGGATTACCTCCAGCAAGGGCGGTAGACTTCTGCATCAACTTGGCGCCTGGGACACTTCCAATCTCCAAGCCACCCTATAGAATGGCACCAGCAGAGTTAAAGGAATTGAAGACACAATTGCAGGATCTAGTGGATAAGGGATTCATCCGCCCCAGTGTGTCCCCCTGGGGAGCACCGGTACTATTCGTCAAGAAAAAGGATGGGACTATGTGAATGTGTATCGACTACCGCCAACTGAACGGGGTCACTATACAAAATCAATATCCACTATGTTGAATTGACGATTTATTCGATCAATTGCAAGGTGCAAAAGTATTCTCAAAGATAGACCTACGGTTAGGATATCACCAACTCAGAATCAGAGATGAAGACATGCCAAAAACTGCATTCAGGACTCGCTATGGACACTATGAGTTTCTAGTTATGTCCTTTGGACTCACTAATGCTCCAGCAGCATTCATGGATCTGATGCACCGAGTGTTTCTCGAGTACTTAGATAAGTTTGTCATTGCCTTCATAGACGACATACTTATCTACTCGGGGAATAGTGAGGAGAATGCTCATCACCTTAGATCTGCACTACAACTGCTTAGAGGAAACCAGCTATATGTAAAATTCTCTAAGTGTGAATTTTGGCTAAACCAAGTAGGCTTCCTCAGACACATTGTGAGTAACGAGGGAATTCAGGTAGACCCAGCCAAGATTGAAGCGGTCACTAAATGGGAGCAGCCAAGAAATGCGACAGAGGTGCATAGTTTCCTCGGGCTAGCGGGGTACTATAGGCATTTTGTCCAGAATTTCTCGCTCATTGCAGCCCCAATGACTAAGCTAACCAGGAAGGATGCAAAGTTCCAGTGGACCCAAGCCTACGAGGATAGCCTCCAAGAACTAAAGACTCGGTTAACCACTACCGGTCCTTACTCTTCCAGTTAGTGGTACCGAATATGTCGTATTTAGTGATGCCTCGAAGCAAGGCCTTGGGTGTGTACTGATGCAGAATGGGAGAGTAGTTGCCTATGCATCCCAGCAGTTGAAGAAGCATGAGACGAATTACCCTACCTATGATCTAGAGTTAGCAGCTATAGTCCTTGCCTTGACGATATGAAGACATTATTTATATGGGGAGCGATGTCACATATACACCGACCACAAAAGTCTACAATATCTGTTAACTCAAAAGGAGTTAAACCTACGGTAGAGGAGATGGTTGGAACTAATCAAAGATTACGACCTAGTAATCAATTATCACCCGAGCAAAGCCAACATAGTAGCGGACGCACTCAGTAGAAAATCTACTACCACGTTGTCTTACATTCGGGAGTCCTATCTTTCGCTACTGTGAAACCTCCAAGCCTTGGGTACGAAGTTAAAACCTAGAGCTCATGGAGGCTTACTAGCACAATTTATAATAAGACCTACTTTGGGAGACAGTCTAGTAGAGAAACAGAAGTCCAACCCAAAGTTGAACGTCCGGATACAGAAAGTGCAGAGTGGCCAAGGAGAGGAATACAGCTTGAGGAATGATGGGGCGTTGCTGTTAAGAGACAGACTTTGCGTACCGTACGATGCCGACCTTCGGCAGCAGATCCTTGAGGAGGTCCACAGCTCAGCTTACGCGATGCATCCAGGAAGTACGAAAATGTATCATACAATTCACCAAACTTACTAGTGGGCAGGTATGAAATGGGATATAGTCGAGTTTATCTCCAGATGTTTGATCTGTCAGCAGGTTAAAGCTGAACACCAGAGGCCAGTCAGTACACCTCAGCCATTACCGATACCAGAATGGAAGTGAGAGCATATCACTATGGACTTTGTCGTCGGCTTCCCATGTACCCAACGACAACATGATGCAATTTGGGTGGTGGTTGACCGACTTACTAAGTTTGCCCACTTTCTTCCCATAGCAGCCACTTATACCTTGGACAGACTCGCCAAGCTGTATATCAGTGAGATAGTACATTTACACGGAGTTCTGGTATCTATTATTTCAGACAGGGATCCTAGGTTCACTTCAAGATTTTGGCCTAAATTTCAGAGAAAGCTGGGGACATCACTAAAATTTAGTACGGCCTTTCACCCTCAGACAGATGGACAATCTGAGAGCGCACCATCCAGACCCTGGAGGATATGTTGAGAGAGTGCGTATTAGAATTCTTCGAAAGCTGGGATACTCACCTACTGCTGATAGAGTTTGCCTACAACAATAGCTATCAGGCCAGTATAAGAATGGCACCTTACGAAGCACTATACGACAGGCAGTGCAGGACACCCATCTGCTAGAACGTAGATGGTGAACGACACTTAGCAGGGACCGAGTTAGTCGACCAGACGATGGAGAAGATCCGAGTCATTAGAGATCGAATCAAAACTGCGCAAGATAGACAAAAGAGTTAAGGAGATAATCGCCGCAGGCCTTTAGAGTTTCAGGTTGGCAAAAAGGGGCAGAAGCCTCTCTGATAAGCCCTCACAAAGGATCCTTTCGGACCCCTCTCTGCCGAAGACAACAGAGGGTGCCACCTCCACTCTCAAGACTCCCATCCTCACCACCTCTCTCCTCTCCTCTCCTCCCCATCTCCTCACGCCATCAAAGGACCAGTAGGGAGCCGAACCTGCAGCATCTTTGGAAATTGGGGCAAGGGAGCAGAGCGTCATTGATCCGAGGCGACGTGAGGCCGAGGAGCGAACGTGAAGCGTAGGAGCGAACGGGAAGACGGGAGGGCACCGACGAAGCTCCGACCAAGTCGGATTTCGTCTCTAGGTTGGTTCCCTCATTTCTCCCTTTCGATTCTGACTAAGAAAAAAATCCAATGCATTGGGGTTTGGGTAGCTTAATTCATAAAGGAATTTTGTATCAGTGCAATTGCTTGTTAAATTAATTACCTTGGTATTATTCGATGAAATTGCACGCATGCGTAATTAGGTATGAATTATGCTGTTAAAATATACAATAAAAATTCCCTTGAATGTTATGTCCACTGTGCCTTGACACTACTGTTCACACATTTAGGTTGGTGGTTTATGGTTTTTGATTATGATGACTGGAAAAAAAAAATGCTTTACTGTTTTACTGATGTTGTTAGTTAAGGCACACTGTTTTACTGTTGGAAACTTATTTCGTGACCGAAGTTGATTTTCCTACAATATAACCATGCATCTAACGTACATAATTGATGGATTCTGACTCTTGTGAAATTGTTTCGGTGATTTAAGTTCTCAACTTTTAGTGGTGGAAAGGTTGCTAGCGCGTCTGGCAGCAACCAATAGGATTGCATTGACGTAATGTTGTTGTTGGGTTTGTTAATATTATTTCCCCTATTCTATGACAGCTATATTGGTGTTATGATTCTTTTACAAGTGAGGTTGCCAGGGCATCTCGTTGTAGTGTTATTATAATATTTTAGTAGTATTACTTTTCTGTACATAGTACACGTGGTATTGCCGAAGGAAAACTTCGAGGTTTTTTTTAAGGGGTTCATTATTATGGTTAAGATCATTCTTTCTTGTTGATATTGGGTTGTGCTAAATTGATTTTATTGGAACTATGTAAGATACGGTCAAATTAAAAGTAGAGATCTCCTTCCTTACCAAGGCAATTAATTATGTAGTTATTTCAAAATTCTTTTATTGCACGATCTAATAAAATATATTAAATTGGTATGAAATATTGCACGATCTGAAATCATTTGAGATGCAATTCCCTTTAGCTAGAATGTTTCCTTCAAGGATATTAGAGAACTCCTCTTCATTTACCCAAACCACCCTACATGATTAGGGTGGGTCATAGGAAAGGGAAGGGTAGCATATAATTAAACAAAAAAAAAAGGTAGAAAGTAAACCTTGTTTATGATTGTAGGAGCACTCTTAAATCTGCATCAACGGTGATACACAAAACACGGCAAGCCCGTGAAATTTCTGTTAAGCTAACTTAAAGGATTCAGGTGCGTTGTTATTTCGGCTAGTTTACAGCCGCTGCAGTAGAGCTCCCAAGTGGGCAGTTGTCATTAAACTTTTTATACTGTCCGTGATGTGCATTTTATTGCTATCTTATATGATATGAATTAGTTGCAATGACATATTATATGTTATGTTTCCTCATATGCTTGTGTTCTACAATTCTAAAGGTGTATGACACTAGGAAGAACCTAAAACACATAGCGACATAAGAAGATACTAGGTGACAAACAAAACTAGTTAGGTGACATATCTTATATGATAACCTAAACTAGTTTGGACACCTAGAGACATAGACGGAAACTGTCCTTCCCCTTCGCGGTGAGGAGTCGAGCATTGAGTCGACTCCAAAGGGTGTCGATATCCACCGGTGGCTACGGCGAGGAGGCGAGAAAGTGGCGGAGAACATGGAAGGGGCGGCGGAACAGGGGAGCGAGCGACTCTTCCCCTGTTCCCGTCCAAGTCACCGACAAGGAGCACAATGAACGCACCTCCCTCCACAAAGAGGTTACCGGAAGCAATTCAATATAAAAGAAATGAAATCGTAATGACGGAAGTGGCGTGGGAGGTCGGAATCCGACGTTGGTCGATGTTCGGCGATGGATTGAGCACCCCTCTATCCGCAGTGGTTCCGCCAGTGAAGAAGGAGCGGAGATCGGTCCTTCCACCCCGGAAGAGTGGCTGGTGGGTCGAGGGAGTAGACGAGAGGCCGCATGCTACGTTCCGGCGAGTGGACGGTGGGCAACGGCGGCTAATGCGGCGGCGGTGCAGCGGGGCTTCAAGCGAAGGTGAGGAGGCGGATCATGCAGGCGCATGTGCGGCGCGCGTGCGACGGCTCGGTTCGTCCGGTCCGGTCCGGTTCATCCGGACTGGTTCAGCTACGGTTCAAGCGTCGGTTTAGCCGATTTTTGTTGTTTAACAATCGGATTAGTGCGGCTCAATGTTTCTATAGCTTTGTTGGTAAGTTTGGAGCTCGTAGGAATTTATTTATAATTTTTTATCGAATTTTAGGTTCAATTTCCGAATTATTTTATATTGGGTTCAAGGGTTTGAGCGTATATTGATATCAGAAAAATCTGAAATAATTTGTAATGCTAGATTATGCTTAGATATAATTTTCACGATTTAATTATAATTTTTCCAAACTGTTAAATTAGAGTTTAGATTTAGTTATGGTGATTTCGGTTTATCCAGGTCTTAAATGAATTATTTGTATGATATTTACATGAAAGAATATTTTAGTAGGTGTTATTATGTTTGATTTATACTAAACATAATTAAAATTATTTAACTATAATTTTTTCAGAATTTATAAATTTTATGCTGTGGTTAAATTGGATAATTAGGTTAGTTGGATTTTCTGATTGATGAAATTGGGAAAATTGTGATTTAAAATATTTATTGGTGGTAATTGAATTTTTACAGATTATTAAAAATTATTTTTAGATTAATTAAGGTGGTATAATTGATCTATATGATTAATTAAGGTGGTATAATTGATTTAAATTGTTAGAATAATATATTTGTGCAAATAGGTATTCAATTTATGATCTTATGGTATAGTTTAAATATAAACAAATTTTATGGGTGTAGCTAAGGTTGATTTGATGTATGTTTGTAGTGGTTGTGATTATTTAAGATTATTAAATTATTTAATTGACTTAAAGGTAATTAAATAAAATTTGGTGTGAGATTGTGAGTAGTGAGGGTTGTTAGGGAGATTGTAGAGCTGTGTTATTCATGCATGCTTGTTTGCTTGTATTTAATTTATTTTAGAAGATTGTGTTGCTGTGCTGTTGCTTGACAAATCACAGCCAAGTTGTGATTTGTGTTGAAGTAAAAAGGAATTGCTTTGCTTGATTGACTGATTGCTTGCTTGCTTAAAGAATCACGGCCAAGCTGTGAATCTTGTTTAAAGATCTTCCTTGAGACTTAGGTGAGGACTTATGGTTTCAAATTTATTTTGGCCTACTACAGATGCTGAGTCCTAAGGGTCGTTGTTACATATTGTACATGCTGATGAGTTGAATGTCTGCTTGTTGCATATTCTAATGGCATGTGTGATTTGATAGTTGTTGATAGATTTTACTATGAAAAGATACATGATGCTATTATATGCATGCTATATATGATTGTTATCATATTATGTTGGATATTAATATGTTCATGTTCTGCTATAGATGTAGAGACATTTAGCAGGAACATAGAACATGGAGACATGAGATAAAAACTAGAGACATTTTAGGTTCATGCTATGATTAAAACCTAGAGTAATCTAAATTGATGCATAACTAAGAACTTTGGACATCTTAGGGTTATGATAACCTAGGAGAGGATGTTAAGTTCTTAGAATGGGATGTGCCAACACGTGGTGATGAACCATGTGCTAGCAATGGTATGCTTGCTTGGTTGTATTGGATTTATTTTAGGAGATTGTGTTTGCGGTGTTATTGCTTGACAAATCACAGCCAAGCTGTGATTTGTGTTGAAGTAGAAAGGAATTGCTTTGCTTGATAGATTTTGCTATGAAAAATGTATATGATGCTATTATATGCATGCTATGTATGATTGTTCTCATGTTATGTTGAACATTGATATGTTTATGTTATGCTATAGATGTAGAGACATTTAGCAGAAACATAGAAAATGGAGACATGAGACAAAAACTAGAGACTCTTAGGTTCATGCTATGATTAAAACATAGAGTGATCTCAGTTGACAGATGAATTAAATTATCGGTGACGTCTATCGTATTTATTGCAACTTGGTCTCATTATTAGTAGTGGTGATTATGTTGTTTGTCGCATTGTAATAAATAAGAATGGATGTCATGATATGGATTATTTTGATGCATTGGTGTAATAAGATAATTGCTAATATAATTGAAGTTTGTTGATACGAGGGATGCTATTTTCAGTAGTAAGTTGGATGTTGATTTACGATAGGTGTGATACTGATACATGTTCTTGGGAAGATTGATACAACAGTCGTTTATGTTTATCCAAAAATTCAAGCCTTTGCACTGCCACCTCTACTGCTACTGCCACCGCCACTGCCTTTCTTATCGTTACTCATTTTATTATGATTAAGTTGAAGGTTCATAGCCTTCTTCATCTTAGGATCGTCGTAATCCTCCTCATCATCTTCGTGATTTCCATCGCACAATACCTCCTCGTCCTCAACGTACCCATGAGCATCATCGTCGAACTCACCTACATCCTCAACCTGAGCTTCTTTAGTAGGATGGTTTGATTTTACTATCTTGGAGGTCATCTTGAATGGATTCTTAAAGTCCTTGAGGCTCGAAAGCTTCAGATCTTTGAACCCTTTCGCCTGCTTCTGTGGTTGCGGAGTTATCTGCTCTTTGCCACTACCCTTTTGGGCATTTCCACTACCCTTCTGCTGATCTTTAGAAAGCTCTAGTTGGAGACTTTGCAGCTTATTGGGGAGATTCTGTTTTTTCGACCCATTGGCAGACCAAAACTGCGCGTGTTTCCCACCCTTGTTGAGCTTTTCTATTAGGATCTCAGGATCCACATTCCCGATCACCGTCACCTTCTTCGCATCCGCATCGATTGTAGACGTGAAAACCCCTTCTATCTTATGAAGCACCTTCTTCACCTTCTTTTGGCATCCTTCACAGCAAAGGTTGTCCACTCGCAGATCACAACTTTGTATCTTCAAGTACTTGATGTCGTTGTCTCCTAGACTCATCCTTGCAACTCCAAATCAAATAGAACAATAGGCTGGCGAATTTGACTCCAAGAACACCTACACGGCTAGGGATATTGATGAGGAATTGCTAAGAAGGAAGAAGAGGACAAGCAAAGAGAGATCTCTGTTTTTAGATTCCTCCTTGCTCGCTCGCTCGCAGTCAGCTGCTACAATGCGATGGGAGGAAGAGAAGACACGCTTATTATATTTGTCTTTGAGGTTGTTGAGCCTTGTTAAAAAAAAATGAGTTCAATTAGGACACCGGGTCTCGTTGGTGGTGAAGCCTAATAATAACAATCAAAAACTTATTTCATTTTTGACTTATTGTTTAAACAACATTTAGTTCTCCTTTTCCCAAATGTGACGCAAACTCTACCATGGCCACCTACAAAAGCTACCTTTTCCTTTTCCTTCATTTAGTTCTTCTAGCAATAGAATGAAAGTAGCTCTAGGCCGAGTAGTTGAATCACCAACCAGACTCTCCCAAGTCTTCTTCTGTAATATGCCCAAAAGCTTTGAATAAATTATGTCGATGATAGTCTTTCTAGTTGATGCTCCTGCCAATTGAGGGTGACATTGATGCACCGCTATACTCCTTATCACTTTTTTTAATATGCACCTTACTTGTGCATATAAGTTGTTCTTTAATTATATTTATATAAAGTCATACTTTTTACAATATAGGTATTATGGTAAGGATACAAGTAATATATAAAAAAATTATTAAAAATATATTATATGAGTAAATAAATAGATGACCGTATTAGTAAATAAATAGTGAATGGGTGTATATTTCTTTATAGCTTAAAATAAAGATGACTCATCGATGCAATTTCTGACAAGTATATTACTCGATCGGAGGCTTTCGAACTGTTAAATTTACGTGTGTAATAATGTCAATTATAGTATTATTTCAACAACTTGTTTGACGGTATATACTGCAAATTCTTCCTTATTAATGATGTGATTTTTGTTAGAAGAATTGTGGGAATAAGTTTTATTTTAATACCGGTCGCGTATGTACGATTTTGGTTTGTGAGGTTATAAATGTGGAATACATTACAATCAGGTCGATTATCTGATTCTCTAGTCTACACAGAATAGTGTCAGGCTTTTTGTGGTTTTGTCCGTTTAATGTGTGTGTCGTTTTAATTGGTCTAAGGTTGTGAAATAGAAATGATAGGTTGCGAAGACGTTTGTTTTCGATTAAGAATTTTCATTCTTTTCATGCGCGTACTATTGTTCCGTTTCGCATCTCCATTGTGGTAGATGGGAGGTTGAACATGTGATTTGAGTAAGTTAGATGAAGTTGTTGTGTTTAATAAATTGGTGTTATACGGTTGACAGATGAATTAAATTATCGGCTATGTCTATCGTATTTATTGCAACTTGTTCTCATTATTCGTAGTGGTGATTATGTTGTTTGTCGCATTGTAATAAATAAGAATGGATGTCATGATATGGATTATTTTGATGCATAGGTGTAATAAGATAATTGCTAATATAATTGAAGTTTGTTGATACGAGGGATGCTATTTTCAGTAGTAAGTTGGATGTTGATTTACGATAGGTGTGATACTGATACATGTTCTTGGGAAGATTGATACAACAGTCGTTTATGTTTATCCAAAAATTCAAGCCTTTGCACTGCCACCTCTACTGCTACTGCCACCGCCACTGCCTTTCTTATCGTTACTTATTTTATTATAATTAAGTTGAAAGTTCATAGCCTTCTTCATCTTAGGATCGTCGTAATCCTCGTCGTCATCTTCGTGATTTCCATCGCACAACACCTCTTCGTCCTCAACGTACCCAAGAGCATCATCGTCGAACTCACCTACATCCTCAACCTCAGCTTCTTTACTTGGATCGTTTGATTTTACTGTCTTGGAGGTCATCTTGAATGGATTCTTAAAGTCCTTGAGGCTCGAAAGCTTCAGATCTTTGAACCCTTTCGCTAGTTTCTGTGGTTGCGGAGTTATCTGCTCTTTGCCACTACCCTTTTGGGCATTTCCACTACCGTTCTGCTGATCTTCAGAAAGCTCTAGTTGGAGACTTTGCAGCTTATTGGGGAGATTCTGTTTTTTCGACCCATTGGCAGACCAAAATTGCGCGTGTTTCCCAGCTTTCTGGAGCTTTTCTATCAGGATCTCAGGATCCACATTCCCGATCATCGTCACCTTCTTCGCATCCGCATCGATTGTAGACGTGAAAACCCCTTCTATCTTATGAAGCACCTTCTTCACCTTCTTTTGGCATCCTTCACAGCAAAGGTTGTCCACTCGCAGATCACAACTTTGTATCTTCAAGTACTTGATGTCGTTGTCTCCTAGACTCATCCTTGCAACTCCAAATCAAATAGAACAATAGGCTGGCGAATTTGACTCCAAGAACACCTACACGGCTAGGGATATTGATGAGGAATTGCTAAGAAGGAAGAAGAGGACAAGCAAAGAGAGATCTCTGTTTTTAGATTCCTCCTTGCTCGCTCGCTCGCAGTCAGCTGCTACAATGCGATGGGAGGAAGAGAAGACACGCTTATTATATTTGTCTTTGAGGTTGTTGAGCCTTGTTTAAAAAAAATGAGTTCAATTAGGACACCGGGTCTCGTTAGTGGTGAAGCCTAATAATAACAATCAAAAACTTATTTCATTTTTGACTTATTGTTTAAAAAACATTTAGTTCTCCTTTTCCCAAATGTGACGCAAACTCTACCATGGCCACCTACAAAAGCTACCTTTTCCTTTTCCTTCATTTAGTTCTTCTAGCAATAGAATGAAAGTAGCTCTAGGCCGAGTAGTTGAATCACCAACCAGACTCTCCCAAGTCTTCTTCTGTAATGTGCCCAAAAGCTTTGAATAAATTATGCCGATGATAGTCTTTCTAGTTGATGCTCCTGCCAATTGAGGGTGACATGATGCACGGCTATACTCCTTATCACGTTTTTCAATATGCACCTTACTTGTGCATATAAGTTGTTCTTTAATTATACTTATATAAAGTCATACTTTTTACAATATAGGTATTATGGTAAGGATACAAGTAATATATAAAAAAATTATCAAAAATATATTATATGAGTAAATAAATAAATGACCGTATTAGTAAATAAATAGTGAATGGGTGTAGATTTCTTTATATCTTAAAATAAAGAAGACTCATCGATGCAATTTCTGACAAGTATATTACTCGATCGGAGGCCTTCGAACTGTTAAATTTACGTGTGTAATAATGTCAATTATTGTATTATTACAACAACTTATTTGACGGTATATACTGCCAAATTCTTCCTCATTAACGATGTGATTTTTGTTAGAAGAATTGTGGGAATAAGTTTTATTTTAATACCGGTCGAGTATGTACGATTTTGGTTTGTGAGGTTATAAATGTGGAATACATTACAATCAGGTCGATTATCTGATTCTCTAGTCTACACAGAATAGTGTCAGGCTTTTTGTGATTTTGTCCGTTTAATGTGTGTGTCGTTTTAATTGGTCTAAGTTTGTGAAATAGAAACGATAGGTTGCGAAGATGATTGTTTTCGATTAAGAATTTTTTTCTTTTCATGCGCGTACTATCGTTCCGTTTCGCATCTCCATTGTGGTAGATGGGAGGTTGAACATGTGATTTGAGTAAGTTAGATGAAGTTGTTGTGTTTAATAAATTGCTGCTATACGGTTGACAGATGTATTAAATTATCGGTGATGTCTATCGTACTTATTGCAACTTGTTCTCATTATTCGTAGTGGTGATTATGTTGTTTGTCGCATTGTAATAAATAAGAATGGATGTCATGATATGGATTATTTTGATGCATTGGTGTAATAAGATAATTGCTAATATAATTGAAGTTTGTTGATACGAGGGATGCTATTTTCAGTAGTAAGTTGGATGTTGATTTACGATAGGTGTGATACTGATACATGTTCTTGGGAAGATTGATACAACAGTTTGCACTGCCACCTCTACTGCTACTGCCACCGCCACTGCCTTTCTTATCGTTACTCATTTTATTATAATTAAGTTGAAAGTTCATAGCCTTCTTCATCTTAGGATCGTCGTAATCCTCCTCGTCATCTTCGTGATTTCCATCGTACAACACCTCTTCGTCCTCAACGTACCCAAGAGCATCATCGTCGAACTCACCTACATCCTCAACCTCAGCTTCTTTACTTGGATGGTTTGATTTTACTGTCTTGGAGGTCATCTTGAATGGATTCTTAAAGTCCTTGAGGCTCGAAAGCTTCAGATCTTTGAACCCTTTCGCTAGCTTCTGTGGTTGCGGAGTTATCTGCTCTTTGCCACTACCCTTTTGGGCATTTCCACTACCGTTCTGCTGATCTTTAGAAAGTTCTAGTTGGAGACTTTGCAGCTTATTGGGGAGATTCTGTTTTTTCGACCCATTGGCATACCAAAACTGCGCGTGTTTCCCAGCCATGATGAGCTTTTCTATCAGGATCTCAGGATCCACATTCCCGATCACCGTCACCTTCTTCGCATCCGCATCGATTGTAGACGTGAAAACCCCTTCTATCTTATGAAGCATCTTCTTCACCTTCTTTTGGCATCCTTCACAGCAAAGGTTGTCCACTCGCAGATCACAACTCTGTATCTTCAAGTACTTGACGTCGTTGTCTCCTAGACTCATCCTTGCAACTCCAAATCAAATAGAACAATAGGCTGGCGAATTTGACTCCAAGAACACCTCCACGACTAGGGATATTGATGAGGAATTGCTAAGAAGGAAGAAGAGGACAAGCAAAGAGAGATCTCTGTTTTTAGATTCCTCCTTGCTCGCTCGCTCGCAGTCAGCTGCTACAATGCGATGGGAGGAAGAGAAGACACGCTTATTATATTTGTCTTTGAGGTTGTTGAGCCTTGTTAAAAAAAAAAATGAGTTCAATTAGGACACCGGGTCTCGTTGGTGGTGAAGCCTAATAATAACAATCAAAAACTTATTTCATTTTTGACTTATTGTTTAAACAACATTTAGTTCTCCTTTTCCCAAATGTGATGCAAACTCTACCATGGCCACCTACAAAAGCTACCATTTCCTTTTCCTTCATTTAGTTCTTCTAGCAATAGAATGAAAGTAGCTCTAGGCCGAGTAGTTGAATCACCAACCAGACTCTCCCAAGTCTTCTTCTGTAATGTGCCCAAAAGCTTTGAATAAATTATGCTGATGATAGTCTTTCTAGTTGATGCTCCTGCCAATTGAGGGTGACATTGATGCACGGCTATACTCCTTATCACTTTTTTCAATATGCACCTTACTTGTGCATATAAGTTGTTCTTTAATTATACTTATATAAAGTCATACTTTTTACAATATAGGTATTATGGTAAGGATACAAGTAATATATAAAAAAATTATTAAAAATATATTATATGAGTAAATAAATAAATGATCGTATTAGTAAATAAATAGTAAATGGGTGTAGATTTCTTTATATCTTAAAATAAAGATGACTTATCGATGCAATTTCGGACAAGTATATTACTCGATCGGAGGCCTTCGAACTGTTAAATTTACGTGTAATAATGTCAATTATAGTATTATTACAACAACTTGTTTGACGGTATATACTGCCAAATTCTTCCTCATTAACGATGTGATTTTCGTTAGAAGAATTGTGGGAATTAGTTTTATGCTTTGATTATAAATTTTATGCTTGAATTATATTGTGATTGCTGAAAACTTGATTTAGGAAGACCTAGACATTTAGAACCTTCCATGTGTGACTGTAAAGAATTTATTATCGGAGTCTTATGCTTAAGTGGAAGGGTCTCTTGAGCAATTATTTTCCTTTGTTTTCTTATCTGATTTAGCAACTAAGTTGCCTAAATTCTAGTTGACCCTACTCAGCTATTGAGCTTATGATCCCATCTATCCATATGATACAGATTGAACAACTTTTCTAGCTAAATTCATCAATTTTTCTTTTGATTTAGTTCCTAAATTTTCATGACCGAGACTTCTGCCCTAAATGAGCATTTAAGGGTCTTAGAGTGCAACAACTATCTTTCCTTCCCTATTGTCAAATATGAGAGTCATTTAACTATTGGTATCAATAAGGCATGACTTAGGATCCTCTAGGTAGAAATATTAAAATTTTGAATATTGATACCTTATGCAGCACTGGATGTTTAAATTTGATCCTTGTTGCAGCACTAGAAATATCATTTCTTCTAGTTACGGCTAAGAAGAAGTTTAGAGACTCTCTCCAATTGTTTTCCTATCCTACCCAAATACCAACCCAAGGTCGAAGAAAGACTTTTCTTCCTTTCCCTATAAATCCAAAACTTGGTTAGACAATATAGTCAAAGGGTAAGGTTTCTTTTCCTTGGCTTTCATTGATATTATCATCCCTTACTCTTGAATCATAATCAGGGATCGATATCATCGCATACTCAGCATTTTGTGACCTTAGGGTGTTGACCTCAGGAGTCGAATAAGCCCCAAAGTTATTGATATCACACAATTTAGTTGGCATCATTGGGGTGTATCTACTATTTTACTTCAATCTTATTCCTTTAGCCCTATCTGACAGTCATATGTAAATAGACATCACATACTTTCATATCACAGGAACTATATTATGCAATATAGATCTTCTTCCTTAAAATAGGAAAACCAAAAATCCCATGAATTATAATTGGAATTCGGCATCTGTTCCATCATTGTTATTCACTGATTTGTTTTCATCTTCTTCCTACAAATCTTTAGCAGTGATCAATTTTCAGATGTTGACCATTTTCATAATACTAACCATCCTTGAGTTGAGTGTTCTTGGGTGCATTCAAAAAGTGGTATCATCTCTGGCACTAAAGGAATTCAATTTCCTTCCATTGATAGTTAACAAATATTCCTTGGTATATTTCTCTCCCAAATCTTTGTCAGCTTTCAAAATCTTTTTGGTGATACTCTTGACTCTTTCAAGAGAGGTTCCAAATATAATCTAGAACCTCAAGGTAATGAACAATCTAGTAGGGGTTGCAAGTAAACCCAATGAACTCCTAGTGCTGAAAGTTGACATTCTTAGCATGTTAGATTAAGAGAATTGATCTCTTATTCTCTACTACCCTTTGAAGTGGGTTTTAAAATTAGTGGTCAGTTATATTATAGTGTTGACTTATAATTTATCGTGTGATGGCTTGATTTGCTAAAGTATCGATTGAAACTTGACACATCCTTCTTTGCTTCCTTGGTCCGTTGATTTCGTCTCTAGGTTGGTTCCCTCATTTCTCCCTTTCGATTCTGACTAAGAAAAAAATCCAATGCATTGGGGTTTGGGTAGCTTAATTCATAAAGGAATGTTGTATCAGTGCGATTACTTGTTAAATTAATTACCTTGGTATTATTCGATGAAATTGCACGCATGCGTAATTAGGTGTGAATGATGTTATTAAAATGTACAATAAAAATTTCCTGGAATGTTATGTCCACTGTGCCTTGACGCTACTGTTCACACATTTAGGTTGGTGGTTTATGGTTTTTGATTATGTTGACTGGAAAAAAAATATGCTTTACTGTTTTACTGATGTTGTTTGTTAAGGCACACTGTTATACTATTAGAAACTTGTTTTGTGACGAAGTTGATTTTCCTACAATATAACCATGCGTCTAACGTACATAATTGATGGATTCTGACTCTTGTGAAATTGTTTCGGTGATTTAAGTTCTCAACTTTTAGTTGTGGATAGGTTGCTAGCGCGTCTGGCAGCAACCAATAGGATTGCATTGACGTAATGTTGTTGTTGGGTTTGTTAATATTATTTAAAAATTCTAAATAAATCATTTTAATTTTAATTAATACAATTTAAATACCATCACATTTATCATAATTATTTCTTCATACATATAGCATACAAATAATCCATTTAAATCCTAAATTAACCTAAATCATCTTAATTAAATTAAGAACTCCACTTTAATATTTTTAAAAATTCTAATTAAATGAAAAAAATTATATTTAAGTATAAACATGGATTACAAATTATTTTAGATTTTTCTAACATTACTAATGCACTCAAAATCTTGTACCCAACCTAAAATAATTCAAAAATCGTGCTTAAAATTTATTAAAAATTCTAAATATATTTCTCAAGACTCAAAACTCAGACAAGTCCTAGCAATGTTGAACCTGCTCGAATCGGTTGTAAAGTTGTGAAAAACAACGAAAACCATGCTAAATCACTGTTGAACCGACTTTGAACCGGACCGAACCGGATTGAACTGCTGAACCGGACCGCCGCACGCATGTAGCACACGTGATCCGCCTCTTCCTCTCTGCTTGTACTCAGTTCAACTCCACCGCACGCCGCCGCCGATCAATGCCTGTTCGTCGTTGCTCCACTGCCGCAGATGCACTGGAACAATGCGCACAGCCTATCCTCACCTTCCTCTACCCACCGGCCGCCTCTTCTTGCCGCTGGTAGGGCTCAGGAACGCCCACAACCACCGTGCAACAAATTCTTTGCCGCTCGCCTCAAATCTCTGTCCACAGCCATCGTCGAGCCCTCACCGCAGCTGCTACTACTTCAATACGACTCTACTGAGTCATATCGACCTCTCCGCAGTGGGAGGGAAAGCTCGCCGTGCTCCTCGCCGGCGGAATCGCGGCGAACAAAGAAGCCCTTCTGTTCGCCGCCCCTTTCACGATTTCGGCTTGCCAAAACCACGTCCTTCGCTCGCAGCCTTTAACATTGACGCCCAGGTCCGATCACCACCTCGCCCTATCAAATCACGACCTGTCGAAGCTTTGATTGCTCCCGCTGTCATCGCCAATCCAGTGAGTCGCCCACTCACTCGACTCGTCCGCCCGACTCGCTACTTTGACTTGCCCGCTCGCTACACGTGCGTTGCACATGCAGCAACAGGTTTTTTATTTTTTTTTTCTTTTCCTTTTTCTTATCTTATTTTTGGTAAATAAATTAAATTATCATTTACTAATAGGATATTATATTATTTCAGTATAGTTACATCATCTTACATAAATTTTGCTCCTTATAACTTGTTTGATAGCATCAATAGTAATGTCAACTCACCTTCTAGGAAGGGTATTTGAGCATCACTACTATATCATGTGCTACAAGTCATAAAGAAGTAAATATAATAAAAATGAATATCTCAAAGAGCACTAGTATTCTAAGCTAAGCATAAGACAGCAAACTCTCTTATTTTTTCTTTATCCAGCCTAGTAAAAATTACTATCTTGATATGTCGAAGAAGGATCACTTCATCTCTTACTTGTTGCTTAAATAATCTCCAGTTTCTCTCTTCCCAAATGTGATATACAAACTCTGCTATCACCACCTGCATAAGCTGTCCTTTCAATGTTCTCCTTTTAACTATTCTAACAGCCATATTAATTGTGGTTTCCCATGTAATTTGTCTTAAAACTTCTTCATTTCATTTCAACAAATCACTCCATATAGTCTTGCTATATTTACATTCATTCAGCAAATGTTCTAAGGTTTCTATTGCAGTTAAACATAGCTGACATCCTCCTTCTATTTACATGCCCCGCTTGAGTAATTTATCTACTGTCATTAATTTTTGATGCAAAGCAAGCCAAAGAATGAAGGTAGCTCTAGGTCTAGCTGTAGAATCACATATCAAACTTGTCCAATTTTTCTTTAGCAATGTACCCATCAATATATTATAAATTGCACTTATTGTGATTTTTCTAGTTAGTATTATTGCCAGTCGGGGATGGTATTGTAATACCTCTCTACTCATCATCACTTTCTTCAATATCCAGCTTGTTTGTTTGGGTAGAGTCATAGTATGAATATTTTTATTTTTTATATAATAAGTGTGTACCCATTTTATCTATAATTTATCTTTCTTCATCTGCATATCCCAAAAGAGCTTGAAGATTGCTGCCTTATTACATAAGTCTAGTCTTAGTAAGTTAAGTCTTTCGGCTGACTTTGGTGTGCAAACTTTATTCCAGGCTATTAAGGCCTTCCTACTAGTCTCAACTAATCATGTCCATAAGAATGTCCTGCAAACTGCATCCATCATTTTGATTATTTTTTTGGGCAATATGAATAATTGTGACCAATAGCTTTGCACTCCAAATAACACTGACTTTATAAGTTGAACTCTTCCTGCATATGTTAGCAACTTGGCAGTCCAACTTTTAAGTCTAACCATCATTTTGTCAAGCAGTACTTTACATTCTGTAATAAATAAGTCCAACTTTTTCTTATATTATTATTTATTTATATTTTTTTCTTTTTATATTTATCCAATTTATTATTTATTTTATTTATTTTTTATATTTAACTGATAATTTTCATTCTCTTATTATTATAATATTTATTTATCTATTTCATTATTATTTATTTAATATTTTTCTTTACTAATTTTTATTATTTATTTTATTTATCTATTATTTTATTATTATATTAATATTTTTTATAAAACATATGTTTACATATCGGCTATGTTTAACTATAGTAGAAACCTTAGAGCATTTGCTAAATGAATGTAAATATAGCAAGACTATATGAAGTGATTTGTTGAAATAAAATAAAAAAGTATTAATACAAAATAAATAAAAAAACCACAATTTATTTAGCTGCTAGAATACATAAATGAAGAATATTGAAAGGACAGCTTATGCAGGTGGTAATAGCAGAGTTTGTGTATCACACTTAGAAAGAGAGGAACTGGAGAGTATTTAAGCAACAAGTAAGAGATGAAATTGTCCTTCTTCGGCATATCAAGATAATAATTTTTAATAGGTAGTGATAGCAGAGTTTATGTATCACATTTAGGAAAAGAGGAACTGGAGATTATTTAAGCAACAAGTAGGAGATAAAGTGGTCCTTCTTCGGCATATCAACATAGTAATTTTTATTAGGCTAGATAAAGATAAAATATGATAGTTTGTTGTCTTATATTTAACTTAGAATACTACTACTCTTTTGAGATGTTCATTTTTAATGTATTTACTCGTTTATGACTTATAACATATGATATTAGTATACACAAATACCCTTTCTAGAAGGTGAATTGAGGATTACTTTTGATGTTATCAAGCAAGTTATATGGAGTAAAATTTTTATTTATGATGATATAACTATACTCAAATAATATAAAATTTTATTAGTGAATGATAATTTAATTTATTTAGAAAAAATAAATATATTTCTATTTACTTGTTATATTTTTTTGGCATGATATTTTATTGATTTTAATTCGAAGTTAATTTTAAATTTTTATTACAATTACTGTCGATCCCTAAGATAGATAACCATCCAAACTTTTCTACTATGATCGTCGAAATGTTCGTTGATAACACTACTATTATTGTTGTGATCGTACCAAGTCCAAAAATAAATATTTCTTTTCTTCTTCTTTTTTCCTTTAGGTTGAGTTTGAGTAGGGTTTTTCAACCGTCCATCCCAAGGAAGTAGTTTTGATCTCAATCATTCATTCCATTTAATTAAATGAACTTGGGCCAGCTGTCTAGTTAGCGGGTCAATTGTTTTTTTTGGTTCACCTCCATCTCTCGGTATGACTCGGATTTAATTAATTTAAAGGGTCCGTTAAATTCAACTTTAATTTTGATAAGTTTATTTCTATTTCAACCTATTTTAAGCTAATTTAGTACTGTGTAATTCTAATTTTAAATGGTCTAAGAAGTCAACCACATTTAACTTTGGTCTACTTAGTTTAGTTTAGCCTAGTACATATCTTATTATACCTCTAAGATTAGGAACATGTCTAGACAATACTCACCCAATCTAAAATATATAACAAGAGGCGCTAAAGTGGAGGATAACACATGGACCCAGAAATCTTAAAAATACATGATAAGACTTCAACTAATAAAAATGTATAGATCTAATAGAGAGTTCAATCATTTATGAATGAGTATATTTGTAGGAGATAAGGTTGATGCTAGCCATAAGTTTAGTAATACTAAGGAGATTTTAAAAATAATTAGAATATTCTCTCACATAAATCTAATAATATTAAGTCTAAGTAGAAGAGGTAATTGGTACTAAAGTGCTATCTATCATCTGACCCGTAGAAAATAGTGATTGAGGAATTTTACAAGTTCTAATAATATCACATTTTTCCTTCGTATGTTTTTATCATTCCTTAATTAAGAAGCTTCCACACTCTATTTTTAGCATGCCTTTTAAGTAAATTTCATAAATTAATATAATATTATTTGTACTTACATTCGTCTATAATTTTTAAGACCAGAATAAATAACTGAAAAATAGTC
Source organism: Thalia dealbata (assembly GCA_030544415.1). Taxonomy (NCBI): domain Eukaryota; kingdom Viridiplantae; phylum Streptophyta; class Magnoliopsida; order Zingiberales; family Marantaceae; genus Thalia; species Thalia dealbata. The sequence goes on along the minus strand of CM060454.1, from coordinate 29,583,218 downwards.
CACATAATATTCTCTAAATCATAATCGAATTTTAATAAAAATCATATCTACTTGTACCATTTTTTATGAGAACTTATCGTATAAGATTTATATCATCAAAGTTATTTGTAATGTCGTACGTATTGCCTTGGAAGATCAATTCGGTACATAGTTGTTCATATCGGATATGATCCAAAGCCTCTTGCATTATAAAATAGTTCTTATATTTCACATCCCTAGATTATACTGCATATAAATAATCTATTCATACTGCAATTCTCCATCGCAATTGAGTAAGATATGATTATACGACTTAGAATATTATTTTACGAAGAGCTGGAAGAATATATATTGCACTGGGCTTATATTCCACAACTCATTCGAATTTTACAACAAGGCCCAAAGTCTTAAACAGGTGAAATGAATCCAATGTTAACTTTAAAAAAAAATATTATGTTTAAATATAGATTCACATCTTTATCTTTCATTTTAAAAAAATTTAAGAATTTTTTTCTTATAAAACATTTTCAGTAATTTTTTTAATTTGGTTATTTTTGTTAAAAAAATTATAATTTTTTATTTGATAAATTTTGTTTTAAGGTGGATGTAGATTGATCTATTTTTAGAGTTCAATATTTATGACTTTACGATTATATTTTTAATTTTTTTAAGACAATCAAGTTAGAAAATCTGAGAATAACTTTAGAACTATTCTTGAATTCTTAAGAACTCTTGATCTAAATTCTTATAAAAGACTAATAAAATATTTTTAAAATAGACAGCCAAATAACTTCCTAACAAAATTCTTTTCTTACCATAATAAAAATTCTTAAAACTTTTTGCCAATCAAATATGGACCTATTTATAAAAATTAAATATACCAAATAAATATTTATCTAATTAAAAATTCTTTATAAATTTTTTTAAACTAAATATAGTCCTTGTTTTTCCTAATTCAATAACTATAAAAAAATTATAAATCATTTGACGGAAAAAATATTGCCTAATGGATTCAATTCAAAATCTGTTCTCTGACTTGCAAAGCAATCAATGCATACATGTGGCTGAAACATCTTGACTGGAGCTAAGGGTGGTGAGCATAATATTATCTGAATAAAATCTTACGGTGGCTTGTCCTTTATCTCCTGCATTAAAGATTCTTATGATGGATGTAGGAATATTTGTGGCCTGCATGGAGAATGATGCTTTGCTAGAGATGTCACCTTCCTTTGATATGGTGTGCATCAGGTCTCAATCTTCTGAAGAAATCAACCACACCAGTAACCCCCTCCCACTGCTAGATTCTGCATCACAAGCATATCTATATAAAAATGTCGAAGCCATGAGCCAAAAGTCAAAGGGTTTCGGCATCTGGCTGTACATTTTGCTTAAAGGAGCTATTCCTCTAGGAGATGCCCGAGTGGTTCAGATCAAAACACAAATTTGAACTGTAATTATAGGATTTAAATTTATGTATTATTGTACCTGCTTTTATAATCAAAAATTGATTAGAAAAGTAGGATGCTTTGATTGATGATTGATCAGAAGTGACATGTGGATAAGTTAAGCACCTCAGCCCATGTCAGCGTTAGAGGTTGAGGGTCTAGCGGACTTGCCAGGTCAAGAAGCATCTCAAAACCGTGACTTGATCTTCCCTGATTAGTGCCTCTGGCGAGCTACATCAAATCGCATCTCAATCTTCCACAATTCAGCCTTAAATTATGGGGGAAAAAATCAAAATAAATGAAATTCAGTTGGATTGATTCTTGAAAAGTATGAAGATGGGGAGGGATTAAACATACTAATTCCAGTCTGCAACTGTGCAAGTTGCTGCAAAGTAAGCATTCAACCATGTGATGTATATCCTTTTTTTTCTTTTTTTGGAACCATGTGATGTATAGTTGCTTCACGGAAAACTCAGTTTGATTTTGTCTTTTTGGTTGACCAAGAACACCCAGATTTCTGAATAATCTGCCACTTCTTGAAGAAGAAACTTATTCCATGACCATCTTCTGCAAATGGATCAGCTAAGACCTGCAAGAATACTCCTTCTCGTCATTGCAAAAATAGTGATTAATGCTTGCATCTTGATTCAGTCACATCTCCTAGCTTGTGAAAGAGATCGAGTATCTTCTCCATGAGTAAAGCAGAGAGAGGAAAAAAGCATGTTCTTTGAGTATGATGCTCAAAGAATCCTTGATTGATTTTGGAGACAAGAAAGGAAACTTCAAAGACATGGAACTATTATGGTTGACTTCTCATGTATCCAAAGGCTACTTGTCAGCTTCACCTTGAGATTTGTGAGTATGAGGGCAATGCTGAAGAAAGTTTTCATTTCTTGTATTGTACTGTGATAAAAAGGATAAAAGAGGAGGAGGAGGAGGGGGAGGGGGTTGGTGGGGGGTTGGAACCCTTCAAAGAGTAGATGCTGTGTTTAGGCCCATGTTTGACTCCTCATGTAACCAAAGGCTACTTGTCAGGTTTACCTTGTGAGTTGAGCATGAGGACATTGCTCAAGACAGCTTTCGTTGCTTGTGGTGAATTGTGATGACAAGCATTGGGGGTAGGGCAGCCCCTACTTCACTACAGAAACAAAAAAAAAATATTTCTCTCATTTTTATTCTTTCAATTCAGGATTGTCTTGGATAGATATCGATCCCAAGTGTTCTAAGCATTATGCATTCTACGAATAGGCATCAAGAATTCTCACCAATGCAGGAACAAAACATGTTAGAACTGCATAATGAGCAATTTGAACTACTTATTTAAAGCTAGATTCCTTAAGATGGAATGGATGTTTACTTACTGTTAGATTCTTTATGATGAAAATGAATGCAAGCTAGGTTGTCATTTCTATTTGTGCATTCGTCACCATATTGTAGGTCAATCAAAATCACGAAAGGTTACCACATTTAGCAACACTAGAGCACAAAAGGAAGAATCAGTAATAAATAATGCATTAATAACTGAGAAAAGAATTGCTTCCCAAATAAACAAATCATTTGCAAAGATTTCATAAAAAGCAAGTTATCAACAATCTGAAAACTACATATAAGCATCAATATTCGGCAGAAGGTTAAACTCTTATTTAACAACCACTGAAGACATTATGTGGAACTTATTTTTTACGTGTGTAACAGATCATTGTGATATGCATTTCCAATGTGCTCCATAGTACTTGAATAATTTGTGGTGATACCAAAAATCTTATGTGCATTGACTTTTAAATCCAAGTGATCCATAACTCAGCTTGAACATAAGATGCTAAACTTAAAAGTCAATGCATCAGAGAAGCCAACCTGTTCTCCAATTCTTACATTGTTACAAAACCATCATTTTCAGCTAGACAGAGTGGAGATAAAAAGATGGGTATCTAAAGATGCCAACAATATCTTAGTACTTGGTTTCATCGTGTTCTCTAAAACTTGAACAATTTAAACTGTTAAGTCTAAGTGATCCATACCCTAGCTAGGACATAAGATGCTAAGCCTAAAATTCAATGCATAGGAGAAGTCATCCTATTCTCTCCTTCAATTCTTACAATGTTACAGAACCATCGTTTTCAGCTAGCACAGAGTGGAGATAAAAAGATGGGAATCTAAAGATGCCAATGATATCTTAGTACTTGGGTTTCAGTTGGTCCGCAACATGCTCGATAGCTTGCTGGGATCGATCTACATCCATCGATTTGCTGCCAAATAGCCAATATATTCTCCTCAAAATAAAATTCTCGTTTTCAAACATCTCCGGTGACCTCATGCTAATCTCCCAAACAAATAAAGAGGGAATTCAGACCTTATCAAAAATGCAACCCACATTTCGGCATCAAAAATTTATCCCTCACTTGGGTCTTATCCATGCACCAGACTAAAAAGGAAAAGGACAATTATCCAATTCCTGCCGGTACCAACTTGATCTAAAACAAGAGGTGAGCACAGACACTGGTAGGGCAACGCCAGTGTCTCTTTTCCTCACCGGGGCATTCCATCAAATATCTGGTGGTCATGCACTTTGTTTTTTTTTCCTAGTTCCACTACCTAAAATTATTCCACAAACGATGGCAACTTTTGCAACCTATATATAAGCAATCCACACAAGTCAATCACTTCAAATCACAAAGCAAAAAACAACACAAGCACAGCAGTCAAGATCAAAAACCTTCTCGGGCAATGGACAAGGTGATGAAACTGGCGTCCCAGAGGGCGGTCGTCATCTTCAGCCTGAGCTCGTGCTACATGTGCTACAGCGTGAAGAGCCTGTTCCACGAGCTCGGGGTAAGCGCGGCCGTGCACGAGCTGGACGAGGATCCGAGAGGGGCGGAGATGGAGAAGGCGCTGATGAAGCTGATGGGGAGGAGGTCGCCGGTGCCAGCCATATTCATCGGGGGGAGGCTAGTCGGATCCACGGACAGGATCATGTCGCTGCATCTCGGCGGCAATCTGGTGCCATTGCTGAGGGATGCAGGTGCTCTGTGGCTCTAACAGCTCTACGTGCCCTAATTTTTGTACGAAGGAAAAGAGACGAATGCGGCGTTGGAGAGGAGGATATATATATATATACACAGAGAGAGAGTAAACATCGAAGAGCAGCTTGCGCTTTATATATTTCTCAGTTTGAGGTGTTCATAATATATAACATCCATGAACAGTAATATATATAAACTTATATGTACATGTGAATGGTTTTGAGGCAGAGTTCCTCAAAACTGCAAGATATTTGACTACAGAGGTCAGACAAAGAAAGTTTTTAGAAAACTATTTTGATTTGGTTTTACGTCAATGTAAATATGTAATTACAAAGATGGCATCTTTAACATGAAGAACACCAGTTAGTTTAAAGTAATTTATGAAATATAATTTTTAGAAATTAATTAAAATAAAAATTATATTACATCAGCACAATTAGACTAAAATTCTAATTTATTATGATATACTATTAATATTAGAGTAAAGATTTTATTAAGATGGAGGATTGACTACAACATATTCTGAATTAATCTGCTGCTCAAGAGATAATGATTTAGATTGTTAGGATATCTGGTGGAAAAATAAATTGCTTTCCACCTTATATAGAATAATTTTATCAACATCAATTATTAGGGTAGGAGTAGTACGTACTGAGGAAGGAAAAGGGCACGAGCATTAACTACCAACTTGGTTCTCCAAATATTATATCTTATTCTCTTGAAGTTGAAATTTTATTTATTCATCTGCTCGTTGTGATAATTTAAGTGATTGGGATAATAATAATAATAATAGAGAAAAATGAATCAAATTGAGTGCAATGATGGGAATAACTCGCAATAAGAATCACTTTGCAGTCTTTTCTAAAATGACTGGTCATGTGAAGACGTTGATTGTGGGATTTTATTCAGATACTCCACGTTAACTGGAATTTTCACATCCCATCAGCACATGGATTACTATTTTTAGTCAATGATAATCCAATCAATCAGAGTTTAATTTGTGGAAAAAAAAAACCCAGTGCTAAGGTAAACATGTGCTTGGTTAGAACCACCTCCAAATCTCAAGTTACACAAGAATCCTGCAGGATTCAGCAGCACTCGATATCCAAATCACTGAAAATTATTATAAAAAAACATTATATGCTTTTTGAATGAACATATCCGAGCAACTGGAAGTGTTAGAAGCTCAATATGACAAGCAAGGAGGAGAAATAAGGTCACAAACTAACCATTATGGCCTCACTAGGTCTGATGGATTAGAAGACAAACAAGAGCATACCTTTGAACAACACAATTTAATGCATGAAACGAACTATAATAACCTATCTTCATTTTTTTTTTAATAGGAGAAATACACACACAACAGACTGCAAGCAGCAGTTCCAACTACAATCCTGCTGCAACCCGGTGGAAGGGACGTGCTCTCAATAAGAACGACAAATTTGACAACAACTCGCATGAGATTCTAATGTTACATATACTCCACCATTTCAACTCAGTGGTTGAAGTATGCCTTACGAGAATGACTCTTCTTCCGGCTCTTCTTCTTCCTGCAGTAAGTTTTCCCTGTTGTCATGGGCCCAAAAACCACGTACATCCATGAGCATGCTGGCAACGGTGCCACCTTGCTTACAGGAAAGTAGATCAGCGAGTGTGATTCTAAGAGGGTCAGCTGGTTTGACCATGTCCCAGATTTCATCTCTCACATCCTCAATGCATAGCTCGTAGTTTCCGCCCTCGATCCACTGCTGATGCACATCTCTGGTAAAGGAAAAAAAAAGAACATTGTGGGTAAGATTAGTTTCATGGCAGCAAACAACAAGATGAGAGCCAAAAACTAGACCAGACATGCTAAATTGCAGATTTCCATGGCTCAGAAGTTGACACCTCGATATTTCCTATATCTTATAATTAGAGTTTGCAAGCAGATGGCTACTTGTTATTAGCATGTACCTTACATGCACATGGCTTATCTAAACTCATTTAGATAAATGGAACACGTGTAAAGTACGTACATTCATAAACAAGATAGGATGCTACGGGTGAACTTCCAACATATTCATATATATGTAGAGATGAGGGTGACAAACACCTGAAGAGTGTGTGAATATCTGCTGTTGTCAGATAACCCCGTCCTTGGAGATCAAGACATTTGAACAAGTATGTTAGTCCTTCAGGCGTGTCCTTGTTTTCCAGGGCCAAGACAAAATCTAGAAAGCTCTCAAAGTCCATTTCACGAGAATTACCCCCTCCAGCTTTACTACGACGTACATGCTCATCAAAAACTGTGTGGAGAACATTTCATTAAGTGAAAATAGCATGCTATAAGATGCATGCATTTTATGACAAGAACAAACAGAAAGTCATAACTGAAGCAAAGCTCAAAGAGGTGTTCCGATTTTACAATCTTTTGTTACAAGATAAAGACGAACCTCTCTCAATAAAAATTTGGGTCAGTGTTCCATCTGCATAGTCTTTGAGCTCTTGCTTGTTTAATGTTCCATTCTTGTCTTTGTCTAAAGCAAGGAACATATCTGCAGAATGGTAATAGAAAAAGTGAAGTGACCAAAAAGAACATATAACTCCATTACTGCCCCTAAACCAGCATGAGCATCAGGAAAAAAGCCAAAAGAAAATTATTATGGAATGATAGTTGCAAGTACGTAACCTAGAAAGTGAAAAAAAAAAGGTACCTAACCTAGAAAGCCCTTTACTCATTCTATACATGTTATTATCAGCTTAAATGACTTGCACCATAACATAACTTGTGAGACAAGAGAACCGCCCTATTCATTCCATATAAGTTCTTATCAGCTTAAATTACCAGCACTAGTACATTGTACAATACTTTCCACATTGTATAATACATGCAGACTCAGAAGAAAAAGACATGAGCAGGGACCAAATAGTACTCTAGAACTATGAAGTATTAAATTTATGAACCACATTCATACATCTAGAATATCTATATACCTATCACAGTCTGGTTATTAGAATTGAAATGCTTAAATGGATCTTGGTGGGAATGATTAATAATACTTGAAGAATGAGGAGAAGAGCTTAAGACTGGTTCATGCTTGAAAAACACGGATGTCATGCAACAGCATTTAGAGCTTGAGTAAAAACCTTAAAAGCATAAAATCCATTAGTAAACTTGTCATTGTATCTTCAGTTAGCAACAAATAGCTACCAAAAAATCTAACTATCAGGCTATGCTACGCCACACAAAAAAATAAATAAATAAAATAGAAACATAGAATACAGGCAAACAATGATAATAGGAAAACAAAAATCAGCAATGTATTAGTATACCACATATCCGTTGTGCAGAAGTCAAAGAAAACCAGTTCTCTGCCTGCTCTATGTCAGGAACTTCTTCTTCACTTTCCTGAAAATAAAAAAACTATGAGTGAGATCGTATTCCTCATAGGGAACTAGATGTGGCGTCCAACAAACCTATACTCCTCAACCCAAGAAAAGTGAAATTGTAAACTTAGATGTCTTACATGTCAGGAAAATATTTAACGCTTTAGTACTTAAGGTTCAGCTAAAACCACAGATCAGAAGTCCATCCATGCTTGTTTCAACAAATGACTCAATGCATGAGAGTCCGGCCAATACAGCACATCAACTTTAATTTTTAAATTTAAGGATATCATACATTAACCAAGTAATTTCTTAGTGTTTGGTTTTTTGGTGCTTTGGCTTTTTGAACATTTTGATGATACTGTTTATACTTACTATATACATATACTTTTACACTTTTTTTTACATCCCTTTGAATGATATATTGTATCGTTTCAGATTGGTGAAATGAATATAATGCTATCTTTATAAAAAAAATACATTAACCAAATAATTAGTTTTAGTTTAATTTTGTTCAACTTTTAAGTTTTGATTTGAGTTGAACTTAATTTTATTGGCAAAATAAAATCGAAGCTTTATTTTATACTTATAAAATTTTAATTTGAACCAAACCTGATTTCATTTTGACATGCTCAGCACATGAATTAGAAAGAAACATCGTAATATAATAGTAACATAAACTATATTGAGTAAAGCAAGGGAAACATGCTAATGAAAAATAGGAATAAGGACTGCATTTAGTAAAGAAAACAGAAAATAATAAAATAGGAAGATATACTATAATTGGGGTTTGTTTGTGCTGAAACAAATCTTTTATAAAATTAAAATTTATTGTAAACATGATAATATTTATTTAGTAGGATAGTATAAAAACAAATATCATACGTAGAATATTAGAAGAAATATTTACCTAGGAATTATTTCAGATGTGGAACGAATGCACATGGTAGAAGAGATGGGAAGACACATGGCCTCATCAAGTGTGTTTATTTGTATTATACTACAGTAATAGATCTAACCTTCTTGTTTAATACTCTATTTGATATTAGTTGCATATCATAAGATGACTGATACATCAACACTAACACAAAACTCCACAATCTCCATAAGAGAGACACCTGAATAAATTGATCTCGATTTATAATATTTCTAAAATTGCAGAAATTATCTATCAAGGCCAGGAAAAAGAAGGCAAAGGTGCAATTGCTAAGTTTCCAATATCCGGTGGTGCATACAACAAGAAAGCTTCAATCTTTTGCCTTAGTTCTCCGGGAGATATCTAAAGACCAAAGAAAAGAAAGGACTTGAAAAGTATATCATGAAATCATGACAAGGCATGCTAGTCTGTAATAATGGATCGATGCAGGATACTGTCATGAAAAGAGCAACCCAATCAAAACCAACTCACCAGAACTTTCAATTAAAAAGGGGGCCTTCAGCAAAACTTACCTGTGACATATTGATAAACTCTAACTGGAAATTTTCATACGGCAAAGCTGTGCTAGCTATTTAATGTTATTGACGGAAACAAGCTAAATAAGAAAATTAAAAACTCTGTTCTCAATTGCTTCATGTTAGCAATACTTGATGATATACACCACCATGTAAATTAAAAACTCTGTAAAATATTGCTAATTTCTCACAATGAAACATATTGCTAATTTCTCACAATGAAACATAGTTATGTCAATGCTAACATATGTTAGTTGTTTTTTTGAATTTAGTGAGTCTTGAACCCATAACCTCCAATATAGTTTAGCCTGATGAGCGTGCACTTTGTACACTAACATATCTTAGTTGTTGATGATAGAAGAACTAAGAAACAAAAAACAACCAAAACACAGTAGGAAAAGCACAACCTGATGCAGTTCCATGAGCTCCTGCAGACAATTGCTCAGAAGCACCTTCTTTATGCATGATTTCCCTACAGTTCAAGTAAATCTTCCTTAGGATTATCAATATTTTTTAACAATTTTACAAAAAACTCAGAAATTATTTTTTTTTTGAACTTGGTGGTATTGAACCCACAACCTCCAGTATAGAACTCAATTGCTCTAACCAGAGGAGCGTGCACTTTGTATACAACTTAGAAAATCATCTTGAAACATAGTACAATTAGTATACAGGTTAGAGAAACAAACCTCGTCTATGAGGGTCACAAAAGAAGAAGAATTTCCGTGCAGCTATTCGACAATACATTTGAACAAAGGCTGCCGGCATGTCACGGAGTTGTGCCAGATTAGGAATAAGACCTCTTATATAAGCTTCCATTTCCTGTAATCAGCAGTTCCAATTGCAGTAGAAAAATCAAGAAATTTGAATGTAAGACATATCAATATTTCGAAGTTGAATGCATTTATACATGAGGTTGGAGGAAACCATCAGAATCCTCGTCAAGCTCGCTCATATCAATTCTTGCCTGGGTAAGTGAAACCTGATGAAAACAACAGTTTCACATATTCGATGATAAATTTTCAAAAGGTGAAAATGTAAAAATATCACAAAAAATATTTTAATGATAGTTCCTTCACCGAACTGGAAATATATTTTGATAGAATTACTACCAGAAGTTATATTGAGAGTTTATACAATCCATAATTTGTTTCAGATTTTTGGAAAAAAACTGTTCAACAGTGAAGAAATGAATGCTACCGTCCGCATCACATAAAGATAGAAAGGCAGGATTGCTATTCTTCCAGATTCATCCTTTTCAAACTTCATGAAGTTTGATGGGCTAAAAAATCTTCGACATTTTTGACCAATTTGCTCAGTGCAAAGAGCAGCAATATGACAGAAATCCTCATAGTTCATCTGTAGGAAGAGGTCAAACAAGAAATACAATTACCAAACAAACATATATAAACACAAGCCATTAAGCTGAAGCCAGCATACATGGGTCAATGGTTCATATAACCCACATTATAAATCTACTGCAAATAAGAAATAGCATTTTAATTGTGAAAACCACTAGATAGTTTTACTTAAAATCCCACACAAATATTTTTCATTGAGCTGTAACACCATTAACCAGGAGAGGCACAGATCTTACTACGAGGATTATAGATGAGTTCCCTAATCTTGGGGCTCATTGTTTCTCTAATGTTATTAGAACATGTGACTCCAAGATGATGTATACTCCAGGAGCCATAAGTAGGAACCTTGTCCACCTAAGCTGTATTTTTTAATGTTATCCAGTTGAATTTACTTTGAAGGATAAGATTCATTTTTTGATAAGCTTAGTCTCTATCCAAGATAAGATGCCATCTTATCAGACGATATGTTGTAATGACTTACCTCATAATCCTTAAGCTAGCTTTAACTACAATATTTAGTCAGGTCTAGATGTTATAAAAAAGTTCACGGCTATCGTAATAGAATAACCACATGTTTGTACAGGTGATAAAGGGGTTCTGATATTATTAGTTAATATTTTGATACTTAAAAAGATATGTGCTTCTGAAGACTATGACCCATACTCAAAACCTCAAACGTACTTGGTTAATTCATGCATGGACACAAGGAAAAGGCTAAGAGTGGCTAGGTTTGAATAAATTCTACCCATATAATTTTTAATAACTATCTTGCCACTCAAGAGATGGCAACCAACCTTCTCATCATAGAGACTAGAAGGTATCTAAGAAATGCGCATACATATAAGCTGCCAGATACCAGAATATGGATAGCATCAGAAGTACATGTACAGCATGTTTAACTAAAAAATTTGAGATGCATGTGTACCTTTTCAGCTCCTGTAGCATCGTCAATAACACAATTTTCCCTTAAGCAAACCCACATGCCATCTAGGTCATCAGCATTCAATAAAAGTTCTGATTGCTTCTGCACAAGGAAAATGCATATAAATTGAAATTGATTTCACGTGGGTACCATCAGCACCTCATAAAACAAGCATGTCAACCGAACAAGACAAGATTCAATAAGAGCAACTAAAAGACAGATGATCTTTATGGTCAATACCTTCAGAAACCGATACTTTGCCAATCTTTGAACTCTTTGACTGATTGATCCTTCTTCAGGTTTCTGCTTTACGATAAATAATATATTAAACAAACTTGTATGTCAAAAGGACAAATTAGTTTGTAAATGGAAAGAAAGGGTGGTGTATCCTACTTTTCAAGTGAAAAAATTAAATCAGCAAGCTAGTAGCATATGTACTTCTCAGAACTGCATATAACAGAAAAAGGACTGAGAATACAACCCAAACAAATAAACCAACATGCCTTTTTGTAGAAGCTAGGTATTGAGCCAGCTTCAGCATTTTTCTGTTGCCGCTCTTTAAAAATCTCAAGCAAGATCCTCTTTGTTTCCAGTTCTGCAAATTAAACTGACTATTTATGCCAAAAAATTTAACTCCCATGCTGCGACCACACAAAAGAAAATAAATAAATAAATAAGATTTTTAAGTAAGTGGTGTACATGGGCAATCTGACCATATATCGTACACATGGATCATTCACCTAATGGTCAGACAGGTTAACATCTATATCTTAACCATTAGAATTGTTTTTTAAACCTGTAACATAATTAAATAGTGATTTTCTAACCTATATGGTTATAACTTTGTAAAATTAGCTAACAAGATGCAGGCTGTAGGCTGCTGTTATGGTAACTTATTTAAAATGAAAAGAAAAGCTCCAGCAGATTCTCCTCCTCTGGTTTTGTTCTGCAGCTACAGTTCAGGATGACATGCTACCGTTTTAGGCCAGTAGAGATGGAGACACTGGGATTTCAGACCTTTAAAGCTGCATTTTGCAACAAGGTACCAGCTAGATTCTGATGCTTTGAAGCATCTGGTAATTAAGATTTAAAATCTGAAATAGGATGATGTAGCTTTCAGATTCTTAAGAACAGCTCCACCTTTGGTTCTTTGTTGTTGTTTAGAGTCTAATAGAAACTAAGACTATAAATTGTTGATTCTGGCTTGTTCTTTGCTTCCAAGAGAAAAATACGTATATGTGACAGCCATAAAATTCATCCAAATATGCAAGATAATTAGCTTGATTAAAATGATGCAAAAATATGTAATCAACGAAACAAAAAATATTTTCTTAAAGCATGTCAAGTTATACTTTTTCATTATGGGGACAAGAAAATTTATCATCAAACTGGTAATAAGTAAACTACAAAATTGAAAACAGGCAAGAAAATTAGGATGCGTTCCATCACTTTTATCGGAAGCATACTCGCCTAGTCAAATGCACTCTATTCACACATATGCCCTAAATCTAGCCATTTCAACAACAATGCAATTCATATGTTAAAATATACATAATTGAACATATTGGTGATAAAAAATTTGGCACAGTTAATGGAACTAATTATTTGTAAAAAAACTCATTATACCATAATGGCAGATTTATTAATAAAGTTGTCTGGTTGGTATTAAAGTTATATTGCCCATGAAAATATTCGAGAAATTGCTTAGTTTGCAGGCACTCGTAGCCGGTTGCAAGAGTTTGGTGGCTTACCAAAATGTTTATGTGAATATTTTCCAGATTCCTTGATACAGAACAAAATTCAGTTTCGTTCAATAAATCCATCATCGTATACGCGGCTACCTCACTATCCCGATTCAATGAAGCGATCAGATTTAAGGTTACAGCTCAAGACATTAGGGCTTTGGCCAGAGACATAATCACAAACAACCAAATTTGCAAGAACGTACAAATCATAAATCAACATTTCTCTATTTCGTAGCTAAAGAACAAAATCAAATACGCCCACAATTCAAATTCCGGAAGAGGAGACTGTTCCAGCGGAAAGCGGAAAACTGCAAGAGAACTGCAGAAATGGGAGAGGGTAACTGACCCATGAGAGCCTCCGAGCCAAGGCCAGCACCGGATCCTACGAAGTGGCGGAGGTTGCGGACCCAGGGCATGGATGATGCGGACGGGATCTTCCTGGGCGCTGCGGCCTCGTGGCCGCCGCCCCCTCCTTCTCCATCGCTGGCGCCGCTGTACATTGGGTCAACGGTCGCCGCCTGTGCCGCCGCCGAGATGATTGGTTACCTGGGAGGACGTGCTATGCCCTAATTGTCGCGCCAGGAAGGCATTCGACGGATGCTAACTCCAGTGGGCCGTGCGTGCTCCCACTCGACTGCTTCTAAATCACCCTTTTCCTTGAGAAGAAGGCAAGTGTATAATCTTCATGCAACTTAATTAGATATGCATTTCGAAAATTAAAATAATAGATATCACATGACTCGGACTTAGGCATGATAACAGACCGTGCTCGTGCCAGCCCAGGCACGAGCCCGTCCAGATACGCCCTTTGGCATGCCGAGCTTAATCGGCATGAAATAATATCGTGTCGTGCCCAACCCAACACGTAGCACACATTGATGCCTGTCAGGCCAAGCCCGGCCCGCTCATACAAATACACTAGTACTGATGAAAGCATTGTCTTAAATATGTAATATTTCTCAATAAATTACATAATAAGAAAGCAACCCACTAAACACTAGTTAATGTCAATTTTTTTATTAAAAAATAGAAAATTCACCTTATACTCATTTACGATCTTAAAAAATTATTATAATTTAATTTTATTAAAGTATATAATTTTTTAAAAATATATAACATTATTTATAAAACATCTATCTACTTTAATTCAAAGAACAAATCAACTATTATCTTACAAAATTAGCACTTTACAATTAAAATAATGACTTAAAATTAAACTTGATCAACTCCTCCTCTTATAAAATATCTGCTTCAAGATTAAACCTGCAAAAAGAAAAAGACCGAACCCAAAATTAGATTTTGGGCTGCCTATGTATCTTCTAATTGAGATTAGAAGAATTAGGTCTCCGTAGTTCTAAATTTAAGTTAGATAGTTAAAAAATAAAAAAAAATAACCAACTTTTAAAATAAAAATTACCTTTAAATATATTTTTGTATTTTTTAAAAAATTATTCATAACTCATCTGTATTATTTTCTATTGAAGAAGCTCCTTCCTCGTCAGATTCGGTCAAGCACATATCATAATCATTATTATTTTGAAGTTTATCCTCCGCATCCAACCAATCTTTTATACAAATACAAGCTTCGATACTTAAATTATTTAAACGACTTCTCTTTTCATCTAAAATTCTTCCACCTGCACTAAAACAAGATTCGGATACTATCGTAGATATTGACACACTTAAAAAGTCACGAGCTATGAGCTATCATCGACATTATTGGAAAAGATTTTTCATTTATTCTCCACCAATCTAAAATATTATAATTATTAATTCTATTAGGATTCCGAGTACTTTCATGATTTTATTCAATGTAAATATTTATTTCACTAATGCTCGATAAAGTAGACTTATTTTGTTGACATCTTCTAGTTATATTAAAAATATTATTTGGTAATCCCATTGTATATGCACTACACCATACTAGTAATTTTATTTTTAAAATCTAACACATTATCTGTTAATAACATATTTTCATAATATTCATCTATTAATGGGTAAAGTCCATATAATTTAATTCTAGGATTTAAAATTACACCAAAATAATAAATAAGAGCAATAGTACTCCAGTATTTTTTAAATTTTAATTCCATAGCAGTAATTGATTATTAATATTAAATCCAAATCCGTTCGATTTATTATTTCTACAACTATGAAAGAAAGAACTAATATTAACTATTTGTATAAGAAATTGTTTAACAGTTGGATAATGAATACCTGAGAAATAATTTGAAGCATCTCTAAATAATTTTAAATTTTGACATATAAATGAAATAAAATTTCAATATGCATCATTAATAATATTTTTTGGTATTTTTTCATTATAATATATAGAAAAAATATCTTTATAAGGCATAGCACATTGCACATATCATAAGTCGAATTCCATCTCGTAGTGACATCTAATTTTAATTTTTTAAATGTTTTACGATGAATATTATAAAAAAAATTTAAATTCTTGTAATCTAGAACTAGAACTTTTGATATATTTAATAATATTTCTAATTTTCCTACACATAAATTAAGAAATGTGAAAAAATAATCCATCAGAAATAGGAGATAAAGATTGAGCTAATAAATTAATTGTAGCATCATTATTACTAGCATTATCAAAACTAATATAAAAAATTTTATTTTCTATATTATATTCATGAACACATACATTAATAGTTTTATAAATAGCATGTCCCGTATGCGGATGCTCAAATACTTTAAAACTAATAATTCTCTTATGTGATATATTATTATAGTCCAAACATCTGAAGTTGATGAATAATTTGAAATATTATCTTTAAATTCATTAGAAATATTAATGAAAAAGTTAATTTATTTTTAATTATAAATTTTACTAATTCTTTTCGAGCAATATCAATGTTGAGCAGATAAAATTTTATCATTATGACTTTTCGTATGTCTTCTTAAATGACCCGTACCTAATTTTGAATTAGTAGAAAATAATTTTTTACATTTTTTACACCTAGCTTTTTCAACATTATCAACCATTAATAAATCAAAATCTCACCATACCTCGCAACTTCTTTTTCTAGAAGTAAAATTTGATTTCTGGTTGATTTCGATTGAAGCATCATCCGATTGATTAGCCATTGATATCGTAGGAGTTGAAGATGGATTATCCCTCATAAAAGTATGAATATTAGTATAAATATTGGAATCATCAATTTCCTGTGAACTTAAATTTTTTTGATAATTAGAGCTATTATTATCCGCCATATTAAAAAATAAAAATAAAATTACTAATGCAAATAGATAACGAAAACTAATTTATCCTACAAAATACCACCGTAACTGATTCTCAAAATTAACACAATCGTAAGAAAAAATTAATAGAATAGTAAGAAAAATTTGATAGAATAGTAAGAAAAAATTGATAAAATAGTAAGAAAATTAAGAACTTGAGGAAGAGGTCAAATGAACTAAGAAAAAATTAAGAAGAAATTAGGAGCTTTAGGACAGCTTCAAAATTGACATAATAGTAAGAAAATTAAGAATTCAAAGAAGAGGTCAAATGCACTAAGAAGATTTAGAAGAAGAGATCGTAGAAAGAGTAGAGAATAGGGGGAGAATAGTATTTATAAGAATTTAATATAATATTTTAATAAAATAATAAACATGAAAAAAAGACTAAAATACCATTTAATAAAATTATAAAATTATAACTAGTGGAGGATAATAAGGTAATTTTAATAGAATATGAAAAGTTTTAAACGTTGGAAGGGGAGAGGAAACGTTATTGACTTTAATGAAAATTTGAACGTTGAACTCATTTGTAATAATTAGATTGAATAAAATATAAAAATTATTTATTAGTGAAAGTTTTAGTCCCACCGCTTAGGTCTTCAAGGGAAGCTGCATATTTTTGATATTTAAGAAGACTGTATCTATACTCCTTTGATAGTATCTGTGGACTGTTTATGGACTACAGGCTTTGTGTGTGTCGTGCCAGGCAAGGCCCAATAACGGGCCGTGCCTGGCACGGCCCGAATAGCGTGTCGTGCCAGGCACGGCACGCGGGCTACAAAATGTGGCCCAGTACGGTACGTTATGTGTACAGTGTCGTGCCAAGCACGACCTGATTGAGTACGGGCCGTGCTTGGCACGGCCCGATAAACATGCCTACTCAGGCTGCCGGCCTATGCTTAACGAGAGCCTTGGCCTAGGACTTCCCTAAGCCCATCAGTGCCATTACAGTCTATGTCTCTGCCTATGCCCGCTACACTGATGTTGGCGGAGAGGACTGGTGAAAAATGTCTCATGTCAGTCCGGTGGAATAGCGGGCCTCCAGCTCCTCTCGCCAGGTCTCAGCATCCCCATCTACTAGATAGAGCGCCACTCCAAGCCGATCTCTATCTGATAACTCTAAGTCAGCAGTGATACGACGGACATTATTAATCCATGACCGGGTAATCTAGGGGTCTGATAATCCAGAAAATGTAACACAACCCAGATGTTGGGCGTCTCTCACCCAAGTGGCTAACGGTCTACCATCACGAGCACAGGACGCCGGTGCAGTAACTTCCCCTAGTGGGGTCTGATAATCTGCCTGAGTATAAGTCCTCTGTACTCCTGCTGAAGGGGTGACAACTACTGCTGCACCTACCACTGGGGCTGTCTCTGCAGTACTGTCTGGGGAGCGGGTGTAACGGCTGGGACAACAGCCGCCTGAACTACTGGTGGTGCTGGTGGGACCACTGGTGCGGTAGGAGGCGGAGGAGATGTTATCGTCTGTGGCTCCCCCCACTCATACTGCAGGGAGGGATTTAGGACGCTGACCATCGCTGCTGCTATCATGTTTAGCTGTCCCTAAGATATAGGTGCCTGTCCAGATGGCACTGTGGACCCGGTGCTCTACCTCAATGTCCGACTAGAACTCAAGCTCTGACGTATCCCTAATGATGCCTGCTCGGGAATCCTCGACACTAGTGCCCTCTCAGAATCTCCAGTAGCACCAGTAGCTGCTGCTGGTGCGAGCGGTACTCGTGGGTCCGCCGATGGACGGGAGGTGGCAGTCGAATGATCCGGGGGTTCCGTGAGCTTTCGGGGCCTCCCCCATTTGGGTCTTGGCGGTACGTCCGACATCTACATGAAATAGGCTTCGATCAGTTCATATATAACATAACTCTAGCGCAAGGTAAATTTTTCTGGTGCGTGTAGTCATGATATAGGTATACGATCGTACCACTAACTATTTAACTAGCAATCCTAATTTTATTAGGACTGACTTTCTTATACGGAAGATTTGGAGTCGAAGCCCAAAAACTTCTTAGGTCTTTAAACTTAGACTGTGATACCACTTTAGTTGTCACACCCTAACCCACCTGTTGGGCATGTGGCAACCGCCGCATGAGCCTGCAGACCCATGCAAGGCGTAATAGGATCTAATATGTGATACGTAGGGAGCTTGCCAAGTCAATAACAATATAATATAATTCCTTAGTACAGTCCCGATATAAATCTACTACACTCTACGATTCGTAATATAGAAAGAAATCCTAGACACGGATGTTCAACCCCACTTTGTTGGAACGAGGTGGGCGAGAGACGATTGACGGGTACGGAGTTGATTGATGAAACTGTGGCCAAGGTCAGTGTCATTCGAGATAGACTGAAGACAGCTCAGGACCGGTAGAAGAGCTATGCAGATCATCATCGCCGGCCTCTCGAGTTTGCAGTTGGGGATATGGTCTTTTTGAAAGTTTCCCCATAGAAGGGCATTCTCCGATTCCAAAAGAAAGGAGAGTTACATCCCAGATACATTGGACCTTTCCGGATAATTGAGAGAGTAGGGCCGGTGGCTTATCGTTTAGAGCTGCCTGCCGACTTAGAGCAGATCCATGATGTTTTCCATGTGTCCATGCTGAGGAAGTATATATCAAATCCATCCCATATCCTCACGGCACCACCAGTACAGCTGAGAGAGGACTTGAGTTATGGGGTGCAGGTAATTGAGATCATGGATCGCCGAGTGAAGGTACTTCGAGGAAAATCTATTCCTTTAGTTAAAGTCGTTTGGAGGAATGCACATATCGAAGAAGCTACATGGGACACTGAGGCCCATATGCGGGCCCAACATCCTCATCTATTCGAGGGAGAGTGTTTGAGTGCGATGTAAAAGAACTTTGGGACTTGTTATGTCGTAGTTGAACATCTTTTGGTATTGAAGGATTATTTTTGGAGGATCAAAATTTTTTAAGTGGGGGAGTACTTGTAAACCCCCACATTAAAAAGAAAAAAGGGGGTCCGGTCCGATCCAGTCCAACCGAACCGGCCGGTTAACCGGTTCGGGTGGACCGGTCGACCCTTAAACAAGGATACGGGTGAGAAGGTCGGAAGCCCTATCTCTTGAGTGCCTCCACTATTCCGGCTTCACTGCACGCAGCGCGGACGACCGGAGGAGAGCTCGTCGCCGCGTCTTTCTGCACCTCCACCGTCCCTCTCTTCCCGTCGCAGCGAGGAGGGTTCGTTGGAGGCGATTCGACGGCACTTCCACCGACTGTGTGCTCGCCATTGCCCTCGCTCTGCTCCATTTGGGAGTTCAACCAAATCGGCCGCCATTCACCTCGTCTTCATCGAACCACTCCTTCAATCATTGGGGACGGTCGATCTAACTCCATCGCAAGCTCGGCGGCCGGCGTTCGTCTCGGATTTGCTCGTGGAGGCTTCCGAGAGGAGGACTGCGATCGGCGCCTCCCGCCCACGCATCGGCGACGGGTCACGAAGCATTACTTCCCCTTTTCGCTACCCAAATCCTTCCATTCGCGATTCGCGAGTCTGTAGGTGAGTGTGTTCGTCCCTATCGACCTTCTTCGTCCATCGGTTTCACGGCATTCGTGTTGCCGTCCGCGGAGGGTCCGATGACCTCCGAAATCCCATCGATTCGGTGCCTTACGACCGGAGTTGGATGCAGCGGAAACCTACCAACGCGCGCACGGTGAAGCCTTCGTCGTCAGCGGAGAAAATGTACGAGCATGGGTGGCAGCTCCGGTGAGGAAGGGTCGGCGAAAGGCTTGGCGAGGGGTGCGGCGGAAAGAGGTAAGGATTCGCCCATTTTCCTCTAATCGCTATTAGTGCTTAGTGAAGCATGATTAGCTTTAGTTAAATATGATTAGTATAGATTAGATTTACTGCATGCTTAGATTAATTAAAACATGTTAATTTTAGTTATCTAAGCTTAGTGGATGAGAAATTATTAAATTAAGATGCATGATTAGTTAAGTTGGGTTGAACCAAGTTAGATTAAATTAGGTATGGGTCTAACTTAGTTGGGTTCGAATTTAATGGGATGAACTTGATTGAGTTGGGCTGAAATAAATTAGATCTGGGTTGAACCCAAGTCGGACTATTTAGGATTGGGTTAGGAATGAGTCTATTGAACCAATTAGGAGTCAACATAGTCAACATAATTGGTCCATAGTCAATGTTGACCAATTTGGACCCATGGGTCCAATTTGGGCCGGACATATTGGGCTAGATAAAAGTGGGTCTAGAATATGGTATAACTGAAATCTGGTTAACTCGAATCAATGTTGACCGGTCAACGTTGACTAGGTCAATGTTGACCCAGAATTTAAATTGGGTTCTCATGAGCCCACAATTGGGCCGAATGGTTTGGGTCACCCAAATTGATGGAGTTGAGTTGGAGTGAACTAAAAATCATATTATTAGTCAACATGATCAAAAAGTATTGACTAGGTCAATATGGATCCAATTTATGAGCCTAGGCCTGAGTAATAAGAAGTTGGGCTTCGGGTAAATTGGGTTATAATTTAAACTAGGCTTGAGTAAAGGGGTATAAATTTTGATTTAATGGGAGAGATTATTTCTTCATAGAGTTGGATCATCTTCTTAAGAAATTGGCTATTGGCCTACTACTTGGGCTTTAGGATTTTTTTGGATTGGACCTCTATAGAAATTGGATCTTAGTTAAATTGGGTTAATTGAATTGTGTTAGTGTTATTTTTATTGATTGGGTTAGATAATTAATTTGAATAGAATTTAAATTAAATTAAATTAAATTAGATAATTTAAATTTTAATTAATTGGATTTCTGTCAGGATAATTCGTAGGAATGACATTAGACTCGACCTAAGTAAATTTTATTATTTAGCAATACTATTTTGGATCGTGACCGGTAATACGATCGATACGTTCGAGCTTCAACTGGATTGGTTCTGAAGCTCAGGTCGCGATTCAGGTGTGTTGGTTCATCGAATGTAGAATTTATTCAAGCTAGGGAATTCCTGCCGGAGTTTTCTTAGGAAAATTTTTGGATGCCTAAAATATGATAAAAATGAAATGCATGCTATGTTTATATGTAAATGCATGATAGTATGATTTACTTGATCTACATGCATGATACGCCATGTTTACCATGCTATGTATTTAACATGTCTATGAATCTTATTCTGCATGCTATGTTATTTATTTATGCTATGATAGCGCGACCACCATGCAAATATAGTTAAGAATGATGACATGTTAGAACTCCTTAGGAGACATCACTGGAAATCAGATAGAAATGGGTATTCCTTATATACCCCGTTTGACCATCGTGTACGCCGATAGTCAAAATGGTGATGCTCCGCCACATACCACTCCCTAGGCTATACTTAGCTTAGTTACTGGGAGACTGGTAGGGAAAGAGATTGTACAACCTCCGATGTCATATTAGATCGAAAATGTGGAGTAAGTCCCTACCTAGAAACTTATACCCGCACGTGTGCCGTCTAGGCGATACCGTGATAGTCCTGAGATGACTAGCCGGGACGAACCAAAACACGAACCTAGCAAATGTGTCGCCAAGGTTGTAGCATTCCGACAACCGCTAGTATGCACACCTCCTGGCAAGCACCGCTGCTTGGGGACTGTGACGGTGACTCCCCCCGCATAGTCTTGGACAGTGGATCCGTAGATCACACGGCTATCATCCCTGACGTTCTGTAGATGGTCGGATGAGTAGTCCGAATCCTAGGATTGTATTATATCGACTATCCATGGTCGATGGATTATTGTTGATGGTGACCCTGTCTTCGGACAGTGTTGTAGTACTACACGAGTCGCTGTTGCCCCTACGGAGTCCGATGAGGAAGTAAGGGCACGACAGTTTCGCTAGAGGAGGCATCGTAGGCGACTAGCGAGACAGAGGAGAGCAATCAAGGATCACCCGTCCTCTCCGCCAACATCAGTGCAGCGGGCATAGGAAGAGACTGAGACAAAAGGCACTGATGGGCTTGGTGATGCTTGTCACGCCCCGTACCTTCCCCTAGGGCACGTGGCAGACCGTCGTGAACTCCACACATAGCCCCGTTTACTCCCGAAGCTATATGGGAACCCACTAAGCGTACCTGATGTATATCCCCTCTATTTATGGAAGGAGAGAACCTGAATGACAGATCAATATAACTCTAAAAACATATATTATTAAAACCAAATCTTTACTACAGTAGCACACACTTATATACAAGTAATTTACAATCAAAATGGATACATGCCCAAGGTTATATAAAGTACCTAGCCAGTGGATCTCTATACACACAAAACAAAGATAGAACTGTCCTACCTTTCAAAAAAAATCAGGTACCTGACTACACACTGCGATATCTATCAGTCTCTCTCCTGCTGTGATCCTGAAAAATAAAAATGAGTTCCCCTACGGGGTGAGTAACGTCGTACTCAGTGAGTTGGATAGAAAACAATGTAAAACTGAGAATATAAAATAATAAAATCTCAAGAATAGAATCAAATATGACTATTCGTGTGCAATAGCCAATTAAAATGAGTAATCAAGAATCACACGAGACTATATCTGGGGCTGGCATAATCAAAATACAGTTGTGGCCAACAACTGTTACCTCAAGGGGAGGAATCAAATATCATAAGGAACCCAAATCAAAACAGAAGTGCAAGAATAAATAAACAAAGCCCATTTTCCCCCTGGGTTGCCCATTGGATTTTGCTACCTGGTATCCATAGCTAATCCAGAGTAAAAACCCCAGTCAGGAGTATCCCGATCTCCCATCCTGACCTCGAGCACTATCATCCCACGCCCCTCTCACTAGGCGGCCCATGGGTGTGCTAATAATGTAATATCCTATCACTGCAGTGAAAGTGCCTATAGCACTATCCAGTATCAGATCATACTAGCTATATGCATTAACATGTGAGAGAAGTATCACAAAGAGTCAGGCAAATGCATATGCTAGATCTAGAGTCAATAAAAGCATAGTATCATGCTTATAATGAATCAAGGAATAACAATAAATAGCTTATATCATCAAGCAAGAATATCAAGGGTTATTCACAACTCATTTAAGTTAATAATCAAGATTATATACACTAGCAGGAGAGTCCAAAGAAATATCAAGCATATCTAACCAAAGGGATATAGTTCTCCTGGACTAAACATTGAGAACTATCCCGTTTATTCTACCTGGAGAATAAACACTCACCTGATTCTATCGTGATAAGCACGTTCTAGTTCGTATCGCGAACGTTCGTATCCTCGTGCTTGCTTACCGAATTTCCTGTGAATATTTCAACGAATTAAATCTCTCAATCCAGTAACAATTTTACAAATCCGTCTTCACCAACATTCTTAAAATAGTCTCTAGAATCACCCTAATTTTTATCTCAAGTTCGCCGGAAAGTTCGCCGGAGCTCGCCGGAAAGTTCGCCGGAACCCTCACCGACGAAGTTCTCCGAACAGTACCAATATTGGTACCATTCGAAAGCTCTCATCACAAGGATTCCAAAAATCATATTTTCCCCAATTATTATAGCTCATACGAGATCAATTTCACGAATTAATCCAATTTGGGCGAAAACCCTAAGTTATGATTTTTAGCTCGCCGGCGGCCGACCGGCGGCCAACAGCTCTCAACTCCGGTACCAATGGAAAGCTCTCGTCGAGGAGAAGCCATAGGTACCAAGTTTGCGAAGTTCTGCGGCCGGAATGGCCGGCAATTGCCGGAGCAAGCTCCGGCGACGAAATTTCGCCGTCGCCACTTCTCTCTTCATTTTCTCCTCAAATCTTAACCAAAACTGTAAAATGATACCTCTAATGTGTTCTCCTCACTCTCCTAAAGCTGTGTCCGAAATCTCGTTGAAAAATACGATCGATAAGTCCTCCAAACGTGGATTACAAAGTAACAACTTTATTTTCGTTGTTAATGTGCGAGGGAAGGAAAGAGAGAGAAAAGGAGCGCTCGACGGTGGGAAGAAATCTAATTTTTTATAAATAGTTAAAATCTTTAATTCACATTTAATCCTAGCCGTCCATTCTTGATTCAACGATTTGATCGATCAAACGACGTCCAAATCACGATCCGTCGGCGCCGTTGGATTCCTTATCAAAAATACTATCTGATGGTATAATTTTCATGTCAAAATTTCATACTATAAAAATTCACAAAATTTTATAAATAAGTCCTACTATTATTTTACAAAATTATCCCTAATACAAAACTACAAATCTCACATCCTACCCCCCTTAAAGAAATTTTGTCCTCAAAATTTAGCTTAAGTCGTTACTTGAAATAGTTGAGGATACTTTCTTTTCATGTACTCTTCAGATTCCCAAGTAATTTCTTCTACCTGTGTACTCCTCCACAACACCTTAATCATCCACACATCCTTATTCCTTAAGATTTTCTTCTTTCGTTCTAAAATCTGCACAGGTTGTATCTTATAACTTAAGTTATCTGCAAGCTCTATCGGGGGTGTTTCTAAAACTCGTTCTGGGTCTAAAATGCATTTCCTTAACATTGATACATGAAATACATCATGTATCCTAGCCATCTCCCGTGGTAACTCCAATCTGTAAGCTACTTGACCAATTCTATTAATGACTCTGAAAGGTCCAATATATCTAGGATTTAACTTTCCTGTGTTTCCGAACCGTATAATTCCTTTCCATGGAGCTACTTTCAGGTATACCATATCCTCAGGTTGGAATTCTAATTCCCTTCTTCGGTTATCTGCATAACTTTTCTGTTTATCATGGGCTACTTTCAACCTTTTCCTGATAATTTTAATCTTTTCTGTCGTAGTTTCTATCAACTCATTTCCTTCTATTATCATTTCTCCCACTTCATCCCAACATAACGGTGTTCTACATTTTCTTCCATACAAAGCCTCATACGGTGGCATTCCGATGCTAGCCTGATAACTGTTATTGTAAGCAAACTCAATCAACGGTAAGTGTTGATCCCAATTTCCCTGAAATTCCAGTACACAAGCCCTTAATATATCTTCTAGAGTTTGGATTGTTCTTTCCGACTGGCCATCAGTTTAGGGATGAAAAGCTGTGCTAAAGTGTAATGTCATCCCCAAAGCTTCATGCATCTTTGGCCAAAAACGAGAAGTAAATTTGGGATCTCTATCAGAAACAATAGTAATGGGAACTCCATGAAGTTTCACAATCTCTTGAATATAGATTCTGGCTAATTTGTCCAATGAATAAGTATTATTAATTGCCAGAAAATGAGCAGATTTCGTAAGTCTATCCACAATTACCCATATTACATTATGATTGCTGGTTGTACGGGGTAATCATATCACAAAATTCATAGTGATATGTTCCCATTTCCATTCTGGAATTGGCAAAGGCTGTAGCTTTCCTGCCGGTCTCTGATGCTCAGCTTTAACTTGCTGACATATAGGACACTTAGCTACATAATCTGCAATATCTTTCTTCATACCAGGCCACCAATAATTTCCTTTTATGGTACGATACATCTTTGTACTGCCCGGGTGTATTGCATATGCCGAAAAATAAGCTTCCTCCAATATAGCTTTCCTGAGTTCAACTTTATTAGGAACACAAACTCTATCTCGGTATACTAATAACCCATCATCTCTCATTCTGAACTCAGAATTTTCTTCGGTTTGCATCTTTGGAATTACTTTACTTAATTCATCGTCTGTGTTTTGCAAAACCCGAATTTCTTCATGAAGAGTAGGTCGCACAACAAATGTAGCTAGTACCTCACTAATTGTATCACCATTTAGCTGAATTCCCAAAGATTTCAATTCTATTAGCTGCGGTAATGTAGTGACTGAAATATTTGATAGTGTAACTGACTTTCTGCTCAAAGCATCAGCTACTACATTTGCTTTTCCCGGATGATACTTAATTATCAAATCATAATCTTTTATCAACTCTAACCTTCTTCTCTATCTCAAGTTTAGTTTCTTTTGAGTCATAATATACTTCAAGCTTTGATGGTCAGTAAAGATATGACATTGAACTCTATATAAATAATGCCGCCATATCTTTAGTGCAAATACTACTGCTGCCAATTCCAAATCATGAGTAGGATAGTTTAATTCATGTTTCCTTAACTGACGGGATGCATAAGCAATAACCTTTCCTTCCTGCATCAATACACATCCTAACCCTTGTCTGGAAGCATCACTGTATACTGTATAATTTTCATTAGGCTTTGGTAATGTCAAAACTGGAGCAGAAGTAAGACAGTCTTTGAGTTTCTGAAAACTCTTTTCACATTCCTGATCTCATTCAAACTTCACTTCTTTTCTAGTTAATCGAGTGAGTGGTCCAGCTATATTAGAAAATCCCTCAATGAATCTTCTATAATATCCAGCTAGACCTAAGAAACTGCGAATCTCCGTAACATTCTTGGGTTGTTCCCATTTCAAAACCGCTTCAACTTTATTTGAATCAACCGTAATACCCTCTTCTGATATGGTATGTCCCAAGAATTTTACTTCTTTCAGCCAAAACTCACAATTGGAGAATTTTGCATATAGTTTCTTTTCTCGCAGTGTCTGTAATACTATTCTCAGATGTTCAACATGTTCCTTTTCTCCAGAAGAGTATATCAGAATATCATCTATGAATACAATAACAAACTTATCGAGATATGGATGAAATACTTTGTTCATTAAATCCATGAATGCAGCTGGGGCATTTGTTAAACCAAAAGGCATTACCACAAACTCATAGTGTCCATATCTGGTCCTGAAAGCAGTCTTAGGGATATCTGACTCCCTAATCCTCAATTGATGATATCCTGATCTCAAATCAAATTTTGAAAATACCTTAGTTCCTTGTAGTTGATCAAAAAGATCATCAATTCTCGGCAAAGGGTATTTATTCTTGATGGTCACCTTATTTAATTGTCTATAATCAATACATAATCTCAAGGTACCATCTTTCTTCTTTACAAATAATACCGGTGCTCCCCAGGGTGAGGTACTCGGTCTGATGAATCCTTTATCAAGCAATTCTTATAATTGTAATTTCAATTCACTAAGTTCTGTAAATGCCATTCTATATGGTTGGATAGTGATAGGGTGAGTGCCTGGTTGTAATTCAATAAAGAAATTCACTTCCCTATCAGGTGGTACACCTGGTAATTCTTCAGGAAATACATCAGGGAATTCACATACCACCGGTATCTCTTCTAGCTTGGTTCCTGAGGTGGATGTGTCTATTATATGAGCTAAATACGCTACACATCCTTTTCTTATTAATTTCCAAGCTTGTAGTGCCGAAATTATACAAGTCGGTAGAATTCGGCGATTCCCAGTAAAATGTAATTCAGGTGTTCCCTCTATCGAGAATATCACTTCCTTTGTAAAACAGTTGACTGTGGCTTTATGTCGGGCTAACTAGTCAATTCCCAGTATCAAGTCAAGATCAGACATATCTATTGGGATTAGGTCTGCTAGTAATATGATATCTCCCAACATAATTTCACAGTCCTTATACATTGTATCTCTAAGAAGTTGTTCTCCTAGAGGTGTGCATACAATAAGTTCAGGTTTCAAAGGAACTAAGGGTTTATCACTAAACTTTGCAAACTCATTATTAATATATGATCTATGAGAACCACTATCAATAAGTATTCTAGCAGAATGTTGAAAGAGCTGTAAAGTACCTGTGATCAGATCTGGATTGACCTCAGCCTCCTTATCTGAACTGGCAAAGATCCTGGTCTGCTCTCGCGGTGGAATCCCAGAACCACCTTGTGTCCCTCTAACACTGCTTCCTTGATATGCTTTATAGCTTCTCACTGCCCCAGATGGTTGTCTGTCCTGAGTGGTCGATCCCCTACCACTTGGTACTGGTCTGGACATCCCACTACTTCTACTATCACCTCTTTGTTGTAGTCTTGGGCAGTTACTACGATAATGGCCTGGCTGATGACAATAGAAACATCTCAGGGGAGCTCTGCAGATTCCAGAATGATTCTTACCACAATTTCTGCAAGTATCTCTAGTCATAGGTCGAACTTGAGACTCAGAATCTGGAATGGGTAAAGCTTGAGGGTAAGCTTGTGATCTAGGAGCACTACTAGATAATTCCCCCATTCTTTGCGATCCCTTAACTATTATACTCTTCCTCTGGAATGTAGGACTGAAAAATCCTGACTTTCTCTTTCCTAAGAAAATTTCCTTACCCTTAGAAGGTGCTGGGGATAACTGCTCAATCTCCACTGCCATCTGCACTAACTCATGATAACTGACAGTGGTAGAAATAACCAACAACTTTCTAATCTCTGTATTCAGTCCCTTTCTAAACCTGCTACGCATATACTCAGTATCTCGGGCATACTCTGGGAAAAATACCGATAAAGCTCGTAGCTCAGTGTCAAACTCCAATACTGACCTATGATCCTGTCGTAGTGCAAATAATTCTTCTCTCTTCTGATCCTTATAAAAGCTAGTGTAGTATTCCCTGTTGAAGATATCTATAAATCTTTCTCAAGTAGTAGGTAAAGCTCCACTAGCGCTAAGAGACTCCCACCAAACCTGTGCATCACCCTCCAATAGCTGAGCTGCCAGTCTAATAGTGTCTGCGTCTGTCAATCTCATGTCTCTAGCAGTCTTTGAAACTTTCTGTAACCATTTGTGAGCTATTTCTGGGTCTCTAGATCCCTCAAAACTGTAACAGCCTAATTGTCGAGCTGTCTTGATCTGCTTTAGTAAATTAGTCTGAGGAGCAACAACGGGTGCCTGCACTGGTGGAACGGGAGCTAGTACCGATGCAGTCTGAGTTTGAATCGCTCTAAGGAGTGTTTGAAACTGCTCATCCGTCAGAGTGACTCCTCCTGCAACAGGTGGTGCAGCCTGGCCACCCTCTACTGGTACTGCATGGGAGGCAGAGGAACCCTCCTGTCCATGTGATGCCTCATCACCTGAATGACTATGCTCTGGCTGCATTCTGAATATCCTGCACGAATATTACAATCAATGTTACGTATACGACATATATCCTAGGGCCACTAGACTGATCCTTAATTGAGATCCACTAGACTTTTTATACCCTAATATGAATTACTTCTAAAAAGTCTATGTAAATGGTATCTTAATATACCCAGGTTCTCAAATGATCTTGTCAGGATATACATATGCTCTAGTATGAACCTGCTCTGATACCACCAAAATCTATCACGCATCGTACCTTCCCTTAGGGCACGTGACAGACCGCAGTGAACTCCACACATAGCCCCGTTTACTCCCGAAGCTATATGGGAACCCACTAAGCGTACCTGATGTATATCCCCTCTATTTACGGAAGGAGAGAACCTGGATGACAGATCAATATAACTCTAAAAACATATATTATTAAAACCAAATCTTTACTACAGTAGCACACACTTATATACAAGTAATTTATAATCAAAATAGATACATGCCCAAGGTTATATAAAGTACCTAGCTAGTGGATCTCTATACACACAAAACAAAGGTAGAACTGTCCTACCTTTCAAAAGAAATCAGGTGCCTTACTACACACTACGATATCTATCAGTCTTTCTCCTGCTGTGATCCTGAAAAATAAAAATGAGTTCCCCTACGGGGTGAGTAACGTCGTACTCAGTGAGTTGGATAGAAAACAATGTAAAACCGAGAACATAAAATAACAAAATCTCAAGAATATAATCATATGACTATTCGTGTGCAATAGCCAATTAAAATGAGTAATCAAGAATCACACGAGACTATATCTGGGGCTGGCATAACCAAAATACAGTTGTGGCCAACAACTGTTACCTCAGGGGGAGGAATCAAATATCATAAGGAACCCAGATCAAAACAGAAGTGCAAGAATAAATAAACAAAGCCCCTTTTCCCCCTGGGTTGCCCACTGGATTTTGCTACCTGGTATCCATAGCTAATCCAGAGTAAAAACCCAGTCAGGAGTATCTTGATCTCCCATCCTGACCTCATCCCACGCCCCTCTCATCAGGCGGCCCATGGGTGTGCTAATAATGTAATATCCTATCACTGCAGTGAAAGTGCCTATAGCACTATCCAGTATCAGATCATACTAGCCATATGCATTAACATGTGAGAGAAGTATCACAAAGAGTCAGGCAAATGCATATGCTAGATCTAGAGTCAATAAAAGCATAGTATCATGCTTATAATGAATCAAGGAATAACAATAAATAGCTTATATCATCAAGCAAGAATATCAAGGGTTATTCACAACTCATTTAAGTTAATAATCAAGATTATATACACTAGCAGGAGAGTCCAAAGAAATATCAAGCATATCTAACCAAAGGGATATAGTTCTCCTGGACTAAACATTGAGAACTATCCCGTTTATTCTACCTGGAGAATAAACACTCACCTGATTCTATCGTGATAAGCACGTTCTAGTTCGTATCGCGAACGTTCGTATCCTCGTGCTTGCTTACCGAATTTCCTGTGAATATTTCAACGAATTAAATCTCTCAATCCAGTAACAATTTTACAAATCTGTTTTCACCAACATTCTTAAAATAGTCTCTAGAATCACCCTAATTTTTATCTCAAGTTCGCCGGAGCTCGCCGGAAACTCGCCGGAAAGTTCGCCGGAACCCTCACCGACGAAGTTCTCCGAACAGTACCAATATTGGTACCATTCGAAAGCTCTCATCACAAGGATTCCAAAAATCATATTTTCCCCAATTATTATAGCTCATACGAGATCAATTTCACGAATTAATCCAATTTGGGCAAAAACCCTAAGTTATGATTTTTAGCTCGCCGGCGGCCGACCGGCGGCCAACAGCTCTCAACTCCGGTACCAGTGGAAAGCTCTCGTCGAGGAGAAGCCATAGGTACCAAGTTTGTGAAGTTCCGCGACCGGAATGGCCGGCAATCGCCGGAGCAAGCTCCGGCGACGAAATTTCGCCGTCGCCACTTATCTCTTCATTTTCTCCTCAAATCTCAACCAAAACTGTAAAATGATACCTCTAATGTGTTCTCCTCACTCTCCTGAAGCTGTGTCCGAAATCTCGTTGAAAAATACGATCGATAAGTCCTCCAAACATGGATTACAAAGTAACAACTTTATTTTCGTTGTTACTGTGCGAGGGAAGGAAAGAGAAAGAAAAGGAGCGCTCGACGGTGGGAAGAAATCTAATTTTTTATAAATAGTTAAAATCTTTAATTCACATTTAATCCTAGCCGTCCATTCTTGATTCAATGATTTGATCGATCAAACGACGTCCAAATCACGATCCGTCGGCGCCGTTGTATTCCTTATCAAAAATACTATCTGATGGTATAATTTTCATGTCAAAATTTCATACTACAAAAATTCACAAAATTTTACAAATAAGTTCTTCTACTATTATTTTACAAAATTATCCCTAATACAAAACTACAAATCTCACAATGCTCTTTGGCCGGGTTATTCACCAAGTATAGGCCGGTAGCCCGAGTCCTGATATTATAACCACATTTCACTATAGATGACATACGATTACACTGATGACGTAGTTGCCAGATACATTTTAGGTGACATCTAGTGTTATCCGTGTTGTACTTGCTTACACAGTTATTTTTGCATCTATGATATGTTTCACATGTATTATATGAAAATGACTGTTAATAAACCCAAGGCATCTTAGATTAATCCTCCTAGCCTTTGAATTCCTTATTCGGTTTCGAGCCGTAAATTCGCACTAGGCCGCAAGGCTGAGCACACCGCTTTTTCGTGTGTGCAGGTTTTACGTGCGGTAGTAGTAGTTGTTGACGAGAACTACGCTTTCAGAGGAATAATTCCGCAATTATTTAGATGTTTAAGTTGCGATTCTAGATTTGTAGTAGGGATATATCGGGACTGTACTAAATGGATTATATTGGTGTTTTATTGATTTTAGATTGACTTATACTCTTTATGTCTTGTACGGATCCCAGGGTTCATACGGCGGTTGCCACGTGGCCGACAGGAGGGTTGGGGTGTGACAGGGAGAGCCCATCACCTCCCTCACCAGCGTAACCAGTGGGAGCAGAGGACTCCCCTGTCCGACGCCCGTCCGCTGCCTCCCTCATGCCGGCAGCTCGCCGGAGCTGCCACAATGCCCCACCAGCTTCACAACTGCTGCACCATCCTACCTACTCTTTCTTTCATCGAAGACGACGGCCACCGGCGGTGCGTGGAAGCCCGCCACGCCGTAACCTTTTAAATCCCTCTCACCGCCGCTGCATGTGCACAGCACGTGCAGCGGCTAATAATAAATTTTAATTTCTTTTAATTAATTATTCATTTATTTAATTTAAATTTCCCTTTTCTCAGATAAAACTCTCACATTTTCTCAAATTACATTTTAACCCTTTTTTTCCTAAATCCTTATTTTCCATATTTTATTTTATTTTTATTAATTTAATATTCAAAATATTATTAATTAAAAAAAAACCCTTTACTTAATACATAAATTCTTATTTCAAATTTTATTTATCATAACTTAATTTATTTTATTTTATTATTTTATTCTCTTTTCCTTTTTTTAATTTATCTATTATTTTATTACTTTAATATTAAAATAATATTTTTATTTATTTTTTTCAATTTTTTTATAGAAAACAGGGTTTGCAATTTTTCTCCCCTTAACATTTTTAATCCTCCAAAAATTACAACCTAATCCTTTAATTTTTTTTTTATTTTCCTAGACTTCTTGTGCCTTCTAAGACACAAAGAGAAACTAAAGAGGTCATTCAAACGATTCAAACAATTTTTAAACAAGTTCAAATAACTATCAAGCAAAACTCAATCCAAGCAAAATACCAAGCAACAATAAAGCTTTTCAGACTCATATCACCCTACAGAACAATCGGATGAGCAGTTAGAACATGCAACGGTTTGACATATACCCCTTAAGCATCTACCCATGGAACGCGTTATACATTCTGTCTAAGTCTACTGGTGCATTATAATTTTTAACCCACTAGCCCAACTTTCTCTCCAAAATCTCAAACGGTTCAACCTACCTTAGTTACAACTTCCTTCTAGGTGAACCCGAAGAGGCCCTTCTAGCATACACTTTTAGGAACACTATGCGCCGACCGTGATTTTCTAACGGCCTCCGGCGATTGTCTGCACAACTATTTTATCCATCTTGAGACTTTAGCCTCATTTAAGCCACATAAAAAAAATAGAACATATAAGTCTAGAGAAGAAAGAGTCATTATCTTTGTCAAACAATTCACCATGACTCGATACTCGGTTAACTAATCAATACCCAAGATTATATACAAATCTTATATCCTAGCATCTCTAAGAGTCGATCAGCCCCTTTAGAAATGTCGTGTTCCCATAAGACTTTTGTGATCCGGTATCAATCAGAATACGAGCAGTTGCACCCATTAAGATCATAGATCTTTAGAAATATTACATAAAAGAATAAAATCTAATCAACCAAAGATCTTCAAACAATTCCAATGATTACATTGGAACCAGTATCCAAAAAGAATAGTAGAGATAGTAGCAAAGTCTGATGTCTATTTAATAAAGGAGTGAAATTGGGTTAGACGGATATCAAGATTAAGGTTGAGGTTAGATAACATTTTTGATATCAGTAGCTCAAGATCACCAAAATATTGAAGGAGAGATAATATTAATCCCGGATTATGATTCAAGAGTAAAAGATGGTAAAATCAATAGAAGTTAGAGATTAAAATCCTACCCGTTAACTATGCTCTTAACCAACTCTGAACCTATAGAAAAAAGAAGGAAAAAGTAGCTATTGCTACCTAAACAATTTAAAGGTTCAATTTAAGTAGAAATCTCAACATGGAAATTTAGGAACTTAATCAAGATGAAATTTTCAAAATTAGCTAGAGCAGATGATCAGCCCGAATCAGGTAGCAGATGGAGTCATGGGTTCAATAGTTGAGTGAGATAAACTAGAAATCAGGCAATCTAGTTCCTACATCAGACAAAGGCAATACAGGAAAAATAGTTTCATATAAACTCAGTGGATTATCCAACATCCACACCAACCAGAAATAAGTATAGAACTCCCACAATAAGTTCTCTATAAACTTATGTGTAAATCTCTAAATTTTTCTATATTTTCCTAGATCAAATTTCCAACAATCACAATATATAACAAACATAATATAAATCAACACAATCCACCAATTTAAACTACACCAAACACAAACTATTTTACTCACTAATATCAACCAAATAATTTCAGTATCACAAACAGGGAAGGAACATAAAGCATAACCCAACAAAGTAAAGAAGACATGTGACCAAAAGCATCAACAAGCAAGGCAACATAGGGGTATAACATGTCAAGCAAAGAAATCCTAAGAGTAAAATTTTCAATCCCTATAACTCCTCTTTACCCTGTCCAAGTTATCTCACATGTGTACTTAACCTTATGGTGTACCTTAAGTCCTTATCCTTATTTTATATTCATCTTATTAAACTTATGCTCTGATACCACCTTAATTGTCACGCCCCAAACCCACCTGTGGGCACGTGGCAACCGCCGTATAAGCTGCACTTCTCCACTACAACTTATACAAGGCTAGATGTATCACGAAGCACAATAGATTCTTTTTATTAAACACAGCGGAAACGTAATAATGTACATTTTACAACAATACTATAAAAATGAAATCTTTATCTAGATTTCTAAAATAAAATTCTATTTCACCATAACTAGGTTCTCCCTCGCTCCCCGTATCAATGTCCAACCTGTAACCTGCGCAACAGGAGAAAAATGTGCACATCTGAGTCGCGAAACTCAGTGAGGCTACAGAGAGAGCACCCTAAAAATGGGCATAAGGTATTGTATAAAACCAATAAGAAGAATTATCACAAACATTATAAAATGTTTAATGACAACTGCCCACTTGGGAGCTCTACTGCAGCGGCTGTAAACTAGCTGAAATAACAACGCACCTGAATCCTTTAAGTTAGCTTAACAGAAATTTCACGGGCTTGCCGTGTTTTGTGTATCACCGTTGATGCAGATTTAAGAGTGCTCCTACAATCATAAACAAGGATTACTTTCTACTCTTTTTTTTTATTTAATTATATGCTACCCTTCCCTTTCCTATGACCCACCCTAATCATGTAGGGTGGTTTGGGTAAATGAAGAGGAGTTCTCTAATATCCTTGAAGGAAGCATTCTAGCTAAAGGGAATTGC